>BSBK01010514.1:160000-540000 GCA_027943335.1 Chamaecyparis obtusa
CAGAAGCAACTACCATTTCTTCTACCGAGTTGCAGTCTCCCACATCATCAAGTTTTCCAGTAGTAAGTTTTCCAGTTTTTGAATCTACAAGTGTAAATATTTTAAGTTCGCCAGTAGAAAGTATACCAGTCTCTATAGCCAGCCCTACTATGTCTATTGTCACTACTACTAAGGCATTAAGTACAGATAAGCCTAAGGCTCTACCGAGTATAAAATTTTTGGGTAAGAATATAGTAGAGGATATAGACTTAGATGAAGAAATAGAGATTCCAACATTAGATTTTGCAAATCTATCAGCGGACCAAATGAAAAATATAGGTGAAATCCTTCAAAGGAAAGCAAAGAAAAAGAAGCTTAAAGAGGAGAGAGACAAGGAATATCAAATCATCAAGGATGCTAAGGACATTTTGTTTGATGCATTAGGTATTAAAGTAGACTCCTCCCAACATGTTTTGCTACAATTAGCAGAAGCAGTTAATAAATACAATGAGGATTCATTTGGGACAGAAAAGTTAGTTGAAAGAGCCGAGAAGAGATTCAACAATAAAGTTCTTGAGCACATTGCTCAGCACATAGCTATTAACCAAGTAGAATTGTCTTCAGTCTTGTCAAACATTGAATCTACCTATTCGAATGCTACCTCTCTTTTGGCCAGATTGTGCAATATTGCCGAGTTCACAAAGGATGTCACAGATAAAATGAATAAAATGGATGAGGATATGAAGATTAGTATACAGAAGCTGCAACTTGAACCAAGTTCAAGCTCTGCTCATCACATGAAAATCTCATACCTATCAAATATGTAGTCAGATCTACTAAAAGAAGACACAAAGATCCGATCCACACTGCTAGACATCCAACACATGATCCTTCCCATCATGAATACAATGTATAAGCACATTGAACATTCCAAAACATTGATTCATGACAATCAGTTCTCTATAGCAGATCACATGATTGAACTCTCTGCAGAAGTCCAAATTGCAATCCAAACATGCAAGATTCTGCAAGAAAGTTGGGATAGAACCCTGGCACTAATAATGAAGGTACATTCTGATTTTCTATCAAATTTTGGATTCTCTCTGTAAATCACTTGTATATGATCCTTTGGCATTATCATCAAAAAGGGGGAGATATGTATAGAGGGAGATATATGTATAGAAGAAGATTTGTATAGAAACAGTTAGCACATTGAAAGGGGGAGACAATGTATAAAGCCCTATAACAAAGACAAATTTTGAAAAATCAAAATAAAACTCAGCATGATTCATGTATATAAGTTTTGGCCAATAAGTGTTTTTGTCACTAATGCCAAAGGGGGAGATTGTTGGCATTAAGCAGAATTGCCACTAGTGACAACACTTAGTTGCATTCTGAGTGCAAACCGAGCAGACAGTGCAAACCAAGCAAGACAGTGCAAACTGAGCAAGTTAGTACAAACCGAGCAGGACAGTGTAAACCAAGTAACATCATGTCTACCGAGTCACCAGTATTTATCGAGTTCAAAACCTACCGAGTGATCAGTATGAACCGTGCCTTCACTTCTACCGAGTGCATGATGATGCCGAGTAATGCAGTGGACGCCGAGTATCAGAAAGTCATTGAGTTAGTTTGCAGGAACCGTGTAACCATACTTGGGCTGACTTAGTAGCACTTATGTTTATTTGTCAAGCCGACTTTGTAATTGTAATTGTAATTAATTGTTTAGACTTGTATAGAAACAATGTTGTAAAAATGTCAAGATGTAATGATATGAGTATGAATGTGAATAAAAAGAAAAGGCAGAGATAAGCGAATTACAAAGGGCTTCAGCAGTATAAGGAACAGCAAAGACAAATTCATCACAGAAGGTGATCAGTACATCAGCGAATCTCAATTAGCAATCCAGTTGCAAAGCAAGAGATCTACTGTTTCATCCTAACAGGTGAATCAGTACCAAATATTTAACCGGGTAGACTTAACAGTCTTTTGTAAAATCGCTTTACCGAGTGCATACTTCATTGTATGTTTGTAAATCCTTTAACAAGGTGGATTTAGCAATCCTTATTGCTCCTAATAGGGCAGATCATCAGAAGTGATCAAATTGTAAGCCTTAACCGGCCAACTTTATTCTACAGTATTAAAGCTTTGTGGGTTTCATCCCCACCCCAGTTTTACTTTCTTTTGGAAGGTTTCTGGGTAACCAAATCTATGTGTCATTATTGTGAATTCTTTTAAGTTTCATGCTATTTGTATACAAAGGTTAAAGTAAATTACATGTTAATACATCTGTAATTGAAAGAAAATTTGGAGTTACTGATTCACCCCTCCCCTCTCAGTAACTCGGTTAATTCCTGAATATTTCCAACAATTTTCCACATGTTATTTAATTTTTTAATTTATAATTATCTTTTGTTCGAAAGGTTGAATTTATAAATAATTAAATCTAAAGTGAATGTATTTAATTAATTTTCATTAATTAAATATCTTTATTTCCACAATAAGCCTTTTAATTAAAATCATTAAATTTAATAAATATATTTAATTAATTTCTATTAATTAAATACTCACATTTAAATAGCTAAAACATAGCTAAATCTAATTTATTTAAATTACATAATTTAATTTAAATAAATTATCTAATTATAGCAATCATGACAATCAACCATAAATCAACTGAACTTAAAGAACCCTAACCAGGCTCAAGGAAGGGACTATAAACTCACATCACCTGGACGAGTTTGGGAAGGGTAAAATATCAGAATACTATCCACTATTTCAAAAAAATAGAATAGCTTAGGTTGGGATTTGGATTTGAATATTATCTCCCCTCTTTTACTATTAAAACTTGCGATAGGGCACGCTCATCTTGACAATTCAGGGAAGTCAATGTCTAGTACTTGCAAACCTACATAAAAGACTAGCATGTACATACATACATACATACACACACTTATATATATATATATATATATATATATATATATATATATATATATATATATATATATATATATATATATATATATATATATATATATATATATATATATATATATATATATATATAACAAGAAATGGTGGGGATCAGAACATTGTGTGGATCTTGCAAGAAGGTAACTACGACTCCATCCCTCAACCATATAAATGTTGTTAAGTTGACTATACTAGTGTATATGACTAAGTTTAGTGTTTTCATTATGGCAAAAAAGTCATATGAAGGTTTGCAGTCAGGGCAATAACTTAGAAGATCAAAATTTGGCTAAGTATGGAAGATAGAGTAGCCAGTGAAGCACCTGATGAACATAGCATCAACGCACGTGTGTATGATTGAGTTTTGGTATACGCCCTTGAAGATAAGCTTTTGAGTATGTTAGTAAGCTATGTCTAAGAATTCATGGTCAGATGTGATAGTATGAAGAAGTTACAGTGAGTTGAAGTGACACAGACAGTGAGCGACAAAATAGAACAAAGCATGCAGCCGATAGGAAAGATTTTGATTAGCGAGTATTATTTTGTTTTGTTAAGGCTATGAACATATTGTAAATGTGTTGTAAACATGTTAATATCAATGTATGTAAACATGCTTGAGCCAATTCATTTGGAAGTGTTGTATGTAATAGGTTATAGGCCGACTTAGTAAATTTTTTTGATTGTGCCTATATATAAGACATGCACTTTTGTATTAGAGCTGGAGATGGATATAGAAGATGTAATAGAAGAGAAGAAAAATGAAAAATATGTGATAAGAGAAGAATGATATAGAGCTTTACAAGAGGTTAAAACATCATCACATAAAATGAACTGATCAGACAAGTAGTGTCATAGCAATAGTTCACCTTGCAGATATAGTGTGTATTTGATATCCAAGAGGTTGTAGCCTTCCTCATTGAGAAGTGAGCTCTAGCAGTGAGCCTTCCACCCCTAGCAGGGTTTGTTACTTAAAGACTCCTAATAGGGTTCGACCCTTGACAAGGTCATTGTACTAAATCATTGTAATGACTTCTCCTAATAGGGCAAAGGAACATTAACAGGTTCATAATACATAGTACAATTATTGGTGGGTATTAATTCCCACCGGGGTTTTTCTTTTGGCCAAGGTTTCCCCGTAATCATATATGGTGTTATGTGTTATGGTAGTTTACTTTACTTGCTTTAATTTTAAGTTTAGTAATTGATTAAATTGGGTTAAGTTTGAAGAAGCAAAAAAATAATAATATTATAGAACACTGATTCACCCCCCCTCTCAATGTTCCCATTCCTAACAATTGGTATTAGAGCTTTGGTCTTCTGAAGAGAAGTTTAACCACTTGAGGAGATCATGGATACATGAGAAGTGAAACATTTGAAGAATAATCTTGAAGTAGCTCTTGAAGATCTTGACAGATCTGAAAAAGAAATTGAAGAACTAAAATTGAAGGTCAGTGGTGCACAAGTATTCATCAAGAAACTTAGAAAAGATTTGAAATATTGTTCAAATAATGATTTGGGAAAAATGGTCAAAAAGATGAATGAAGAAAACATGTCTCTGAAGGATCAAATTGAAGAGTTGGATGAAAAGCTAACTAATAATCAGGAAGCCTATGAAGAATAGATCAAAGAGAACAAACAATTGGATGAAGAACTGAGGGAAGAAAACATGAAAATCTTGGAGTTAGAAAACATCAAGAAAAAGGTGGAATCTGAATTGACCGAAGCAAAGAATCATATTGACAAATTACACACAAGTAAGGATCTAATAGAGTCACAGTTGTATGCACAAAAGATTAAAGGAGATACCACTGGTATTGGATTTAATGAAGCACAAAATCAAATCAATGATATGTGAGAAAAAATGAAAGCACTAGAAGAATCTACAAAAGCTAAGAAAATTGAAAATCATATTGAAGCTAAAGATGAACCATCTAAGGATGAAAACAAGCCAGAAAATTGAACTTGTTATGCGTGTAACAAGCATGGACATATAGCAAGAGATTGTAAGGAGGTAAGACCTTTCAATTGTTATTGTTTCATGTGATAAGTTTGGTGATAGAGCTATGAATTGTAGATCAAATCAAAGAAATTAGACTCAACAAAATTAGAGAAATCATCCACAACAAAATGTTAGAAGTCCTCAAAACATTACATGTCAGATATACAATTATAATGGTCACACAGCTAGACAATGCAGTATGGATGCACTGAGGAATATAAGGCCTCCAGTCATTTGTCACTCTTGTAACAAGGTTGGACACATCTGAAAGTTTTGTAGATCACAAGCACAAAGACAAGAAAGACCTGATAAGTCACAAGGATCAATTTTGGATGAATCTAGAGAAGTCAAGTTTGTGAAAGCTACAGAAGATGGGATAAATATATGGATGGAAGAAAAGCAAGATAATGTTAGTGCCATAGTAGTAGATGCATCCTCAATGGATGCATCTTCTACTTCTAGATGAATGACCCTCATGGTCATAGGGGGAGCTAGATTAGCTCTAGATCCTTGTGTGGTTGGTATACTCACCCTTAGAGTATGCACCCTTGGTTATAGTTGTTTGGATACTAGTTGATGCTGTATGAAAGATCACACAACCTAATTGTTAGCAAAAACAAAGATTGGAATTCTCTATTACATTCCATATTATGGCGACAATCATTAATTGCAAAAAATTGTTTTAATAGTCATTAGAGATCCATTATCCACACATTTTCATTTGAGTTGGAGCCTTTGGAGAGCATAGGAGATCAAGAAGTTAGTGTTGGAAGATTGTAGTTGGTTTATCAATGAAGAAGTGTGAAAATTATTGGGGAGCCCTAGTTAGGTCGTGATAGTTTAGAAACCCTTTGGAAACCTATTTAAGAATTGATCAAGTAAGTAATGGCCACTCCAGTTGTATTTGATGTTGCAGAGAGGAAGAGATATATATTTAAGAAACACCCTTAAGTCAGTCCTAGATGATTTGGAAGGGGCATTCTCTAGAACTCTGATGGGAGTTATGCACGTAGAAGATATACGTGCATACATATATTGCAAGAAGGAACCTATAGGATTAGATAGAATAAGGTCACTGATTGAAACAATGGTAAATCCAGACATGACATTCAAGGATGAATTTTGTGCACTTAGAAAACAACCCTATCATAGAGTATGCGACTGCATATGAGTTCTATGAATTTGAATGGATTAAGATATTTCTCAGTAGACTACATGATGACTTGTTTTGGATTAGAGAAGTCCTTGTTTAGATAACTGCTGATCTCATTCATGAGATGATTGGACTTCCTAAGACTAACACCATACTTCCAGCTGGTAAGGATGTCAAGAAATAGGTAGAGCAAGCTTGTAAGTCCTAGAGTGATAAGCACGACATGACAATTGAACCTATTGAGGAGAAGGACATAAAACTAATGGCTATGCTACTTGGTTACAAGTTCCAACATACAAACATAGTGAATAGTGTGTCCTTAGCCACTATTTTGGCAGCTATAATGATTGTAAAGGAAAATGGAGAGTTCAACCTCTGTGAGATCTTGCATGCACAATTGTTGGATAACATAAGGGCTATCAAGCATGATAAGAGCAAAAAATTCAGGTTTGGGTCATTAATCATCTATATGTACTTTTATATAGTCGGTAAAGTCTCTGATCTATACCTTGATAAGAATTTACCTACACTACCACAAATTTCATTCAAGGAAACATCTGAGAGCACCTTGAAATATTTCATGGACTTATAAATAAAGACATTTAGAATCAGAATGCAAAGAAGGTATAGGATACCTGAGAGTATACTGGAGAAGTATAAGGACAATATATGTTTCATGGTGGAAACTGATATCACATGCATGGAAGTAGTGGATCCTAGGACTAAGTGGATCCATCCACTTGGTTATGAATTAGAGTAACACATTTTGGAAGATTATGCACAAGTCCTCTTATCAATGCCTAAGCATCCCAATGAACTAAGATGACGTACTTATGAAGAAAAGACAAGACAAGTAGAATCTATCTTTTAAAGTGCAAAAACAAAGAGAAAAGAATCCAAGATAACCTTAGACATTCCAAAAATCCATGGTGTTACACAAGTAGAATTGGATAAAGCTAGGGAAGCCAAGATTATAATGCAACTTGAGAGTGCACCCTCTTCCCATATCAAAATAGAGAAATTTGATGTGTTGGAGATTTACTAGCAAGCCAGTGCTGACTGTATGTTTGTCATTGATGACAACATATGGTAAGAAACATGCGTGGAAGACTTATACAGTAAGACTTGAGTATATGTGGCATGGACATGCTATCAACATGATATCATGGATGCATAGGTTAATTGTTTATATAGATAGTTATGTAGCATCTTGTGTCAGCAGTGTTCCTGACAGAGTTACAAGCAGTGTTCTATGAGTGATTGTCTGTACACTTGATGAAGGGTGTTCCCCTTAGTACCACAAACACATAATAGAAATAGAGAAACAACAACAATAATATGCAAGAACAGAAAATTGGCTTCTTATTATCTCCACAAATGTGGAATTACAAACTTTCAGAATTACAATATGCAAAGCCACATGGGCATTCCCTTACAATATTCTATAGGAAAAAATTCTCGAATCAATACCCAGATCTACTACCCAAAACTGCCCTAGACAACACTACGGGCCTTCTTTATATAGGCAATTTCCACCCCCTGAGAAGGTTCCAAAAATTTAGCCCTAAGCACCGACCCAACTTAGAATTATTTTATTTTACAATTTATTACATCAAAGTTGACTCAAAATGAGTTTTGAAACCCAAACAAAAATTTTGAAAAAAAAATATTTTCTGCCATTTCAGGTGACCCAACTTCTGAAGAACATAAGTCATCACCCATTGACCCGATTGGCTATTATAACCCCATTCTGGAAATGCCACGAAGCGCTCTATAGGCTTGACCAATACTAAGTGCTTGTCACCCAAATTTTCAACCTCATCCGGGGCCTCTAAAGCCTTCAAAACTGAGTTTAAAGTTTTTGTACCCTGCTGCCAATACCGAAAATCTTCAATATCTTCAAAACTAGACCTGATCTAGCCATGAAACTTTGCTGGCAGGCTGATATGACTGAGATGAACCTCCACATGTAAAATTAGAACATTCTGAGATCGTAAGGCCAACTTACTAAAAATAGCAAGTTTCCATAAATAGCAGCTCTGCATAAGATAGCCCTTATTGAATACAGAAACATAAATATTTTTGGGTGATGCAAGATTGCCCTTACACCTAGGATGCTCCTGCATCAGACACCCGGGATAATTTGAGAAGTGACCCTGTCACGATTCAGGTGTGCAGAGAAAAACTAAGATGGTTAACCTTCTCCTTTGTTAGCCATGATGAATCTTGTACGGGTCGTCCTTTCCATTTGACCAAATACTCTTCATATGTCTTGTTCCTTGTGCTTCTGCCAACATGACTGTCCAGTATGTCTTCAATCTCCTTGATATCTAAACTGGTTGTTGGAATACTTCACTGTGCTACTGCAACCTCATCTTCAACACCTCCTTCATGATACTCTGTCAAATCTGAAATGTTAAACACTGGTGAAATATTTAGCTCATTAGGCAATTCTACCTCATATGCATTTCCTGAATCATGCTTCTTCAGTATCGTACATGGTCCAAACTTCTTCATTTTCAACTTGTTATATGTACCAAACAGAAATCGCTCCTTCCACAAATGAACCATGACTTCATCCCCAACCTAAAATTCCTTATGCCTCCTTTTCTCATCTGCCTTAGTCTTATACTGCGCATTCATCTTGGTAATATGCTTCCTCACCTCCTCATGGATGTTCTTCAAGTGTTCTACAAAATCCTCAGCTTCAGCATTACTTATTTCTCTTTTATCTATCTTTCTCAACTCAGATGCATTTCTTGGACTACTTCCATATACAATCTGGAATGGTGATTTACTAGTGCTCCTATTGACAGAATTATTGTATGCAAATTCTGCCTGTGGTAAAATCAAATCCCATCCTGTTGGCTTATCTCCAACCAAACATCTTAGCAAATTTTCCAAACTTCTATTCACCACCTCTATCTATCCATCAGTCTGTGGATGATGTGATGAACTAAACTTCAAATCTATCTTCAACTTCTTCCACAATGTACGCCAGAAATATCCAACAAACTTAGTGTCTCTATCTGAAACTATGGTCTTTGGCAAACCATGTAGTCTCACTACTTCTTTGAAAAATAATTCTACTACATGAACAACATCATTAGTCTTCTTGTAGGGAATGAAATTTGCCATCTTCAAAAATCTGTCAACTACTACAAAAATTGAATTGTGTCCCCACTGAGTCCTCGGTAAACCAAGAACAAAGTTCATACTGATATCCTCCCAAAGCTTCTCTGGTACAGGTAATGGCTGATATAACTTTGTATTTTGCTTCACTCCCTTCGCCATCTGACATACTCTGCAACTCTGTACAAACTTCTTCAAATCTTTCTGCAACTGTGGCCAATAATAATTCTCACCAACCAAAGCAAGAGTTTTATCATGACCAAAATATCTAGCCAATCCTCCACTATGCTTCTCTTTGATGGGATTCTCCCTCATAGAACTTTGTGGAATGCACAAATAACTCCCTCTGAATAGCATATAATCTTGGATGATAAAATCCAGTCATTTCATCCTATCTAGAGTAATAGGTTCTTTACAAGCTCCACCAAAATCAGGATCCTCTGGATACAAATTCTTGAGCTCCTTAAACCCAACCACCTCAATCTGCATCTCTGTCAGCAATAGTTGCCTTCTGCTAAGAGCATCTGTAGCCCTGTTAGACTTTCCACTTCTGTGTTTCAAAACAAATATATAACTCTGCAAAAACTCAACCCATTTCAAATGCCTCTGATTCAACTTTCCTTGACTATTCAAATATTGCAAAGCTTGATGATCAGTATACAAAACAAACTCCTTAGGAAGTAGATAGTGTCTCCACTTCAATGCTTGAACTATAGCATAAAATTTCTGATCATAAAATAAATACTTCCTCTTGGCATCATTTAACTTCTCACTGAAATAAGCAACCGGTTTACCTTCTTGGCTCATAACAGCTCCTATTGCGGTACCACTAGCATCACAATCTACTTGAAACACCTTATTAAAATTTGGAAGTGCTAAAACAGGTTGTTCTGTAACTTTTTATTTCAACAATTGAAAAATCTTTTCTGCCCCATTAGTCCACTTAAACTCTTTTCTATCTCCTCTCATTGTTTCAGTCAAGGGACCACAAATACTGCTAAAATTTTTGATAATTTTTTTGTAAAAGCTAGCCAAACCATGAAAAGATCTTACCTCAGTAGCACTTCTTGGAGTAGGCCATTCAAGGATAGCCTGTACCTTCTCTGGGTCCATTTTTAGACTTTTTGCTGAAACTAAAAATCCCAAATACACTAACTCTTTCTTCACAAAACTGCACTTCTTCAAATTAATCAACAATTTCTCATCTTTTAGCTTCTCAAACACTATACGAATATGCATCATATGCTCCTCTAATGTCTTGCTAAAGATCAAAATATCATCTAGGTAAACAATGACAAACTTACCCAGAAATTCTTTCAGAACCTTGTTCATGAGCCGCATGAAAGTGCTTGGTGCATTGGTTAGCCCAAAAGGCATGACTAACCACTCATATAGTCCTTCCTTTGTCTTGAAGGCAGTCTTCCATTCATCTTCTTCTCTGATCCGAATCTGGTGATATCCACTCTTTAGATCTATCTTTAATAAATACACAACTCCACTCAAACAGTCCATAATATCATCCATTCATGGCAATGAAAATTTATACTTGATTGTGATCTTGTTTATTGCTCTGGAATCTATACACATCCTCCATTCTCCATTCTTCTTTGGTGCTAATACCCCCGGTACAGCACAGGGACTCAAACTCTCTCGAATCAACCCCTTCTGTAATAACTCATGTACTTATCTGTTCAACTCTTCACTTTTTGTTGGTGTCATTCTGTGTGCTGCCTTGTTTGGAAAACTGGCTCCTGGAATCAAATCCATCTAATGACTGATCTTCCTTACCGGTGGTAATCCATCAGGTACATTATCAGATACAATATCCTGAAACTCATTCAACAAATCTACAACCTCTACAGGTACATCCTCTACTTCCTTTTTACCAGCTTTTGAAATTAAAGCAAAACACACATGCTCATGCCTCATACCATCTAGAAATTTTTTTCCATCAACAAAAGTTATTCTTGCATTGCCACATACCTTTTTTTCGGTCTCCTTCAATGGCTTTAGCTTATGTCGCACTCCATCCTTTGTCAGGGAATAGGTATTCACATGACCATCATGTACAACACATCTGTCAAACTACCATGGTCTACCCAACAACATATGACATCTATCCATAGATATTATATCACATAGTACCTCATCTTGGTACCCGTCAATCTTGAACTTTACCAGGCACTGTTCACTGACCATCACCTTGTGGTCATCCTGCACCTAGGCAATCCGATATGGATGTGGGTGTTTCTCTCTCTTGAGCTTGAACTTTTTTGCCATATCTTCTGACACCAAATTGTCAGTGTTTCTACTATCGATAATCACATCACAACATTTACCTTCACACTTACATCTAGTGCGAAACAAGCTCCTCCTTTGTTCAGGTTCATTCTCACCACTCAGCAGGACTCTTCTATTAATTAGCCTTTCTCCTCTTTCAGCATCTTTAGAATTTGATGATCTGACATCTTCGTCTACATGTGCAACTCTGGCCTGGCTTTCATTTCTCCTTTCTATTCTGCCTTGGTGCTGAGGACATTCAAATGCCCTATGACCTTCTCCACAGTGAAAACATGTTCCACAGAAGCCTCCTCTTCCAGATCCTTGTCCTCTTCCTCTTCCTCTCTAATCTCTATTATTTTGATCTTGGAAATGATTGGGATTGTTTCCTCTCTGATTCTGGTAGCTACTGGCCTCATCCTTCTTTTTTGGATTTTCATTTCAGCCACCATATGACCATCCACCAGATCTTCCACCATGACCTCTTCCATTTTCTCTGCTCTCAAACTTCTTATTCAGCTTTTCCTCTACTTTTAGGGAAAATTGGTATGCCTCCTCAATACTGTTCATTAGAACTAGATTCAACTCTTTCTGAATATTTGGCCTTAACCCATTAAGGTATCGGGCAACTTTCTCCTTATCAGCTTCCGCATGGCCTGTTCTGATGAGGAGTCGATAGAACTCATCTGTATATTTCTGAACAGATCTTCCTGCTTGCTTCAAACTTTACATTTTCTTTAGTAGGTCAAGCTCATAATCAATAGGAATGAATTGTCACTTTAATTTATCCACCATCCGATCCCATCTTGTGATTTTATCTTTCCCTCTTCTATTTCGCTCCAATTGAATCTCTTCCCACCAGATCTTTGCATGACCTTTCAATCTGGCCTTCGCAAATTTGACCCTATCAGGATCCTCCACATCTTCATACTCAAAATATTCTTCACATTCATTGATCCAGTCAATCAATTCCTCTGAGTTAAGATTTCCAGAAAATGTAGGAACCTCAATCTTAGGTCTTTTCCCAATCTTGGAAATCGCCCGAAAAAGTCTTTCTTCCTCCTGATTCACAACTTTAGCTTCTCCTTCTTGATATTCTTCTTCGGTTTCATCCTCACTTTCGTCTCTGACATTAAGATTCATTCCTCTATGAATCTCCTCTTGTAATTCTTGCACTTGTCTCTGCAGCTCTCTAACCTCAGGCATCACAACACCAGCTCTTCTAGCACATTCTCTTCATGGAGGCATTTTCATGATGCGCGCTGAAACCCTAACCACGGTCCTAGTGCAAACTACCTCACAGTCGGCGATCTATTTACACACTCAAGAACTCCTGCTCTGATACCACTTGATGAAGGGTGTTCCCCTTAGTATCACAAACACATAACAGAAATAGAGAAACAACAACAATAATATGCAAGAACAAAAAATTGGCTTCTTATTATCTCCACAAATGTGGAATTACAAATTTTTAGAATTATAATATGCAAAGCCACATGGGCATTCTCTTACAATATTCTGTAGGAAAAAATCCTCAAATCAATACCCAGATCTACTACCCAGAACTACCCTAGACAACACTACGGGCCTTCTTTATATAGGCAATTTCCACCCCCCGAGAAGGTTCCAAAAATTTAGCCCTAAGCGCTGACCCAACTTAAAATTATTTTATTTTATAATTTATTACATCAAAGTCAGCTCAAAATGAGTTTTGAAATGCAAACAAAAATTTTGAAAAAAAAATATTTTCCGCCATTTCAGGTGACCCAACTTCCGAAGACCATAAGTCATCACCCGTTGACCCGATTGGCTATTATAACCCCATTCTGGAAACATCACGAAGTGCTCTATAGGCTTGATTGGTGCAAAGCACTTGTCATGCAAAATTTCAACCTCATCCGGGGCCTCTAAAGCCTTCAAAAATGAGTTTGAAGTTTTTGTACCTTGCTGCCAATACCGAAAATCTTCAATATCTTCAAAACTAGACCTGATCTAGCCATGAAACTTTGCTGGTAGGTTGATATGACTGAGATGAACCTCCACATGTAAAATCAAAACATTCTGAGATCGTAAGGCCAACTTACTAAAAATAGCAAGTTTCCATAAATAGCAGCTCTGCATAAGATAGTCCTAAATAGAAATATTTTTGGGTGATGCAAGATTGCCCTTACACCCAGGATGCTCTTGCATCAGACACCCGCGGTAATTTGAGAAGTGACCCTGTCACGACTCAGGTGTGTAGAGGAAAACCAAGATGGTTAACCTCCTCCTTTATTAGCCATGATGAATCTTCTATAGGTCATCCTTTCCATTTGACCAAATACTCTTCATATGTCCTGTTCCTTGTGCTTTTGCCAACACGACTGTCGAGTATGTCTTCAATCTCCTTGATATCTGAACTGGTTGCTGGAATACTCCACTGTGCTGCTGCAACCTCATCTTCAACACCTCCTTCATGATACTCTGTCAAATCTGAAATGTTAAACACTGGTGAAATATTCAGCTCATTAGGCAATTCTACCTCATATGCATTTTCTGAATCATGCTTCTTCAGTATCGTATATGGTCCAAACTTCTTCATTTTCAACTTGTTATATGTACCAACTAGAAATCACTCCTTCCACAAATGAACCATGACTTCATCCCCAACCTGAAATTCCTTATGCCTCCTTTTCTCATCTGCCTTAGTCTTATACTGCACATTCATCTTGGTAATATACTTCCTCACCTCCTCATGGATGTTCTTCAAGTGTTCTGCAAAATCCTCAACTTCAACACTACTTATTTCTAATTTATCTATCTTTCTCAACTCAGATGCATTTCTTGGACTACTTCCGTATATAATCTGGAATGGTGATTTACCAGTACTCCTATTGACATAATTATTGTATGCAAATTCTATCTATGGTAAAATCAAATCCCATCTTGTTGGCTTATCTCCAACCAAACATCTTAGCAAATTTTCCAAACTTCTATTCACCACCTCTATCTGTCCATCAGTCTGTGGATGATGTGATGAATTGAACTTCAAATTTGTCTTCAACTTCTTCCATAATGTACGCCAGAAATATCTAACAAACTTAGTGTCTCTATTTGAAACTATGGTCTTTGGCAAACCATGTAGTCTCACTACTTCTCTGAAAAACAATTCTGCTACATGAAGAGCATCATTAGTCTTCTTGTAGGGAATGAAATGTGCCATCTTAAAAAATCTGTCAACTACTACAAAAATTGAATCGTGTCCCCGCTGAGTCCTCAGTAAACTAAGAACAAAGTCCATACTGATATCCTCCCAAGGCTTCTCTGGTACAGGTAATGGCTGATATAACCTTGTATTCTGCTTCACTCCCTTCGCCATCTGACATACTTTGCAACTCTGTACAAACTTATTCACATCTTGCTGTAACTGTGGCCAATAATAATTCTCACCAACCAAAGCAAGAATTTTATCACGACCAAAATGTCTAGCCAATTCTCCACTATGCTTCTCTTTGATGAGATTCTCCCTCATAGAACTTTGTGGAATGCACAACTGACTCCTTCTGAATAGCATATCATCTTGGATGATAAAATCCAGCCATTTCATCCTATCTAGAGTAACAAGTTCTTTACAAGCTTTTCAAGCTCCACCAAAATCAAGATCCTCTAGATACAAATTCTTGAGCTCCTTGAACCCAACCAACTTAATTTGCATCTCTGTCAGCAATAGTTGCCTTCTGCTAAGAGCATCTGCAACCCTGTTAGACTTTCCACTTCTATGTTTCAAAACAAATGTATAACTCTGCAACAACTCAACCCATTTCAAATGCCTCTGATTCAACTTTCCTTGACTATTCAAATATTGTAAAGCTTGATGATCAGTATACAAAACAAACTCCTTAGGAAGTAGATAGTGTCTCCATTTATTCAATGCCTGAACTATAGCATAAAATGTTTGATCATAAATAGAATACTTCCTCTTGGCATTATTTAACTTCTCACTGAAATAAGCAACCGGTTTACCTTCTTGGCTCATAACAGCTCCTATTGTGGTACCACTAGCATCACAATCTACTTGAAACACCTTATTAAAATCTGGAAGTGCTAAAATAGGTTGTTCAGTAATTTTTTGTTTCAACAATTGAAAAATCTTTTCTGCCCCATTAGTCCACTTAAACTCTTTTCTATCTCCTCTCATTGTTTCAGTCAAGGGACCACAAATACTGCTAAAATTTTTGATAAATTTTTTGTAAAAGCTAGCCAAACCATGAAAAGATCTTACCTCAGTAGCACTTCTTGGAGTAGGCCATTCAAGGATAGCCTGTACCTTCTTTGGGTCCATTTTTAAACCTTCTGCTGAAACTACAAATCCCAAATACACTAACTCTTTCTTCACAAAACTGCACTTCTTCAAATTAATCAATAATTTCTCATCTCTTAGCTTCTCAAACACTATACGAATATGCATCATATGCTCCTCCAATGTCTTGCTAAAGATCAAAATATCATCTAGGTAAACAATGACAAACTTACCCAAAAATTCTTTCAGAACCTCGTTCATGAGCCGCATGAAAGTGCTTGGTGCATTGGTTAGCCCAAAAGGTATGACTAACCACTTATACAGTCCTTCCTTTGTCTTGAAGGTAGTCTTCCATTCATCTCCTTCTCTGATTCGAATTTGGTGATATCCACTCTTCAGATCTATCTTTGAGAAATACACAGCTCCACTCAAACAGTCCATAATATCATCCATTCGTGGCAATGGAAACCTATACTTGATTGTGATCTTGTTTATTGCTCTGGAATCTGTACACATCCTCCATTCTCCATTCTTCTTTGGCACTAATACCATCAGTACAGCACAGGGACTCAGACTCTCTCGAATCAGCCTCTTCTGCAATAACTCATGTACTTGTCTATTAAACTCTTGCTGGTGTCATTCTATGTGCTGCTTTGTTTGGTAAACTGGCTCCTAGAATCAAATCCATCTGATGACTGATCTTCCTTACCGGTGGTAATCCATTAGTTACATTATCAGATACAATATCCTGAAACTCATTCAACAAATCTACAACCTCTACAGGTACATCCTCTACTTCCTTTTTACTAGATTTTGGAATTAAAGAAAAACACACATGCTCATGCCTCATACCATCTAGGAAGTTTTTTTCATCAACAAAAGTTATTCTTGCATTGCCACATACCTTTTCTTCGGTCTCTTTCAATGGCTTTAGCTTATGTTGCACTCCATCCTTTGTCAGAGAATAGGTATTCACACGACCATTGTGTACAACACATTTGTCAAACTGCCACGGTCTACCCAACAACATATGACATGCATCCATAGATATTATATCACATAGTACCTCATCTTGGTACCCGCTGATCTTGAACTTTACCAGGCACTGTTCACTGCCCATGACCTTGTGGTCATCCTGCACCCAGGCAATCTGATATGGATGTGGGTGTTTCTATCTCTTGAGCTTGAACTTTGTCGCCATCTCTTCTGACACCAAATTGTCAGTGCTTCCACTATCGATAATCACATCACAACATTTACCTTCACACTTGCATCTAGTGCGAAACAAGCTCCTCCTTTGTTTAGGTTCATTCTCACCACTCAGCAGGACTCTTCTGTTAATTAGCTTTTGTCCTCTTTCAGCATCTTCAAAATGTGATGATCTGGCATCTTCGTCTACATGTGCAACTCTGACTTGGCCTTCATTTCTCCTTTCTGTTCTACTTTGGTGCTGAGGACATTCAAATTCCCTATGACCTTCTTCTCCACAATGAAAACATGTTTCACGGAAGCCTCCTCTTCCAAATCCTTGTCCTCTTCCTCTTCCTCTCTGATCTCTATTATTTTGATCTTGGAAACGATTGGGATTGTTTTTTCTCTGATTCTGGCTGCTACTGGCCTCATCCTTTTTTTTCAGATCTTCATTTCGGCCACCATATGACTGTCCACCAGATCTTCCACCACGACCTCTTCCATTTTCTCTACTCTCAAAATTCTTGTTCAACTTTTCCTCTACTTTTAGGGCAAATTGGTATGCCTCCTCAATACTATTCATTAGAACCAGATTCAACTCCTCTTGAGTACTTGGCCTTAACCCATTAATGTATCAGACAACTTTCTCCTTATCAGCTTCCGCATGGCCTGTTCTGATGAGGAGTCGATAGAACTCCTTTGTATACTCCTGAACAAATCTTCCTGGTTGCTTCAAACTTTGCATTTTCTTTAGTAGGTCAAGGTCATAATCAACAAGAATGAACTGTCACTTTAATTTATCCACCATCCGATCCCATCTTGTGATTTTATCTTTCCCTCTTCTCTTTCGCTCCAATTGAATCTCTTGCCACCAGATCTTCGCATGACCTTTCAATCTGGCCTTCGCAAATTTGACCCTATCAGGATCCTCCACATCTTCATACTCAAGATATTCCTCACATTCATTGATCTAGTCGATCAATTCCTTTGGGTTAAGATTTTTAGAAAATGTAGGAACCTCAATCTTAGGTCTTTTCCCAATCTTGGAAATCACCCGAAAAAGTCTTTCTTCCTCTTGATTCACAACTTCAGCTTCTCCTTTTTGATATTCTTCTTTGACTTCATCCTCGCTTTCATCTTTGACATTAAGATTCATTCTTCTGTGAATCTTTTCTTGCAATGCTCGCACTTGTCTCTGCAGCTCTCTAACCTCAAGCATCACAGCACCAGCACTTTCACCACGTTCTCTTCATGGAGGTATTTTTGCGATGCGCACTGAAACCCTAACCACGGTCCTGGTGCAAACTACCTCACAGTCGGGGATCTATTTACACACTCAAGAACTCCTGCTCTGATACAACTTGATGAAGAGTGTTCCCCTTAGTACCACAAACACATAACAGAAATAGAGAAACAACAACAATAATATGCAAGAATAGAAAATTGGCTTCTTATTATCTCCACAAATGTAGAATTACAAACTTTCAGAATTACAATATGCAAAGCCACATGGGCATTCCCTTACAATATTTTGTAGGAAAAAATTCTCGAATCAATACCCAGATCTACTACCCAGAACTGCCCTAGACAACACTATGGGCCTTCTTTATATAGGCAATTTTCACTGCCCGAGAAGGTTCCAAAAATTTAGCTGTAAGGGCCAACCCAACTTAGAATTATTTTATTTTATAATTTATTACATCAAAGTCAACTCAAAATGAGTTTTGAAACCCAAACAGAAATTTTGAAGAAAAATTATTTTCTGCCATTTCAAGTGACCCAACTTTCAAAGACCATAAGTCATCGCCCGTTAACCCGATTGGCTATTATAACCCCATTCTGGAAATGCCACAAAGTGCTCTATAGGCTTGATTTGTGCAAAGTGCTTATCACCCAAATTTTCAACTTCATCCGGGGCCTCTAAAGCCTTCAAAACTGAGTTTGAAGTTTTCGTACCCTGCTGCCAATACCGAAAATCTTCAATATCTTCAAAGCTAGACCTGATCTAGCCATGAAACTTTGCTGGCAGGCTGATATGACTAAGATGAACCTCCACATGTAAAATCAGAACATTCTGAGATTGTAAGGCCAACTTAATAAAAATAGCAAGTTTCCATAAATAGCAGCTCTGCATAACATAGCCCTTATTGAATACAAAAATAGAAATATTTTTGGGTGATGCAAGATTTCCCTTACACCCAGGATGCTCCTGCATCAACAGTTATCATGGAGCCTTGTGCCCTTGGATATGTGATGGAGACATGTTAGTGTTGCTCCATTCATGGACACAGAGTCTAATGTATAGTAGAAGTGAATTTATGAAGTTGCTATTCACTAGTTGCAATTTGCTGTGTTTATCTGGAAGAGCCGACAAAGATCATAATGGTACAAAAGTTGCACCTATAATTTTGGTATTCATGCTTGGATTAGTGATTAGAGAAGAATTTAGAATGTTTGGTTAAGAGCACATGATGTAATTCAGCTTGAGGAGAAAGTATTCATAAATTTGGTAGAGCCAATAGTGTGTAGCATGCGTCTACACTTAAGAAAGCCCCTAGAGCTTGGTATGAGATACTTGATGGATATCTAACAAAAAATAGATTCAATAAAGGAGCAGCAAATTGTAATCTGCTTATCAGAGAGACATCTGAAGTTTTACTACTTGTAGCTATATTTGTTGATGACATTATCTTTGGGGGTAATGAAAAACTTAGTGCAAAATTTGCTAAAGAGATGCACATCGAGTTTGAGATGAGTATGATTGGACCTATCAAATACTTTTGGGATTAAATGTGCAATAGACAAAGAAAGGTATTTTCATTAATAAGTATAAGTATGTAAAAGAAATATTGAAGAAGTTTAAGATGGATGATTGCAAGCCAGTGGGTACACCTATGATAACAAGATGCAAACTTACAAAAGAAGATGATTCTCCAGTAGTAGATATAACATTGTACAAGTCTATGATTGGTAAACTCATATATTTTACTCAAACTAGACCTAATATTTCTAATGTAGTTGGCATAGTTGGAAGATTTGTAGTAGAGCCTAAACAAGTCACCTCATCACAGTAAAGAGAATATTTAGATATCTGCAAGGCACTATAGATTATGGTCTATGGTATCCTAATTTAGAGAATGTTAAGCTTCATGTATATATAGATGCAGATTGGGTAGGATGCATGGATGATAGAAAGAGTACATTAGGAGGAGCAGTATTTATTGGTGATAGACTAGTCACTTGGACAAGCAAGAAGCAAAATTATATTTCTCAATCTAGCATAGAAGAAAAGTATGTTGCAACAACCTTGAATTGTTCTACAATTATTTGGATCAAACATATGATAAAGGATTTTGGAATTCAGATTGATTATCCTATTGTTATTCATTGTGATAACACTAGCACTATCAACATGTCAAAGAATCCTGTGATGCATGAAAAGACAAAGCACATAGAGATTAAGTATCACTTCCTAAGAGAGAAAGTAGCAGAAAAAGAAGTTAAGTTGTATTTTGTGAGTACTAAAGATCAGTTAGCAGACATATTCACAAATCCTTTACTAGAGGATACTTTTGAGTATCTCAAGGAGAAGCTGGGAGTAATTCCCTTCCCTGATTCTACTTAGAGAAAGAGGAAAGAGCATCAATCCTCAGTGACTGATGGATGGTTGGCTACTCTACTTCAGGAGTAGTACCAGTGCTTAAATTTTTGTCACCCTTTGCCATTGATGTCAAAGGGGTAGTAGTATATAGTCATGAAAAATAGTAGTAAAGGGGGAGTACATACAACATTAGGAAGGATTAATATGTAGCAGCAAGGGGTAGTAGTATTTAGTCATGGAAGCAATTTTGTTGAGGAAATGGAGAATATTGAAGAATATTGTAGTAGATGGAAGATTCATCCTTGGGGGAGTTTTGGTGAGGAAATAGAGAATTTAATAAAAGAATTGGTCATTTGGATTGGTAGTATTTTTCATTCCATATGTTTTGATTACGTAAAAGTAGGTTTTGAAAGGACCTAAAACCTTTTACATCAGATTTACATGATAAGCATTAAAGATCCAACAGAACTGTGCTACAACACCAAAAAATGATACACAAGCAAGTCCTTAAATAGACATAAAAGCAAAGAAACTAATAGAGGACAACAAAAGGACAACAAGACAACAACCTGCAGACTAAATACATTTCATAAGTTCTGCTGCCTAATCAGGGAGCATCTACATATTAGCTGAGGACACTTTGAGTTCTTCAATGTCATTATTCTTATTACCCTCCAGCTTCCTAAAACTAGATCTAGTCCTCCTGCTGGGATTGTGATCCTCTTTAACCTCGGTGATCACCTGCTCCCCTTTTCCTTGGTCTAGTTTGTCCACCAGAATCTTAACATGCTCTGCCAAAGCCTGAAGGATAGCAAAGCTCTGTTCCACTATGTTTCCCACCATTTTCTCTAGCTTGTCGACTTT
This sequence comes from Chamaecyparis obtusa, assembly GCA_027943335.1. Lineage (NCBI taxonomy): Eukaryota > Viridiplantae > Streptophyta > Pinopsida > Cupressales > Cupressaceae > Chamaecyparis > Chamaecyparis obtusa. Next base: position 181,452 of record BSBK01010514.1, read on the forward strand.
ATTTTCCATTATTTGAATTCTTTTTTCCATTCCCTCTCCTTTATCAATTTTCTCTTCCATAGCAATAATTTTGTCATTAAAGACAGTGAGCCACTCAGCCCTATCAACTATCTCCATGAGATCATCAATGCTTTGGCCCATTATTTTCTCCCCCAAATTCATCTTCTTAAGGATCCCAGTCTCTTTTTGAAGCTGATGAATATGGTTCTTCATTGCTGTAATGTCACTTTTCATATTACTTAGGTTAATCAGGAAAGCAAGACAGCCTAGATTCTGAAAATCCTTGTTCACTTGCTCCATTTCCTCCTTGGAACTCTCCACCTTATCCTTCCCAGTGTAAGTCATGTCATTCTCCTGCCCATCCTTCTCAATATTTATCACATCCTGAGCCACATCATGCAGAATATTCTCCTCGACCAGAATGTTTTGGTCCACCCCCATACTCTCCTCCATAATGGGGTCATTCTCCATTTGCTCATCCTATTTATCATGGCTATTCTTCTGAGAAGAAGAACCCTCATTAGAGGAGATGAAAAACCTCTTAGCAATTCTCCTATTCCCTTTCTTGGCTTTGGTACACTTCCCAATGGGCTACGTTTTGTTTTTACCCTTCTCCTTGATACTGTCCTCCCTACTCTCCTCTTCCTCCCTATCCATATCTATGACCGAGTCCTCCACCTTAATTTTCTTCTTTTTTTCTTTTGGGAGCCACCTCCTAGTACTCCTCAGAGTCCCCATCTTCATTCTCAATTTCCTCCATGAAGGGTTCCTTCGATGCCTTACCATCTGTGTCATAGTCTTCAAGGGCCTTCCTATTCAACTGAGGCCTCTCCACCTTCTTTGATTTCAACACCTCATAAATGAAGACCATTAACCCATCATGAAAAACATGGTCACCTTCTAGATCACTCTACCAACTAAGGATAGAGGCATTTAAAGAACTCAACAGATAAAAGGGGAAATTGATTTTAACCCCATGCCTAAAATGGTTCAGTAAAATAAAATGATGATTATAAATTTTGGTATAATGTCCATCAATATTTTTTTAGCTAATAATCACAAAGAGAACAAGTCTCCATGGCCTAGAAATACTCTTAGGATTAAAGTAGGAGTTATCCACCTTTACCATACACTTCCTCTCCTGCTCCGTTGGCACAAAAGCCTCCAAAGATTTATTTGAGATCTTCCTATCCCTGTAGAAGTTAATGCCTTCAATCTTAAGATCCTTTTCCTCTGCAATTATCTCCTTTGTCACTTCCATGATCTACATTCCCACTATAACTTTCCCCTTTTTCCAAGTTTTTCATTCCATATGTTGCCATCAATGCCAAAGGGGGAGATTGTTGAAGATTTACTAGCAAGCTAGTGTTGACTGTATGTTTGTCATTGATGAAAATATATGGAAAGAAACATGCATGGAAGACTTACTAAGACTTATGTAGTAAGCCTTGAGTAGATGTGGCATGGACATGTTATTAGCATGATATCATGGATGTAGAGGTTAATTATTAGTACAGACAGTTATGTAGCAACTTGTGTCAGTAGTGTTCTTGACATAGTTACATGTAGTGTTCTGTGAGTGATTGCCCATACAATTATCATAGAACCTTGTGCCCTTGGATATGTGATGGAGACATGTTAGTGTTTCTCCATTCATGGACATAGAGTCTGATGTATAGTAGAAGTGAAGTTATGTAGTTTCTATTCACCAGTTGCAGTTTCCTATGTTTATCCATAAGAGCTGATAGAGATCATATTGGTACAGAAGTTGCGCCTATAATTTCAGTATGCATGCTTTGATTAGTGATTAGAGAATAATTTAGAATTTTAGGTTGAGAGTGCATGATTTAATTCAGCTTGAGGAGAAAGTATTAGTAATTTTGGTAGAGCAGATAGTGTGTAGCGTGCATCTACACTTATTGATTTAGACAGGTCCCAGTTTGTGTTGCATGCTTAGTAGAGCCAACATAGATGTTATTGGAGAGTGTTATTATTTCCCTAATATGATTTCAAGGTGGTTCTAAAAGGCCAACTTGATTAAATCATTTAGAGGAAAGATACTTATAGCCAATCATTTGTGATCACTAGGAGGGAGGCATGAGATAAGAGTAGAGCAGAGAGTGTGAAGTATTGTGTCATCAATAAGAGGTCTATGTGATAGATAAGATTGATTGAATGCTATTCATTGGAACTGATCAAGACAACAAGTCTACCTTGTAGTTTGCCAAGATCTAGATATAGTGTGTATCTATTATTCAGAAGGTTGTAGCCTTCACCCCTTTGAGTAGTGAGCTCTTAGATAGTGTGTCCTCACCCCTAACAGGGTCAATAATAAAAGATTGCTAACAGGGTCCAACCTTTGACCAAGTCACTGTACTTATTTCATTGTAAAGATCAAATCCTAATAGGGTTGTAAGATCTTCTAACAAGGATCATTATACACTAGTACAATTCATTAGTGGGTGTCAATTCCCACCAGAATTTTTACCTATTTGGGTTTCCCAGTAACCAAAATATTGGAGTTGTGTTCAAGTGTTCTTTCATTTTGTTTATGCTTAATGTTTAATTGGATAAATAATTGAAACTTGTAGATAACTGATTCACCCCCCCTCTTAGTTATCTCTTGGGACTATTCCTAACATGATGATCCTAAGGAAAAGAAGAAAAAGAAAGAAGAAAACATCTCTGCGCCTACACCTACAATTGATCTAGAGTCCACTCCACCTCATAAGCCTAGTAACATGTATAACAAGAAGAAGTAGACCGGTGCAAGCCACCCATCATCAAGAACAACAAGAAGAAAAGGCAAAAAGACTCAAGAACCTCCTGAGGTAGGATTTAGACCAAATCTTGGAGTGTTGAAAACCAGAGTCATTGATGAAGGGAGAATTGATCAAATAGAAATGTTTTATGATAAGTATCATGAGATTGATAAACTAGAAATCCATAGTATGATTATCAAGAACATGATTAAGTTCAAGAAGATACTTCTAGAACTTAAGATAATCATTCTAAATAATGTATGGAACATTCTGGATTCTTTGAAGGGACAAGCTATAGAAGAAGATTTTAGGATAAGGGAAAAGACATTGGATGACAACCTTCCTATTTGTTTAGTGGAAGAGAAAACTCTATTACTGGATTTGGTGAAGCCTCACCTAAAAACTAAACCCAAAACTCTACAAATTATAAACAAGGATTATGATTTGGTTGCAAAGGAGACAAAGAAGGCATTTGAGAAGGTATTTTTGGAAAGACACATGTATCCTCCTACTGCACCAGCAACCCAAGTTCCCTCTGAGCAAGTAAAAGCAGCTAAGATCCCTAATGCACTGATGACAGGTCCACAAGATTTTGCACCCACAGTGACAACACCTACTAAAGCAATGGAGTCTGTGCCTATGCCTGAAGCTAAGGATGACACTATCATGATTGATAATGTTGAAATATCAATGGAGGCAATAGATAGGGATCTAGAAAAATTTAAAGAAGCCTTTGTCAATACAGAGGAAGCTGAGATTCTATGTGGTGAAGAATCACCTAAGCAGCAAGAAGAAATCCTAGTTGAAGACTTAACTGGACAAGAAAGTGAGAAAGAAGATGAACTTGTAAATGAGAAAGAAGATGCACATAAAGAAGAACCTTTAGTTGAGATTCCAATGAAGGTAAAGACTGAGATTATGGAAGTAAGTCAAAGCTCACTCCTTACTCCTAAGCCATCAATCTCATTGTTGTCAAGTTTGACCCTTGATACAACTAGTCTAGATTCTTGGGGAGAAGAAGATTTAATAAAGATAAGTGTATTAGCCATGGAGAAAGAAAAAGAGAAAAAAGTAATGAGAAATATCATGTTTGTTGAATCAGTCAACATACTAAACAGTCTACTACCTGAGGACAAGAAAGTATCAAGTGTACATTCAATGGATGATGTCAGCATTGTCTTGACATGCTTCAAAGAAAATTTCTCAATTCTTAAGGAATCAACAACCAAGATTGGAGAAGAGAAATATCTCAAGAAGAGACTGAATGAGTTAATAAGTAACTTCTTGATGAACTACAACTGATTTAGAACCTGAATGGAGAATCTATAATTCAAGATTACTAAGGAGTTGCTGATTAGATATGCAAGATGATTAAATCACTATTATGTTGTCATTGATGTCAACTAGCTTGACAATACTTATCTTGTACGTTACTATACCGACACATCTGAAGAAAGGTGAAAGAGATGAAGAACATAAATATCCACATGAGGAAGATGTATACATCAGATGAGGATAAGGAATACACTGAGTAACTTGTTGATGAGTCTATGACTTGATGAAATTGACTTTATTATGTTGCATTCATCTATGATGAAGAATAGAGATGAAAGACACAAAGTAGTGTTGTCGGTAAATAAAGCATTCTAGTATACACCAAAAGAATGTAGTGTATACCAAGTGTAGTGTTAACTGAGCTTGTGTTCACCGATGCATTTCTTTGTTAACCAACAAAAATAGAAAGAAATTAAATGATTAGTTTAGCCGATAAAGTGATGAGCTATAAAGTGTATGAAATCAAGGTAATAGATAAGGTTTGTTATGAAGATCGACAGCTAACATAAATCAAAAGGATCTAATGGAGCAGATTGAAATGTTTTACTAACACATTAGCTGAAGAAGCTTAAAGCAGCAAAATTTGATGGAGGAAAAGAAAAATGATTTACTCATCTATATAAGAGACATTGGTTTCATTGTTAAAACATCACCGGAAGAAGAAGATACTGTAGAATTATCATGTGAACAAGTTTTCATGTATTTTGATCATACTGGTTAATAAGAACTGAGCTGCAGAACAATTGCTGAGCTACAAAGAGTAATCACCGACAGATAGTAAGTTGATATAGTATTGAATCTGAAGTGGTATAATGATCAAAAATATTTGAATGAGTTGAACATTGATCTGTAAAATGAAATTGAAGTTGTTTCAAGGTAGATCATCTACTGTTACATATTTAACCATTGTACACAGTCAAATCTCTTAACCGAGTGGACTATGAAAGTCTTTTGATGTTTCATTCATAGAGTGAACATTGTGATCCTGTCAACCCCAGAGTGAATGCTGGTTGGACAATAAATTTTGGTCTAAAATCCTCTAACAAGGTCACACCTAACAGTGTGTTTGTAACCTTTAACATGGTTGGGTCTTCACCAACCTCACTTCAGAAGAGTGAACAATTTTGGGTTGCCGGTCCTAGGTGGTTTTTCCCTTCACAAGGTTTCCATGTTAAATCTCTTGTGTTATGTGTTGATTGTGATATTTGTTTGTAATCATACTTTTCATATTACATGTTATATTTGATCGGTAGTTGTTATAAAGTTTAGACTGACAATCGGTAAAGACACAAACATTGAAAGTATTTTATGTTTACCGAGTAGCAAAAGTTGAGGAATTTGTTTTGGATTATACATTTTGATTTGGGACACTGGATAACTGATTCACCCCCCTCTCAGTTATTCTAATAGTTGGTATCAGAGCTATGGTTGCTTAGAACATATTTTTAAGGACTCCAACAAAAAGGTCTCAAGATGTATAAGAGGGAAGTGCCAAAGTTGAACAAAGATAACTTCGCAGTATGGCAAAGCCGGATGAAGTTGCACATATCTGGAATTGAGAATTCTACACTAGAACTGATGGAGAATGGCTACATTGAACTGACACCTGGTCCCTTAACTCTTGATCAACTGAAGGATAGGCATGAACACAATATTATTATGATGGAACTTGCTGCTGCCTGTACCGATGCTGAATTTAAAGACATTAAGGGATGCACAACTGCCAAAGTCATGTGGGATAAACTGACTCTAATATATAGTGGAGATGAGAATGTTAAGAGAGCCAGAGTAGAAAGCCTAAGAGGTTGATTTGATGATATGAAAATGAAAGAAGGTGAGAACATTGTGCAATACACAAATAGACTAAAGAGGTAGTACATGCTATTAGAGCATCTAGTGGAGTTATTGACAATGAAATAGTGATAAGAAATATTCTCAGAACTTTGCTACTAGTTTATGTGACCAGGATCTCTGTAATTCATGAAACAAAAGCTACATCAAACCTTACTCTTGACACTCTAATTGGTAAGCTTACAACCTTTGAATTGAATAATTTTGACAATAGTGTTGTACCTTCTGTTGAATCCACTTTCATGTCTTATTTGATGATTGGTAAGTCTAGTAGTAGGAATGATAAGAATAATGATAGTGATAGTAATACCGATGATGAACATGATGATCTTGAAGCTCTTATGGCTAGAAGATTGCCCAAAGGTAAGGGAAGGAATAGAGGCAAGTTACCCTTACCATGTTTTAATTGTAAAGAAGTTGGTCATATCGTTGCTAGATGTTTGAATAAGAAAGATGATGATAGATCCAAAGACTAATCCAAAGGAAGCTATGGGAGAAGAGTCAATAGAGGCTACTGACACAATAATAGAGTTAACCAAGATAGATATGACAAAGGGAAAAATGTATGTTACATAGCCGAAGAATTTGAATCTGAATCTGACACTGATGATGATGTAGAAGTAGTATTTGTTGCTATGAAAGATGATTCAGAGGAAGAAGAGAAACATGAAGAAACAACACTAATCTCTAAAGTAAGTAGAAATGATACATGGATCATAGACAGTGGCTGTACACATCATATGACTAGTGATATAGATAAATTTTATCTATTTGATGAATATGATGGAGGATCTGTTAGAATGGAAAATGATGCACCTTGTATGGTGAGAGGTAAAGGTTCATTGATGATTAATGATAGAATAAAATGTGAAAATGCATATTGGGTAGATGGACTGAACTATAATTTGTTAAGTGTGGCACAACTGAATAACTCAGGCCACTGACTTGCTTTTGAGAGTAGAAAGGTAAGAATCTATGATAATGGAAGAAGACTTGTCAGAACCGGTACACAATCTAGAGGTAATCTATTTTATCTTGATATTGATCAGTCTTCTTGTTTATTAATGAAGGATGAAGATGCATGGTTGTGGCATAAGAGGTTATGTCATGTGAATTTTGATAACATGATCAAGATTAGTAAGAAGAAAAGAGTTAGAGGGTTGCCTAACTTGTCAAAACCAGATCATGCTATGTGCCATGAATGTTAGAAAGGTAAGATGACTAAGTCTAGTTTTAAGAGAAAAGAATACTCAACAAAGAAGACACTTGAGTTGGTTTATACTGACCTATGTGGTCTTATGAGAACTCAGAGCTATTATGGTGATAGATACTTTATTCTTTTTGTTGATGACTATACTAGACCGATGAGTGTTATGTTCTTGAAAGAAAAATCTAAAGCATTTAAGATGTTTAAGTGGTATAAGGCAAAAGTAGGAAAAGAGACTGGAAAATAATTAAAATGCTTAAGATCTGATAGAGGAGGTGAATTTATCTATGATGAATTTACTAATTTCTATAATGAGCATGGTATTAAGAGATAGGTCTCTACACCGAGAACACCTTAACAGAATGGGATTGCTGAAAGAAGGAACAACTCAATCATTGACTGTGCTAGAACAATGATGATACAAAAGAATGTTTCTTAGATATATTGGAGAGAAGCTGTCAATACAACTGTATATGTGCTTAACCGAGTACAACTGAAGAAGGACACCAACCGAACACCTTATGAGCTATGGTTTGGACACAAACCTACTGTAAGTTATTTCAAGATTTTTGGAAGCAAATGTTTTATTTTGAAAGATGAGAGAAATGGGAAATTTGATTCTAAAGGTGATGAAGGAATATTCTTAGGATATTTTACTAAGAGTAAAGCATACAATTGTCTGAATAAGGTTACAAATAAGATGATTGAAAGTACTAATGTACGTTTTGATGAGTTTGATGACAAAAACATAGAAGAAATAAAGGAATGGTAAGACTATGGTAGATTCACATACATTGAACTTCCTAATTATCTACCGAAGTCACAACCTATGATAACCGGTCAACAGGAAAATAATCCCAAGGAATAGGAAAGGGAAATAAAAAAATAAGATGGTGCTACCGAGAAAACACATGAACCTGAATAGAATGAACAAGAAAGAAGAAACCAAGTACTAGCTAGTTTTGTCAGAAGAAATCATCTTGAGACACAAATTATTGGAGACAGAAAAGCTAGAATGCAGAAAAGAAGCAAAACAAGACAAGGTACATGTCTAGTTTGTGAATTGGAACCAAAAAATGTGAAAGTTACATTAGAGAATGAAGAATGGGTGAATGCAATGAAGGAGGAAATAGAACAAATAGAGAAAAACAAAACTTGGTCCTTAGTACACCGACCTAAAGATAAGAATGTTATCGGTACTAAATGGATATTCAAAAATAAGCTGAATGAAAATGGTGAAGTGACAAGAAATAAAGTGAGATTGGTATGCAAGGGATATGCACATGAAGAAGGCATTGACTATGGTGAGACATTTGCACCTATTGCTAGATTGGAAGGAGTTAGAATGCTACTTACATATGCTGCACACAATAAATTTAAGGTTTATCAAATGGATGTGAAGTCAACATTTCTGAATGGTATACTTGAAGAAGATGTCTACATAGAACAACCTGAAGGATTTGTTGATCCAAACAACAGAAACATGTTATGTAGATTACACAAAGATTTATATGGTTTGAAGCAAGCACCAAGAGCATGGTATGAAAGGCTGCATACTTACTTGTTAAGTATTGGATTTGTAAGAACTAGTGAAAACAACAATTTGTAAATGAAAGGTGACACTAATGACACTATTCTTATTACTGAAATTTTTGTTGATGATATTATTTTTGGAGGTCAAGATCATGTATGTAAATCTTTTGCTGATGACATGAGGAATGAGTTTGAAATGTCTATGTTTGGAGAGATTAAATTCTTTCTCAGATTACGAGTGATTTAGTAGAGTGATGGGATATTCATCACACAGTCCAAGTACATAAAGGAAGTCTTGAAGACATTTGGCATGGAAGATGCTAAACTTGTAGGAACACTGATGGATACTGGAAGTAAAATGACAAAGGAAGATGAAACTATAGAGGTAAACTAGACACTTTATTGATCCATGATTGGTAAACTAATGTATGTAATTCACAGTAGACCAGATATAGCACATGCTGTGAAAATTGTTCCTAGATATTTTGCTAATCCTAGAGAATCACACATGATTGCTACCAAAAGGATCTTAAGATATCTGAAAAAGATAGAGGATTATGGATTATGGTATCCTAAGGAAGGAAAGTTTGAGTTGAAGGTTTATACCAATGTTGATTGGGCTAGAAATGTGGATGACATAAAAAGTACCACCGGAGGAGCATTTTTCTTTGGTGAAAGACTTGTAACCTAGACAAGTAAAAAGCAGGCTTGTATTTCTCAATCTACAGCTGAAGCAAAGTATGTTGCTACTGCTACTAATTGCTCAAACATTGCATATATTAGGCAAGTTTTAGAAGGAATGAATGTGGTAATCACTGACCTGATGATTATATACTGTGACAACACAAGTGCTATTAATATTTCAAAGAATCCAGTGATACACTCTAAGACAAAGCATATATCAATTAAGTATCACTACTTAAGAGAAAAAGTGCAAGAGAAGCAAGTGAAGTTAGAATTTGTTACATCTAAAGAACAACTTGTAGATATCTTTACAAAGCCTCCACCGAAGGACACATTTGAATATTTGAGGACTAGACTTGGGGTCCGTCCCTTGTCTATCAGTCACTAATGTGATCTGGATGTTGCATCAACCTAACCTTATTAGATGATCACACATGTTGATGCATCATATTCCACACTTTGGATATTGTTCAAGGTTGTGATTAAGTTTGAAGCACTAGAACAGATTGGGATATCAGTATACTAAGATACAGAGGAAGTAATGGACAACAAAGAGTTACTTAGCTACTACAAGAGCTGATTGTTTATTTTTTTCTTTGACATTGTTGTCAAAGGGAGAGATAAATAATATGAAAAGGAAAAGGAGAGATATGCACCAATGAGAACTATCTAAGGGAGAGATAATCTGAAAGAAAGAAATAGGAACCTGAGATCTGAAAAGATTATATCTACAGAATGACAAAGCTGTATTTTATAATGTTGTTTAGTAACATAGTGATTAAACATATTAAGCCATGGAGAGCTTACACAACATTTGATTACAGAGTTGTAGAATACATGTTTGGTATGTGTATGGTACATTTCATATTACTTGAGTTTCCATCAATGCGAAAGGGAGAGATTGATGAACTACAATTGATTTAGAACCTGAATGGAGAATTTGTAATTCAAGATTACTAAGGAGTTGCTGATTAGATATGCAAGATGATTAAATCAGTATTATGTTGTCATTGATGTCAACTAGCTTGACAATACTTATCTTGTAAGTTACTATGCCAACATATCTGAAGAAAGGTGAAAGAGATGAAGAACATAAATATCTACATGAGGAAGATGTATACATCAGATGAGGATAAGGAATACACTGAGTAACTTGTTGATGAATCTATGACTTGATGAAATTGACTTTATTATGTTGCATTCATCTATGATGAAGAATAGAGCTGAAAGACACAAAGCAGTGTTGTCGGTAAATAAAGCATTCTAGTATACACTGACAGAATGTAGTGTATATTGAGTGTAGTGTTAACCAAGCTTGTGTTCACCGATGCATTTCTTTGTTAACCAAGAAAAATAGAAAGGAATTAAATGATTAGTTTAGCCAATAAAGTGATGAGCTGTAAAGTGTATGAAATTGAGGTAATAGATAAGGTTTGTTATTAAGATCAATGGCTAACATAAATCAAAAAGATCTAATGGAGCAGATTGAAACATGTTACAGACACATCAGCCGAAGAAGCTTAAATCGGCAAAATATATGAATATGATTAAGTGGCAAAATTTGATGGAGGAAAAGAAAAATGATTTACTCGTCTATATAAGAGACATTGGTTTCATTCTTGAAACATCACCAGAAGAAGATATTACAGAATTATTGTGTGAACAAGTTTTCATGCATTTTGATCATATTGGTTAATAAGAACTGAGCTGTAGAATAATTACTGAGCTACAAAGAGTAATTACCGACTGACAATAAGTTGATATAGTATTGAATCTAAAGTGGTATATTGATCATAAAGATTTGAATGAGTTGAACATTGATCTTTAAACTGCAATTGAAGTTGTTTCAAGGCAAATTATCTACTGTTACATATTTAACCATTGTATGCAGTCAAATCTCTTAACCGAGTGGACTATGAAAGTCTTTTGATGTTTCATTCATAGAGTGAACATTGTTATCTTGTCAACCCCAGAGTGATTGCTGGTTGGATGATAACTTTTGGTCAAAAATCCTCTAACAAGGTTACACCTAACAGTGTGTTTGTAACCTTTAACAGGGTTGGGTCTTCACCGACCTCACTTCGAAAGAGTGAACAATTTTGGGTTGCCGGTCCCAGGTGGTTTTTCCCTTCATAGAGTTTCCACGTTAAATATCTTATGTTATGTGTTGATTATGATATTTGTTTGTTATCATACTTTGCATATTACATGTTGGATTTGATTGGTAACTATTATAAAGTTTAGACTAACAATCGGTAAAGACATAGACAGTGAAAGTATTTTATGTTTACCGAGTAGCAGAAGTTGAGAAATTTGTTTTGGATTATACATTTTGATTTGGGACACTAGATAACTGATTCACCCCCCTCTTAGTTATTCAAACACCTCACTTGAACTCAATTATCTTAAGGTTGGTCAAGCTATGCTAAAGGAGATAGTAGCAAAAGGAAGAAAAATAATTGTTGATTGTATGAATAAAGACAAACTTACTTTAGACCTTTCAAAGAAGATTTAGAAAGTTGAATCTTTGATGGAAACTGTGAGAAAATCAGTGGAAGATCCCTCCCAAGATATTATCAAGTGCAATAATTTCTATCAAGGTCAGATAGATAAAATTGAGAAGGTAGAGAAAGAGATTGGAAAAATAAGGGCTAGGCAAACATAGTCGAGACATGCACTAGTGCCCCCTCTAGATATGTTGAATCAGAACATCAAGGAGATAGATGATACTATTATGACATATGATCAAGGTCCATGTACAGATTTGGAAAAGATGGAGAAGCTAACCTATTCATTATGCACCCATCTACAGATAATAGATGCACTCAAGGCATTTTGGCAACAAGAGATCCAAAACCTTAAGATTGCATACCAAGATGTACTATCTATGTAAGTACTTAAAGATTCATTTTTGTGCACCTTTGTCATTAATGTCAAAGGGGGAGTAGAGTAATATGGAGTAGCACAAATATAAGGGAGATATAAGATATATAAAATATGATGTATAGTATATTGGAAAAGATAAGAGTATAAGATAGAAATTTTTTGTGTAAAGATGTAGTTTAGCAACTTCACCATATTCCTTTGTTGCCATTAATGACAAAGGGGGAGATTGTTGGAAAGTTGACTATACTAATTTATATGACTAAATTTAGTGTTGTCATTATGGCAAAAAAGTCATATGAAGGTGTGGAGTCAGTGCAATAACTTAGAAGATCAGAATTTGGCTATGGAAGATAGAGCAGTTAGTGGAGCACCTGATGAATAAAGCATCAATGCACGTGCATACAATTGAGTTTTGGTATGCACCCATGAAGATAAGATTTTGAGTATGTAAGTAAGCTATATCTAAGAATGCATGGTTAGATGTGATAGTGTGAAGAAGTTACAACGAGTTGAAGTGACACAGACAGTGAGCGGTAGAACATAACAAAGCATGCAACTGACAGGAAAGATTTTGATTAGCGAGTATTATTTTGTTTTGTTAAGGCTATGCACCTATTGTAAATGTGTTATAAACATGTTAATATGAATGTGTATGTAAACATGCTTGAGCCAATTCATTTGGAAGCATTGTATGTAATAGGTTATAGGCCAACTTAGTAAATTGTTTTGGTTGCACCTATATATAAGACATGCACTTTTGTATTAGAGTAGGAGATGGATATAGCAGATGTAATAGAAGAGAAAAAGTATGTGAAGTAAGTGATAAGAGTAGTAAGAATGATATACAAGACGTTAAAGCATTAGCGCACAAAAGGAACTAATCAGACAAGCAATGTCATAGAAATAGTTCACCTTGTAGATATAGTGTGTATCTGATATTGATGAAGGGTACCCCCCTTAATAACACAAACACATAATAGAAACAATGAAACAACAACAATATGCAAGAACAAAAAATGGGCTTCTTATTATCTCCACAAATGTGGAATTAAAAACTTTCAGAATTACAATATGCAAAGCTTCATGGGCATTCCTTTACAATATTCTATAGGACAAAGCCTCGAATCAATACCCAGATCTACTACCCAGAACTGCGTAGACAACACTACGGACTTAAGAAATTTCCACTGCCCGAGAATGTTCTAGAAATTTAGCCCATAAGGTTGACTATACATAGAATTATTTTATTTTCACAATTTTTACAATAGGGTCAGCTCAAGAAATACAAAATATGCTTTTAGGTAGCCCAACTTCTGGAGGCCATAACTTTTTAACTGTAGCTTCATTTTTCTTTTGTAACCACTTTTCAAAAATGCCATGACGAGATCTATAGTGCTTGACACACACTAGCGCTAGTCAGTTGGGGGTCAATCGTGATTCAGAGTCTCTAAGGCCTTCAAAATTGACCTGAAAGATTTCATACCCAAAAACTTCAATAAATTCACCAATACTGATGATGTGGCAATGAAATTCAACTACTAGGATGAAATGACTAGGATGAACCTCCAACTGTGAAATCAGAACATTCTGAGATCATATGACCAACTTACTAAAAATAGTAAGTTTCCATAAATAGCAGCTCTACATAAGATAGCCCTTATTGAAAAGCAAACATAAATATTTTTGGGTGATGCAAGATTTCTCTTACACCCAGGATGCTCCTGCATCAGACACCCAGGGTAATTTGAGAAGTGACCCTGTCACGACTCAGGTGTGTAGAGGAAAACCAAGACGGTTAACCTCCTCCTTTGTTAGCTATGATAAATCTTCAACAGGTCGTCCTTTCCATTTGATGAAATACTCTTCATATGTCCTATTCCTTGTGCTTCTGCCAACATGACTATCGAGTATGTCTTCAATCTCCTTGATATTTGAACTGGTTGCTGGAATACTCCACTGTGCTACTATAACCTTATCTTCAACACCTCCTTCATGATACTCTATCAGATCTGAAACATTAAATCCTGGTGAAATATTCAGCTCAGTAGGCAACTCAACCTCATATGTATTTCCTGAATCATGCTTCTTTAGTATCTTACATGGCCCAATCTTCTTCATTTTCAACTTGTTATATGTACCAACTGGAAATTGCTCCTTCCACAAATGAACCATGACTTCATCTCCAACCTAAAACTCCTTATGCCTCATTTTCTCATCTGCCTTAGCCTTATACTATGCATTCATCTTGGTAATATGCTTCCTCACCTCCTCATGGATGTTCTTCAAATGTTCTGCAAAATCCTCAGCTTCAACACTACTTATTTCTCCTTTATCTATCTTTCTCAACTCAGATGCATTTCTGGGACTACTCCCATATACAATCTGGAATGGTGATTTACCAGTGCTCCTATTGATAAAATTATTGTATGCAAATTCTGCCTATGGTAAAATCAAATCCCATCATGTTGGCTTATTTCCAACCAAACATCTCAGAAAATTCTCCAAACTCCTATTCACCACCTCTATTTGTCCATTAGTCTATGGATGATGTGGTGAACTAAACTTCAAATCTGTCTTCAACTTCTTCCACAATGTATGCCAAAAATATCTAATGAACTTAGTGTCCCTCTCTAAAACTATACTCTTTGGCAAACCATGTAGTCTCACTACTTCTCTAAAAAATAATTCTGCTATATGAACAATATCATTAGTATTTTTGCAGGGAATAAAATGTGCCATCTTTGAAAATCTGTCAACTACCATAAAAATTGAATCATGTCCCCGCTGTGTCCTTTGTAAACCAAGAACAAAGTCCATACTAATATCCTTCCAAGGCTTCTCTGGTACAGATAATGGCTAATACAACTCTGTATTCTGCTTCACTCCTGTCGCCATCTGACATACTCTACAACTCTATACAAATTTCTTGACATCTTGCTACAATTGTGGCCAATAATAATTCTCACTAACCAAAGCAAGGGTTTTATCATGACCAAAATGTCTAGCCAATCCTTCGCTATGCTTCTCCTTGATGAGCTTCTCCCTCATAGAACTTCTTGGAATGCACAACTAACTCCCTTTGAATAGCATATCATCTTGAATGATGAAATCCAGTACTTCATTCTTTCTAGAGTAACAGGTTTTTTACAAGCTTTCCAAGCTTCACCAAAATTAGGATCCTTTGGATACAAATTCTTGAGTTGCTTGAATCCAATCACCTCAATCTGCATCTCTGTCTGCTAAGCACATCTGCAACCCTGTTAGACTTTCCATTTCTGTGTTTCAAAACAAATGTATAACTCTGCAAAAAATCAACCCATTTCAAATGCCTTTGATTCAACTTTCCTTGACTATTCAAATATTGCAAAGCTTGATGATCAGTATACAAAACAAACTTCTTAGGAAGCAAATAGTGTCTCCACTTCTTTAATGCCTGAAGTACAACATAAAATTTCTGATCATAAACATAATATTTTCTCTTGACATCATTTAACTTCTCACTAAAATAAGCAACAGGTTTACCTTCTTGGCTCATAACAGCTCCTATTGCAGTACCACTAGCATCACAGTCTACTTGAAACACCTTATTAAAATATAAAAGTGCTAAAACAAGTTGTTCTATAACTTTTTGTTTCAATAGTTTAAAACTCTTATCTGCCCCATTAGTCCACTTGAACTCTTTTCTATCCCCTCTCATTGTTTCAGTCAAGGGTCCCCAAATACTGCTAAAATTTCTGATAAACTTTTTGTAAAAGCTAGCCAAACCATGAAAAGACCTTACCTTAATAGCACTCCTTGGAGTAGGCCATTCAAGGATAACCTGTATTTTCTCTGAGTCCATTTTTAGACCTTCTACTGAAATTACAAATCCCAAATACACTAACTCTTTCTTCACAGAACTGCACTTCTTTAAATTAATCAACAATTTCTCATCTCTTAACTTCTCAAACACCATACAAATATGCATCATATGCTCTTCCAATGTCTTACTAAAGATCAAAATATCATGTAGGTACACAATGACAAAATTACCCAAAAATTCTTTCAGAACCTTGTTCATGAGCCGCATGAAAGTGCTCGGTGCATTGGTTAGCCCAAAAGGCATGACTAACCACTCATATAGTCCCTCCTTTGTCTTGAAGACAGTCTTCCATTCATCTCCTTCTCTGATATGAATCTAGTGATATCCACTCTTTAGATCTATCTTTGAAAAATACACAGCTCCACTCAAACAATCCATAATATCATCCATTCGTGGCAATGGAAACCTATACTTGATTGTGATCTCTTTTATTGCTCTAGAATTTGTACACATCCTCCATTCTCCATTCTTCTTTGGTGCTAATATTGCTGGTACAACACATGGACTCAGGCTCTCCTGAATTGATCACTTTTGTAACAACTAATGTACTTGTCTGTTCAACTCTTCACTTTCTGCTTGTGTCATTCTATGTGTTGCCTTGTTTGGAAAACTGGCTCCTGGAATCAAATCCATCTGATGACTGATCTTCCTTACCGGTGGTAATCCATTAGGCACATTATTAGATACAATATCCTGAAACTCATTCAACAAATTTGCAACTTCTACAGGTACATCCTCTACTTTCTCTTTACCAGCTTTTAAAATTAAAGAAAAAAACATATGCTCATGCCTCATAGCATCTAAGAATTTTCTTCCATCAACAAAAGTTATTCTTGCATTACCACATACCTTTTCTTCGGTCTCTTTCAATGGCTTTAGCTTATGTCGCACTCCATCCTTTGTTAGGGAATAGATATTTGCATGACCATCATGTACAACACATCTGTCAAACTGGCACGGCCTATCCAACAACATGTGACATGTATCCATAGGTATGATATCACATAGTACCTCATCATGGTACCCACCAATCTTGAACTTTACTAGGCGCTATTCAATGACCATGACCTTGTGGTCATCCTGCACCCAGGCAATTCGATATGGATGTGGGTGTTTCTGTCTCTTGAACTTCAACTTTGTCACCATCTCTTTTGACACAAAATTGTTAGTGCTTCCACTATCAATAATCACATCACAACATTTACCCTCACACTTGCATCTAGTGCGAAATAGGCTCCTCCTTTGTTCAGGTTCATTCTCACCACTCAACAAGACTCTTCTGTTAATCAACGTTTCTCTTCTTTCAACATCTTCATAATTTGAGGATTTGACATCTTCATCTACATGTACCACTCTGGCCTAGCCTTCATTCCTCCTATCCGTCCTTCCTTGGCATTGAGGACATTCAAATACCTATCACCTTCTTCTCCGCAGTGAAAACATGTTCCACGGAAGCCTCTTCTTCCTGAACCTTATCCTCTTCCTCTTCCTCTTTGATCTCTATTGTTTTGATCTTGGAAATGATTGGAATTGTTTCCTCTCTGATTTTGACTACTACTAGCTTCATCCTTCTTTTTTGAATCTTCATTATAGCCTCCATATGACCATCTACTAGATCATCCACCATGATCTCTTCCATTTTGTCTGCTCTCGAACTTCTTGTTAAGCTTTTCCTCTACTTTTATAACAAACTGGTATGCCTCTTCAATACTGTTCATTCGAACCAGATTTAGCTCCTCCTGAATGCTTGGCCTCAACCCATTAAGGTAACGGGAAAATTCTCCTTATCAGCTTCCACATGGCCTATTCTGATGAGGATTCGATAGAACTCCTCTATATACTCCTGAACAGATCATCCCACTTGCTTCAAACTTTGCATTTTCTTCAGTAGGTCAAGCTCATAATCAACAGGGATGAACTGACGCTTCAATTTATCCACCATTCGATCCCATCTTGTGGTTTTATCTTTCTGTCTTCCCTTTCGCTCCAATTGAATCTCTTGCCACCAGATCTTCGCATGACCTTTCAGTCTAGACTTCGCTTATTTGACCCTATTAGGATCCTCAGTATCTTCATACTCAAAATATTCTTCACATTCATTGATCCAGTCGATCAACTCCTCTGGGTTAAGATTTCTTGAAAATGCAGGAACCTCAATCTTAGGTCTTTTTCCGATCTTGGAAATGGCCCTAAAAATTCTTTCTTGCTCCTAGTTCACAATTTTGACTTCTCCTTCTTGATCTTCTTTGTCAGCTTCATCCTCGCTTTCATCTCTGACATTAAGATTCATTCTTCTGTGAATCTCTTCTTGCAATGCTCACACTTGTCTCTGGAGCACTCTAACCTTAGGTGTTACAACACCAGCTCTTCCACCATGTTCCCTTCATGGAGGCATTTTCATGATGCACGCTGAAACCCTAACCACGGTCGTGGTGCAAACTGCTTCACAGTCATTGATCTATTTACACACTCAGGAACTCCTGCTCTGATACCACTTGATGAAAGGTGCTCCCCTTAATACCACAAACACATAATAGAAATAAAAAAACAACAACAATATGCAAGAACAGAAAATGGGCTTCTTATTATCTCCACAAATGTGAAATTACAAACTTTCAGAATTACAACATGCAAAGCCTCATGGGCATTCCCTTACAATATTTTATAGGACAAAGCCTCGAATCAATACCTAGATCTACTACCCAGAACTACCTAGACAACACTACGGGCCTTCTTTATATATGTAATTTCCACTAACCGAGAAGGTTCCAGAAATTTAGCGCTTAAGGCCGACTATACATAGAATTATTTTATTTTCATAATTTTTACAATAGGGTCGGCTCAAAAAAAATACAAAATATGCTTTTAGGTAGCCCAACTTTCAGAGGCCATAACTTTTTAACCGTAGCTCCATTTTTCTATTGTAAGCACTTTTCAGAAACGCCATGACGAGATCTATAGTACCTAACATGCGCTAGCACCAATCAGTCATGGGTCAATCACGATTTGGAGCCTCTAAGGCCCTCAAAATTGACTTGAAAGATTTCATACCCAAAAACCTCAATAACTTCACCAATACTGATGGTGTGGCAATGAAACTCAATTGGTAGGCTGAAATGACTAGGATGAACCTCCAACTGTGAAATCAGAACATTCTGAGATCATATGACCAACTTACTAAAAATAGTAAGTTTTCATAAATAGCAGCTCTACACAAGATAACCCTTATTGAAAAGCAAACAAAAATATTTTTGGGTGATGCAAGATTGCTCTTACACCCAGGATGCTCCTGCATCATATATCTAGGAGGTTGTAGCCTTCTTCATTGAGCAGTGAGCTTTGGCAGTGAGCCTTCTACCCCAAACATGGTTTTTTACTTCAAGACTCCTAATAGGGTCCGACCCTTGACAATGTCATTGTACTAAAGAATTGTAATGACTGGTCCTAACATGGCAAAAGAACATTAACAGGTTCATAATACATAGTACAATTATTAGTGGGTACTAATTCCCACCGGGGTTTTTCCTTTGGCCAAGTTTTCCCCGTAATTATATCTGGTGTTATGTGTTATGGTAGTTTACTTGCTTTAATTTTTAGTTTAGTAATTGATTAAATTGGGTTAAGTTTCAAGAAGCATAAAAATATTAATATTATAGAACACTGATTCACCCCTCCTCTTAGTGTTCCCATTCCTAACAATAAAAAATGTCAAATAGAAAATTAAAAGCATACATGATAACCATACACATGAAAGTATGGGGTAAGTATACACATAAGCATAAGAATCATTTAAACATGTAAATAATCATCATTAAAATAACTAACATCATCTAGATTCATAAATATATTATCCATTAGTATTCATTTATTAAAATCACCATGTAGTATCGTACATCCAAAACCACATAATAACTGAAATATCAATCCACACATAAAAGTGGCCTAAAATAGTTTGGCAATATAAAACTGAAAAGAAAACTATGGGTGGGCACTACATATTTTTTTGTTGTCTTGTGCAATCATGGGTAGGGAGAAATAAGTTCTTATCTTGGTGCACCACCTCCTTTCCCTTTTATGCATTCCTTATCTCCTTTTAATTTGTAAGTGGTTAGAATATGTTTAGGAGTAGGTTTTGAGGTGTTGGGTTGGTTTGAAACTTTCACCCTAATCTGAAAGGAAGTTGGCCTTCTCTGGAGATTTTTCCCTACTTATCAATGTCTCACACTTCAAGTTTGTTTCTATGTTTCATGAGGCTTATTAAGTTCATAGCTCAAACAAGGGTGAAATTTTTTTTGATAAAAGTTTTAGCACATCTGGTGGGAATGTATCTTTCAAGTCATTTAAAAAATAATCTATCGGTCAAGTAGTTCTCTTTAAAAATTTAAACTTAATGCCAATGAATTGATGTTGTTCTTAGTACCTCAACTTTGAAGAGACTATCTACCAAGCACTTGGTGACTCTTCTCATAAATACAGTTCTCATTTAAAATATTTTATTGTTGTTATGCTCATAACTCAAACAAGGGCATCTTTTAGAGGCATTGTTCTCTATTTGAAATATTTCATTTTCAAGTTCTAGAAGGAGAAGTAGACTTTAATTATCACCACTTAGGATTGATGAAGTATAAACCACTCCATCCACCAGACCTCATTCTAATCCTTTATTTATTAAACCATCACAATCTAGGGCCTTGACCACTCATTTGAATAGACCAGTATTCCATAAGGCTCTCCCTAAAAATCAAGGATTTGTCACTTTCACTAAGGCAATTCCTCTCATATTAGCCCAAAGCCATGACATACTAGTGGCTACATTAAAAAGTATACCTTATGATGCAAGAGAGGACTAGAGAGGGGCCAAAGGCACACTCTAACTAGATCCACCTTGCAAAGATCACATCCAGAAGAAAAAAATACGTAAGTGTGAGAGAGAATCCAGATCAACTTCTTATTATTTCATCAAATTGATTCATACATGTCGGGTTGTAAGGCCTTACCGGTTTAGGCCAGATATTACAATTCAAGTATGAAAGTCCTCCAACATGTGAGGATCTGAAACTTTCTTCAATCTTCTAACTTCTACTTCTACTGAAAACTGACTTCCTAAACTACAAACAAAGATTACAATATATACAAGAGGCTACCAAACAAGTCAGCCTTCAGATCCACCATTAACGAAAGGAATGACCAGAACTAGGTCCACATGCTTCCCTATGATAGATTCCAATATTAAATCTATGACCATAATTAATTGCACAAGTCAGCCTCAATAGGAAACTAAAACAAAAAACTCGGTAAGCAAGGATAATCGAGTGCTAGACAAGCATCACCGAATGCCAGGGAATTAACCGAGTGCTAGAGAGATAACCGACCAACCTTGGTTAAAAAGGAAACTGAGCAACTACCGAGCCAACTCGGTCAAAGTAGGAACTGAGCAACACAGGAAAACATAAACATGTTTTTAGTGAAAAAGGATTGCCAAGGACCCGAGATGCTCCTGCATCAGACACCTTGGGTTATTTGAAATGATTCTCTGAATCATGAAGCAGGTACAATTTGAGGTGAATCCAACTCAGATTATGAAATCCATGAACTGCCTTCAATTAGTCTATTCTTCCACTTTACCAAATATTTCATATACTATTTTCCTCTTGTACTTCTGCCAACTCTTTGTTTTAAAATATGCTCAACTTCTTCTATCCATTTCTTAGGATAATCATTCGGTACTATCATTTCTTCATCCTACTCATGGTACTCATACAAATCAGCAATGTTGAATGTAGGTGATATATCCATGTCATCAGGTAACTCAATCTCATAAGCATTTCCACTTTCAAATTTCCTCAAAATCTTGCAAGGACCAAAGTTCCTCATTTTTAACTTCCCATATGTTCCAATAGGAAATCTTCCTTTCTTCAAATGAACCATTACTTCATCACCAACTACAAAAGTCTTATGTCTTCTAGATCTATCAGCTCTGTCTTTGTATTTCTGATTACTTTTCTCTAACTTATGTTTCACATCTTCATGCAATATCTTTGTGTACTCAACAATATTTACTCCTTCAACACTTCTCTTTCCTTCATCAACAATATCCCTCAAATCTAATATACCTCTCGGTTGTATGCCATTTACAATCTCATAAAGTGTTTTTCCAGTACTCATATTCACTAAATTATTGTGTGCAAATTCTCCTTGTACCAACACCGAATCCCAATTACTCGGTGTGTCTCCAACTAAGCATCTCAAAAGATTACCCAAGCTTCTATTCACAACTTGTGTCTATTCATCAGTATGTGGGTGAAATGTAGAACTATATTTCAACTGGGTGCAAAATTTTTTCCAAAGAGTCTTCCAAAAGTATCCAACAAATTTACTGTCTCGATCAGAGATGATACTCCTCAGTAATCCATGCAATCTAACACAATTTCCTTAAAGAAAAGATCTAATATATGTACTGCATCTGATTTATTTCTATAGGGTATAAAATGTGCCATTTTAGAAAATCTATCCACAATAATAAATATAGAATTATTACCTCTTATTGTCTTCGATAAGCCAAGAACAAAATCCATATTGATATCAATGCAAGTGTTGGAGATTTGCTAGCAAGCCAATGCTGACTGTATGTTTGTCATTGATGACAACACATGGTAAGTAGCATGCATGGAAGAATTATGTAGTAAGCTTTGAGTATATGTAGCATGGGCATGTTATCAACATGATATCATGGACATAGAGGTTAATTGTTAGTACAGATAGTTATGTAGCAGCTTGTGTCACCAGTGTTCCTGATAGATTTACAACCAGTGTTCTATGAATGATTGTTTGTACAGTTATCATGGAGCCTTGCATGTTTGTATGTGTGATTGAGACATATTAGTGTTGTTACAATCATGGACATAGAGTTTGATGTGCATTAGAAGTGAAGTTATGCAGTCGCTATTCACCAGTTGCAGTTTCTTGTGTTTATCTAGAAGAGCCGACATAGATTATATTGGTATAGAAGGTGCACCTATAATTTTGGTATGTGTGCTTGGATTAGTGATTAGAGAAGAGTTAAGAATGTTTGGTTAAGAGCACATGATGTAATTCAGCTTGAGGAGAAAGTATTAGTTAATTTGGTAGAGCCGATAGTGTGTAGTGTGCGTCTACACTTATTGATTTGGACATGTCCTAGTTTGTGTTGTGTGCTTAGTAGAGTCAATAGAGATGTTATTGGAGAGTGTTATAATTTTTCTAATATGATTTCAATGTGGTTCTAATAGGCCAACTTGATTATACCATTTAGAGGAAAGATACTTATAGCTGGTCATTTGTGATCGCTAGTAGTATGGCATGGA
The DNA here is from genome assembly GCA_027943335.1 of Chamaecyparis obtusa. NCBI lineage: Eukaryota > Viridiplantae > Streptophyta > Pinopsida > Cupressales > Cupressaceae > Chamaecyparis > Chamaecyparis obtusa. Next base: position 204,915 of record BSBK01010514.1, read on the forward strand.
GATGAAAGATTAGAGTAGAGAAGAGAGTATGAAGTATTGTGTCATCAAGAAGAGGTCTATGTGAAAGTGAAGATAGAGTGTTCTATTCATTAGAAATGATCAAGACAACAAGTCTACCTTTTAGTTCACCAAGATCTAGATATAATGTGTATCTGTTATTCAGAAGGTTGCAGCCTTCACCCCTTTGAGCAGTGAGCTCTCAAACAGTGCATCCTCACCCCTAACAGGGTCAATCATAAAAGACTCCTAATAGGGTCCCACCTTTGACCAGGCCACTGTACTTATTGCATTGTAAAGATCAACTCCTAATAGGGTTGCAAGATCCTCTAACAATGGTCATTATACACTAGTGCAGTTTATTTGTGGGTGTTAATCCCCACCGAGGTTTTTACCTATTTGGATTTCCCCATAACCAAAATATTGGTGTTGTGTTCAAGTGTTATTTCATTGTGTTTATGCATAAAGTTTAAGTATACTTAAATTGGATAAAGAATTGAATCTTGTAGATAATTGATTCACCCCCCCCCCCTATTAGTTATCTCTTGGGACTATTCCTAACAATTGGTATTAGAGCCAAGTGCCTTAGAGAGAAATTTTAATAGCTTGAGGTTGATCAGATGACATTCTTTAGAAAAGATAGTCCTAAGTTTGATGGAGAGAACTATCCTAATTGGAAGAACAAGATGGTGACACATTTGCAGTGCATTACTTTTGAAGTTTTTGAAGTGGCTATCAAAGAAGTTAAGATCCCATCTATAGAAGATATTGCAAAGGAAGATGCTACTAGCAAGAAAAATGATTTGTTCCATCATAATGAAATATCCAAAGAAGCCCTTATCAATGCCTTATTTGATAATGAGTTTTTAGAGATAAAGAAAGTAGACACAACCTACAAGATATGGAAGCACCTAGAAGACATGTTTGAAGGAGATACACAAGAAAATAATATGTGAAGAAAGACTTGGAAGAAAAGATACAATGCATTAGAGATGCTACCTAAAGAAGACATTAGAGCTTACAACCAAAGGATTAATGAAGCAGTTGCTGGAATCAGGAACAATGGTGGAGAGATCTTGGAGGAAGACATTATGGATAAGTTGATGACTACTTTGATAGCAGAGTATGAAAAAAAGATCAACATCCTTGATGAGACCATGCAGCTTACAAAAAATTTCAAGAGAGAGACCTTGATCATCAAAATTTCAGCTTTTAAGATTTCAAGATTGAAGACAGAGCCTAAAAGTGAGATAGCCTTCAAAGCATCAGTCCATGATCATAAATCTTTGAACACTTCTGGTAATTTTGATGATGAAGATGAAGATAAAGAGATAGATGATATTATTGCTATGATTGCTAAAAAAGAAAGAAAAGGAAAAGGAAAGTATGAAGGTCAGTTACCTTTCAAATGTTTCTCATGTAATAAGATTGGTCACTTTGCATCTAAGTGTCTTACAAGAGTTAAGAAATTCATAACTAACTACAAGCCTAAGTATACAAAAGAATGTTACTATGCTGGTGATGGAGTTTTTGATGATGATTCAGTTAAAGACAAAATTGGATTCATTGCTATTATGGATAATATGTTTGATGAGATGGATCATGAAGATGAGAAAAAGGAACAAGAGCTAGCATTGATTTCACAAGAAGACATTAGGAAAGATTGGATAATAGATAGCGGTTGTTCACATCACATGACATGTGATAAAGATAGATTTGTTCATTTGGACAAATAAAAAGGTGGCATGGTTAGATTTGGAGATAACACTCCTAAACCTATCATTGGTAGAGGAGCTATCACATTGGATGGAAAGAACAACATTGATGATGTTCTTTATGTAGATGGTTTGCAGCATAACCTTCTTAGTGTTGGACAATTGCTTGAAAAAGGTTATAGGTTAGAGTTCAAAGACAACAAGTGCATCATTAACAACAAGGATGGTGTAATGATTTCATCAGGTTCAAAGATTAAAGGTAATGTTTTTTAGCTTAATTCAGAAGCAAGTTGTTTTTTTGCTAAAGTAGATGATAGTTGGCTATGGCATAAAAGACTATGTCATATCAATTTTGATAACATAGTAAAGATAAGCAATGTAAAGGCAGCAAGAGATCTACCTAGCATAACAAAGCCAATTGATACTATTTGTTGAGAATGTGTGATGGGAAACCATGTGATGAATTCATTTAGAAGAAAGCATAATTTAGTAGAGAACAAATTGGATCTGATTCATACAAACCTATGTGGACCAACTCAAACAAGATCATACTATGGTGAAAGGTATTTCATTTTGTTTGTTAATGATTATTCTAGAATGACGTGGGTTGCATTCTTGAAAGATAAGTCAGAAGCATTTGAGAAGTTCAAAATATTCAAAGCTAAGGTTGAGAATGAATCTGGACTAAAGATAAAGTGTCTAAGATTGGATAGAGGAGGAGAATTCACCTCTAATAGATTCTATGAGTACTGCAAAGAAAATGGCATAAAAAGACAATTGAGTGCACCTAGAACCCCTTAGTAGAATGAGATTGTAGAGAGAAGGAATAGAATCATCCTTGATACAGCGTGCACCATCATGATTGAAGGAAAAGTTGCACCCACCTATTGGAGAGATGTGGTCAATACAATAGTCTATACCATCAATAGGATACAATTAAGGCCTAACAAAGACAAGAGACCTTATGAGCTATGGTTTGGTAATGTTCCCACAATAAAATAATTCATAAGCTTTGGAAGCAAGTGCTACATCAAGAGGGATGAAAAAATAGGCAAGTTTGATGCAAGAAGTGATAAAGGTATTTTTATTGGTTACTCTACTAAAAGAAAAGATTATAGATGTTTTAATTTGAGACTGAAGAAGATCATTCAAAGTGCTCATGTTAAGATTGATGAAAATTTTATGGTTCAAGAAAGATATCATGATTATGCACCTATGATTGAAGGAGAACCCAATCCTTCCACTAGTGAGACAGTTGTTGAAGAGATGTTTGACAGTATTGATGTATTATTCAATGAACTTGAAACAAGTGAAGAAGAAACTCAGAAGGTAGATGAGATAGTATCACCTAAAGTTCCAAAGTTTACATCTAGATATCACTCTAAGGATGACATCATTGGAGATTAGAGTGGAAAAGTCACAAAAAGATCAAAAGAAAAGAGTTTAGTAGGAAATGAAATGGTATGTTTACTATCTCAGATTGAACCTTTAAGTGTTGAAGATGCATGTAATGATTCAAATTGGCATGATGCTATGAAAGAAGAACTAGATATGATTATTAAGAATGATAATTGGGAACTGGCCCCAAGACCTAGTGATAAGAATGTGATTGGAACCAAGTGGATATTTAGAAACAAGATGAATGAAGATGGTATAGTAGTAAGGAATAAAGAAAGGTTAGTATGCAAGGGATATGCACAAAGAGAAGGTATTGATTATTGAGACACATTTGTACCTGTAAGAAGATTAGAAGCCATTAAGTTGTTTCTAGCTTATGCAACATTCAAAAACTTCAAAGTTTATCAGATGGATGTTAAGTCATCATTCTTGAATGGAGAGTTAAAGGAAGAAGTATACATTGAGCAGCCAGAAGGATTCACCTTATTAGATAGACCTGATATGGTATGCAGATTGAAGAAATCCCCTAGAGCTTGGTATGAGAGACTTGATGGATATCTAACAAAAAATGGATTCAAGAAAGGAGTAGCAGATTGTAATATACTTATAAGAGAGACATTTTAAGGTTTACTACTTGTAGCTATATTTTTTGATGACATTATCTTTGGGGGTAATGAAAAACTTAGTGCAAAATTTACTAAGGAGTTGCGGAGAGAGTTTGAGATGAGCATGATTGGACCTATCAAATACTTTTTGGGATTAAATGTGCAGCAGATAGAGAAAGGTATTTTCATTAATCAGTCTAAGTATGTGAAAGAGACATTGAAGAATTTCAAGATGGATGATTGCAAGCCAATGGGTACACCTATGATAGCAGGATGCAAGCTTACAAAAAAATATGATTCTCTAGCAGTAGATATAACATTGTACAAGTTTATGATTGGTAAACTCATATATCTTACTCAAACTAGACATGATATTTCTAATGTAGTTGGCATAGTTGGAAGATTTGCAGTAGAGCCTAAACAAAGTCACCTCATGGAAGTAAAGTGAATATTTAGATATTTTTAGGGCACTATAGATTATGGTCTATGGTATCCTAATTTAGAGAATGTTGAGCTTTATGTATATATAGATGTAGATTGGGAAGGATGCATGGATGATAGAAATAGTACATTAGGAGGAGCGGTATTTCTTGGTGATAGACTAGTCACTTGGACAAGCAAGAAGAATAATTTTGTTTCTTAGTCAACAACAGAAGTAGAGTATGTTGTAGCAACCTTGAATTGTTCTACAATTGTTTGGATCAAGTAGATGATAAAGGATTTTGGAATTCAGATTGATTATCCTATTGTTATTCATTGTGATAACACTAGAACTATCAACATGTCAAAGAATCTTGTGATGCATGCAAAGACAAAACACATATAGATTAAGTATCACTTCCTAAGAGAGAAAGTGGTAGAGAAAGAAGTCAAATTGGATTATGTGAGTAAAAAGGCTCAACTAGTTGATATATTCACAATGCATTTACCAAAGGATACTTTTGAGTATCTGAGGAAGAAGGTGGGAGTAATTCCCTTCCCTGATTCTGATTAGAAAAAGTGGAGAGAACATCAGTCCCAAGTGACTGATGGATGGTTGAATACTCTACTTTAGGAATAGTATTAGAGATTAAATGTTTGGCACCCTTTGCTATTGATGTCAAAGGGGGAGTAGTATATAGTCATGAAAAATAGTATTAAAGGGGGAGTACATACAAAATTAAGGAGTAATATATAGCAATAAGGGGGAGTAGTATTTAGTCATGGAAATAGTTCAGTTGAAGAAATGGAAAATATTGAAGAATATTGTAGCAGATGGAGGATTCATCCTTGGGGGAGTTTTGATGAGGAAATGGAGAATGTTATAAAAGAATTGTTCATTTGGATTGGTGATGTTTTTCATTCTATATGTTTCCATCAATGCCAAAGGGGGAGATTGTTGGAGATTTGCCAGCAAGCCAGTGCTGATTGTATGTTTGTCATTGATGGAAACATATGGTAAGTAGAATGCTTGGAAGACTTATGCAGTAAGATTTGAGTATATGTAGCATGGACATGATATCATGGATGCAAAGGTTAATTGTTAGTATAGATAATTATGTAGCAACTTGTGTCATTAGTGTTCCTGACAGAGTTACAAGCAGTGTTCTATGAATGATTGTCCGTACAGTTATCATGGAGCCTTGTGCATTTTTATGTGTGATGGACACATATTAGTGTTGTTAAAATCATGGATGTAGAGTTTGATGTGCATTAGAAGTGAAGTTATGCAGTCTCTATTCACCAGTTGCAGTTTCCCATGTTTATCTAGAAGAGCCGACAGAGATTATATTGGTATAGAAGTTGCACCTATCATTTCGGTATGTGTGCTTGGATTAGTGATTAGAGAAGAGTTAAGAATGTTTGATTAAGAGTGCATGATTTAATTCAACTTGAGGAGAAAGTATCAGTTAATTTGGTAGAGCTGACAGTGTGTAGCGTGCATCTACACTTATTGATTTGGATTGGTCCCAGTTTGTGTTGCGTGCTTAGTAGAGCTGACAAAGATGTTATTGGAGAGTGTTATAGTTTCTCTAATATGATTTCAAGGTGGTTCTAATAGGCTGACTTGATTATATCATTTAGAGGAAAGATACTTATAGATGGTCATTTGTAATCACTAGTAGTATGGCATGGAGATGAAAGATTAGAGTAGAGTAGAGAGTGTGAAGTATTGTGTCACCAAGAAGAGGTCTATGTTATAGTGAAGATAGAGTGTGTTATTCATTTGAACTAATCAAGACAATGGGTCTACCTTATAGTTCACCAAGATCTAGATATAGTGTGTATCTATTATTCAAAAGGTTGCAACCTTCACCCCTTTGAGCAGTGAACTCTCGGACAGTGCGTCCTCACCCCTAATAGGGTCAATCATAAAAGACTCCTAATAGGGTCTGACCTTTGACCAGATCATTATACTTATTGCATTGTAAAGATCAAATCCTAACAGGATTGTAAGATCCTCTAACAAGGATCATTATACACTAGTGCAATTTATTTGTGGGTGTTAATACCCATCGGGGTTTTTACCTATTTGGGTTTCCCCATAACCAAAATATTGGTGTTGTGTTCAAGTGTTCTATCATTGTGTTTATGCTTAAAGTTTAAGTATAATTAAATTGGATAAAGAATTGAATCTAGTAGATAATTGATTCACCTCCCCCCTCTCAGTTATCTCTTGGGACTATTCCTAACACCAAGGTTTCTCAAGAACAAAAATTGGTGTATACAATCCAGTAATCTAACTTACTCCTTTTTCAACTTGACAAACTCCACAACTTTTCAAAATTTTTTGAACATCCTTATACAACCGGGGCCAAAATTATTTCTCCTTAAGAAAATTAAATGTTTTGTCAACACCAAAGTGTCCAACCAAACTACTACTATGTTTCTCCTTTATCAAATTAGTTCTCATTGATCCTCTCGTTATAGACAACTGAGTACCTTTAAACAACATACCTCCTTGAATGAAATAGTCTTCCTATTTAGTACTCGGTTGATCTTGAATAGGTGCTTTGCACTTTCTCCATGACTTAGAAAAATCAAGATCAAATTCATATGAATCTCTCATGTCATCAAAACCAAGAACTTTAATTTTCATCTCGGTCATCAAAGATCTTCTTCTACTCAATGCATCAACAACTTGGCTAGTGACTCCACTCTTATGTTTTATCACAAATGTATAACTCTACAAATATTCAACCCATTTCATATGTCTCTGATTCAACTTATTCAGACTACCCAAATACTGTAAAGCTTTATGATTGGTATACAACACAAATTCACTCGGTATCAAATAATGTCTCCATTTCTTCAGGGCTTGAACAACAACATATAATTCTTGATCATACACATAATATTTTCTTTTTGCATCATTCAAATTTTCACTAAAGAAAGCAATAGGTTTACCTTCTTGACTCAACACAGCTCCTGTTGAACTTCCACTTGCATCACGTTCTACTTGAAATACCTTATTGAAATTAGGCAATGCTAACATAGGAAATTCACCAACCTTCTACTTCAAAGTCTCAAAACTTTTATCAGCTCCATGTGTCCACTTGAATTCTCTTTTATCTCCTCTCATAGTCTCAGTCATAGCATTACAAATTGAACTGAAATTCCTAATAAAATTTGGGTAAAAACTTTCCAAACCATGAAATGATCTTACCTCACTAGTATTCTCAGGTGTAGGCCAATTCAAAATAGCTTCAACCTTTTTAGGATCCATTTTCAAACCATAAGCTAAAATCACAAATCCCAAATACACAATCTCCTCTTTCATGAAATAACACTTTTTCAGATTTATCAACAACTTTTCTTCTTTCAACCTCTGCAATACTTGTTTAGCATGCAACAAATGTTCTTCTCTAGTCTTACTGAATATCAAAATATCATCTAGGTATACAATCACAAATTTACCTAAGAATTTTTTTAAAACTTCATTCATCAACCTTATAAAAGTATTCGGTGCATTATTTAAACCAAAAGGCATAACCAACCACTCATACAAACCTTCTTTTTTCTTAAAAGAAGTCTTCCAATCATCACCTTCTCTGATTCTGATATGATGATTCCCACTTTTCAAATCAATTTTGGTAAAATAATTTTCTCCAATCGAACTATCCATTATATCATCCATTCTCGATATAGAAACCCTACATTTCATTGTTATGTTGTTGATTGCTCTAGAATCAGTACACATTTTCCATTCTCCATTCTTCTTCAATGAAAATACAATAGGTACTACACAAGGACTCAAACTTTCTTAGATCAAAGCTTTCTGCAAAAATTCTTGAATCTATCAGTTCAATTCATAATTCTTAGTAGGTGTCAACTGATGTGGTGCCTTATTCGGTAAACTAGCTCCAAGGATTAGATCCATGCAATGATCAATGCTTCTCTTCAGTGGAAAACCATCAAGTACATTATAAAAAATTATTTTACTGTACTCGATCAGTAACTTATCAATCTCTTTAGGGATGCTATCCTTTGTTTTCTTACTTGGTTTGTTAGGAATCGCAACAAAACATACATCATTATTCTTCAAATCCTTAACAAAATTTCTTCCTTCCATCAAGCAAACTTTCATAGATGTACAAACATTACTAACCGGTTCTTCAATCAAAGGTAACATAGATTTATCTTCTCCCATCAGCCCAAATAGTATATTTATACAATCTCCCATCATATGTAGCATGTCTATCATATTGGCAAGGTCTACCCAAAAAAATATGACAACAACCAATAGGCATGATATCACATAACACCTCATCATAGTACTTTCCAATTTTCAAATTCAGATAACGTTGTTCACTTAACAAGAGTGTATGTTCATCTTTTGTCCATGAAATTTGATAGGGCTTCAAATGTTCCAACCTTTTCAACTGTAGCTTTGTAACCATTTCCTCAGATGCCAAGTTCTCTGAGCTTCCACTATCAATGATTACCTTCCACACTTCATCAGAAAATCTACATCTATTTTTGAACAAACTTTTCCTTACCGGATCTTCCTTATTACTTTCACTCCAAAGTGCTCTCCTTACCATCAAGTTCTTTTCCTTCTTAGGTTCATTTAGTGACTCTTCTTATTCTAAAGCATTTCTACTACTACCAACCTTCTTACTTTCATGTGTACACTCAAATGATCTATGTCATCTTCTCCACAATTGTAACAAGTTCCTTGGAAACCACCTCTATTATAACCACATCGGTAGTTATTGCCTCTTCCTCTAGATCACACACAACTAGATCCATGTTGTAGAGATCACACACAAAAGCATCAAATACACAAGTGAGAGAGAGAATGTAGATCAAATTCTTATTATTTCATCAAATTCATTCATACATTCTGGGTTGTAAGGCCTTGCCAGTTTAGGCCAGATATTATAATTCAAGTACAAAAGTCCTCCAACATGTGAGGATTTGAAACTTTCTTCAATCTTCTAACTTCTACTTCTACTAAAAATTGACTTCCTAAACTACAACCAAAGATTACAATATATACAAGAGGTTGCCAAACAAGTCGGCCTTTAGATCCACCATCAACAAAAGGAACAACTAGAACTAGGTCCACACACTTCCCAATGATAGATTCCAACATTAAATCTATGACCATAATTAATTGCACAAGTCATCTTCAATAGGAAACTAAAACAAACAAATCAGTAAGCAAGGATAACTAAGCACCGGACAAGCATCACCAAGCGCCAGGGAATTAACCGAGCACCAGAGAGATAACTGACCAACCTCGGTTAACAAAGTAAACTGAGCAACTATCGAGCCAATTTGGTGAAAGTAGGAACCGAGTAACACAGGAAAACAAAAACATGTTTTTGGTGACACAAGATTTCCAAGGACCTAAGATGCTCTTGCATCACCTTATTTCATTGGTGAAACACCCACTACCCCCATAGAGAACATTCAAGAAGTTACAAACATTTTCCATATCCATGGTATCACTAAGGATGATGTTGCTATTAGGATTTTGAATTCATCATTAAAAGGAAAGGCCTTATAGTGGTATAGAGGATTGCCTCATAACTCCATTTCTAATTGGGATGAGTTATGAGAAAGATTATACAAGTATTTTAAAGACAAATGTGATCATTTATCACTTGTTGAATAGTTAAATACAATCAAAAGAGAATCCCCATCAAAATATGAGATACTTTAAATTTAGATTTCAAAAGACATGGGATAGATCCATAATTTTATAAATCCAACTACCAACCATACTTTCTTGTGCTATCTTAGGCCTCTCAATAATGATGTATCTACAATGATACAATCAATGGGTGGAGATACTCTACCAAATGCATATGATATAGCTATAAGGGCATAAAATTGTTTAATGCATGCTGGGAAAATAGCTATAAGGCTTCCAATACCTCTATTTCCTTAATATTCTACCCAATAGCCCAAAATTCCCCTCTTTCAATTGCATCTATAAGTCAACCATCTGCATCTTCTCCATCTCCTAATAAGTTTCAAGTGTTGAAGAGTATGATGAAAAACTTTGGAAGTTATTTAGTAACATTGAAAATAGAACAAGCTCAGAGTAGTAGACCCTATCAAGAAAAAAATTAGAATTACTAGAAGAACAAGCCACATTTTCAAGGAAAAAAGTAATGGAGATATACCAAACACTTGAATAGTGTGTATCCTATAGTTGTAAATATTTCAAAGGCACTCATTCTAGCTAGTGTAGAATAAGCTTGACTAGGATCAATGTTGATGCCATCCATGAAAATTAGCTTCATAACTATATTGCATGTCAAAATGGAGAGCTAATTTAGGATCTAGTTGTCCAAAATGAGCCACCAATTTTTGGTTAATAAGGTGACCCAAGTTAGGCAAGTGTTGGCAATCAAGCTCACTTTCAAGGATATTCTAATTTTTCCAATCAGTAAGAGGTAGAATTTTGTGGTATGAATCAAATAAGTAGTGATGTTTTGGCATATAAAAAAAGATTAAAAAGAAATAGTATAGTGTTACACTTCCTATGAAAAATCAAGTTTCAACTTCACAAGCAACCACACATACTATAGTCCTAAACACTCCAAGTAAGGTTGTTTCACAAAGTTCAAATCTGGGTACATATCAAAGTGGCAAGAAGTAAGAGGAGCCTAAAGTTGCTCCAATATAAAATTCTAACCTTGTTGTTGTTAAAGGTCCTTTAAAGATAGCTGGTGTTCCTTTCAACATAGTAGACCAAATGAATAAGGCCAATATCAATGTCACCATGTGGGGTTCCCTCTCTATTCCATCTTAGAATGATTTAATTTAAGAAGCATTGGGGAACATCAACCAATCAGATCATGAAACAACAAGAAGAACATCAATTCCAACCAATTTGGTTCAACCCAAGGAAGAAGAAAATTCAAGAAAAATTAGCAAGGCCCCTCCATTTGATCTCTCTTTAATTATAGGAGATAAATTAATTTACAATTATATGATGGATTTAGGAGCTCGTAGCTAAGCTATGCCTAAGAAGGTATTTGATTTTATTGGCATAGAATATGAACCTGTAACTGTGGGTTTTGTCAAATTAGATGGCACTTACATTAAGATAGTCAGTGTAATAAATTATTGAAAGTTAACCTTGCATGTATACTCTAGTTATACTCTTTTGGCAAGACATATTTGTTATATATTGTAATACCTCAAAAATAAACTTCAATACCATTAACCTCCTACATCAACAAATCGATCAAAATTGACCCTAAAGACCTAACCTAAGGCACATCTGCACATCAAGTAATTGAAATCCTAATCGATCCTATCACAAATTTGCATCGGGGAATATTCCTAAATATTCCTAATTTATCCTAATTATCTCCAATTAAATATTATTTGGTGATAAATGACATTATTTTATTTATCCTAAGTACAATTGATTGAATATGTTGAATATTTAATTAATTAAACCTCATTTAGCCACTTAATTAATTTAATTAGATTTAATTAAATTATTCCTTAATTAATATTATTTATTTGACAATTAATAAAAAATTCTAAAAATAATTGATTGAATATTTATTTAATTGATTAAAATTTGAATTGTCGAATTTAATAATATAATTCTGGATAAAGTTGGATTAAATAATTGATTAACCCATAAATCAATTATTTTTAAATAAATCAGTTAAGTTGAGAATAAAACACAAGGAAATTAAATAAAACTCATAATTATCTATGCAAAAATTAGAAAAGAAGTTTACTTAAAATCAACTCTTGGACTCCTTTTGTTAACTTTCTAAACTCAACATGTGATTGTGAGTTAAAAAGAAGATTGGAGTGATCTCAACTTCCAATTATGAGTTAAAAAGTTGATTTGTATGATTTTCACTAGATAACTATTTCTAATTCCATGATTACTTGCCAATCAATTCGAGTTAATCAGGGAGTGATTTTTGGCTTTTCCATGAGTTCTCAAACTTGGATTTCTATATAAACAACCCTCAGTCCTTCACAATGATAGTTACAATTTTGAGGACAAAAACGCTATACTGTCGAGTTCTTGTGAGACTGTGCATCCATTTTTTAGATCAATTGCTAGTTATTGCATTCATAGCTTACCTTCATTTTTCATTGATATCAAGTTTTAGATCAATTTCATATAGTTTTTATTGTTATTGCATTAAAAATCATAAAAAAACATAGATTAATCTTGGATTCATTTCAATATATTTTTGCATTCAAATCCTTTGTTTAGGTGTTGCATTGTCACTAATCTCAGTTAAATATGAGAATACCATACTCACGTCTTCTAGAAGGCAACAAATCCCCTGATTGATGATACATTCATTTATTTTTTATTTTCTTGTTATTAATCTATAATATTCTACTAAAGTGTTGTGTCTTCTGAACATGTACAATTTTCACACACACATTTCTGACGCCAATCGTGGGGCCCGATATCGGGTTTCCATCTCATTTTTCATCAATTTTATGATCATTTTTTATCAAGTTCATGGATTTTGAAAACTTTTTGTACAATCTCGTATGATAGTTTGCAGATTGTCATTTGGGAAGATACAGTCTGTCATACGAAAAACTACATTCCTGAAGTGTCGTACCGGTTCATATACATTGTTGTATCAGAGCAGAATTGTCATATGGGTTGAGGTATATTGTTGTACGATATTTCACACTATTATTTCAATTGTCGTATGGGTTTTTGCAATTAGGTTTTAAGGTTTTTGCTCTAAAATTTGATTGATACTAATCCTAACCCCTGCTATTTTCTGGTGCGTAATTATTTGAGACAACCTAAAATTTTTTGCAGGATGTGAGATGAAGACTTGAGCATTGAAACTTATCCTTTCCTCCTAATCTTGTCTTGTCTTCTATGCCCTTGTTTGCAAGAAACCCTTTAAGAAATCACTGGCCAAAGAGAGCTCATTCATAAAAAAATTTTGACTTGTGGTTTTTCAAGTTGCCAAAATCTTCATCAAGAAAAATATTGTGTTTGGTTAATCTCTTTTTCATAGTCACATAGATAATTAGTTATGTGCATTATATTGACATTGTGGTAGATATTCAGGGGATTATGCTCTTCTCTTTTTAGAGAATCAAAAACCTAGAAGGTATCTCCCCCTGGCAATGTGCATACTATCTTTGGATTAACTCTGTTTGGCATGTCTTGGATAGGGAAAAGGACAAGGTTAGGGATTATGCTCTTCTCTTTCTAGAGAATAAGAAACCCAGATCCTATGGTCCCCAAGCTCAGATTTCATTTAAACCTTTAGAGGGCCTACCGACAGAGGTAAAAATCTCTAGGGAATGACCCAAGTGGGGACAAGTCTTAAGCTGACTCTTCCACCCCACTATAAAATTTGATGCTTCCTCGAGGTTAAAGCCTAGGAAGAAATAATTGTGCTTGTTCCTTAGGTTTATTCCATGAACATGCTTGGATCTTATGTAGAGCACAGTTTCTTCAATCTTGCTTGCGAGACTACACAAGTTTGAGTACTCATAGGGTTAACAACCTCAATCCTGCTTGAGGGACTATGGGAGATAGTTGTGAATGAATGCCTTGATTAAAAGCCTAAGCTAGTTTTCACCAATCTACCTCCAAATCATTTTTAGTGCTTGTGCAGGTGAATAGTAATCATCCCAAGAAACTCATCATATTGAGCCCTCCTTGATGTTTGAACTTGACTTATATGGCCTCCAACATCCATTATGTGTTGTTGGATTGTCATATTTTGAGGAGTCATTGAGTGTGTTCCTAAGTCAATGAGCAAGTAATACATCTCTTCTCCTAGTTAGGTTAAGCTAGGTGTGTTTGATTGATTGAGTCAGTTCCCATGTGTTTTCTATTATTGTGAGCCTACTGCTATGATAAACATCCTCAGACAATCCAAAAAACATAGATTTTGAAAAATGGAAAGTAAACTGAGACCAAAAACACCAAAAAGCACAAAAATTGAAGCAAAATCCTTTTTTGGTGTAAACTATTATCCTCCCTTAGCAATTGTCATACAACAATTGCTTAGTATTCCTAAGTGTCATACTAGAACCTCCAAAGTGTCATATGAGAACCAAGTTATTGTTGTACGAGATCAGAAATCCCAAGAAAAAATAAATTCTTGGTGTCAATTATGGTACAAGATCGTAGAGTGTCACACCATGCCCTATTCCATGTCATACAAGCCTGCATACTATCGTACAACATTTTGCACAAATTGTCAGAAAATCCCTAATTTTGAAAGAAATCCAGTTAACCTTTAGCATTGGTTAAAATTTTGTCAAAAAATCCATTGTGTTAGGTACATAGTAGAGAAACAACGATAGATCTCATTTTCCCAAAGTGATCTATTTTGCTTGATTTATCATCCTATTGATCAATTTGGTACACGTATCATCTAGTGTCAAAAACCTTGTCAAAAGAACCCTATCAGAGGCTAAGTGTCATGAATTAGTTTCCACCATCCTTTGGGCATCTACCCATACATCTCAGGCATAGTATCCTTCACTTATGTCCAATCTACCTTTTCATCAATGATCCAATCCAATCTTGACAAGGTTACATCACTTTATTATTCCTAAATTAGATTATCATTCAATTGTCTTATCTTGCTCCAAGATTCACCTTCCGATTAATGGTGGAAACTAGAGCCTCTTGACATAGAAAACCAAGAGAAGATCCAAAGACATCACCCTCATCTTCTCTCATTATTCAGTCTTTTCATCAACCATATGATCCTGATCTTTACAAAGAAGATGAGCTAGGCAATTTGCACTTAAAAGGAGGTCACACAACTCCTCCTGAATCAACTCAAGAAGACAACCAACACGCTGCTATGTCTCAAAGAGAAGCTAGCCATGGTTCATAAGGACATGAATATGACAAGGGTAGGGCTCAAGAGGCTACACCTTCAGAAATTACACAATACTGAGATGATGATCTTTGTAAGAAACTCATGAAGCATTTCCTATGAGAGGAAAAAGAGACACACTTCCTTGAATTGGCCCAACAAGGGGGTAAACTTCCTCACAATTTTAATGTTGAAGACATCATAACATAAGAGGAAGAGACCCCTATCACAACCATGATGAAATAGATGCATGCTATAGAAGTCAAACTTAACAAACTAGAAAAAGATAAAGAACCCAAATAATTCTCTATGGATGCCCTATGTCCATTTCCATTTAATCAAAGCATGTATATGCCATCATTCTCAAAAGGGGTGGAACTACCAAAGTTTGACAAATATGACATAAATTCAAATCCTCAAGATCATGTTAGATAATTTTTCACTCTATCCATGGAGTTCATGAATGAACCAACATACTTAATGCGTCTCTTCCCAAGATCTTTGGGAGGATTAGCCATCAACTGGTTCTCCAAAATACCTCCAATAATCAAATTTTTTGAGTTGATCAAATTGTTCTATCAGCAATACTCCTATAACATCCAACATCCAATTACAATGATCGATATCTGCAACTTGAAATAGAAGGCAGGAGAACCCTTCCCAACTTTCCTCAAACATTAAAGGAAGAAGTTCCCACTTTATGCCCGACAAATTCCAAAAAATGAGAAACTGGAAAGCTTCATCAATAATCTAATCTCAAAAATCAACTATCATCTTTAGATGCAAAATCATACCTCATTTGAAAAAATGGAGGATAGTGCCATGAAAATAGAGGATGTACTTATTCACAAAGGAGATATCACACTTTACAAGGAAAAGAAGTATGATTCAAGTTTTAATTCACAAAATAAGGGCAAAGTCAAATTTTGGAACAAGAAAAAAAATGTTGTTATAGATGGTGTTGTTGATCACATCAGTGCTCCACCCAAAGTACCAACATTTAACCTCACAATTGGCACTCAAGCCATAAAATCCTCCAAGAAGCAGATAATTGAGCTTCCAAAAAGGTCAAATGAATACAAACCATGGGTTAAAAAACCAAAATGCGAGTTCACTCCTTTGGGTGAGTCCTTGGAATTTTCCATGAGAAATTTGTTGGCAAATAACATCATCACATTACCTAAGATAAAACCATATGACCCAGAAGTCAAACCTAAGTGGTGGAAGGAGACCAATTTCTATGATTTTCATTGAAACAAGGGTCATAAAACCAACAATTGCATGCATCTAAAACATCTTATTCAAGACAAAATTGATGTTGGAGAAATTGTAATTGACAACCATAAATCCAACAATGATCATATGACATTCACATAACCTTTTTTGAAACACACTCAAGGAGAGTCATCTTCTAAACCAAAAATGGGTGCTAAGGTCAATTATACATACTCTGGTAACAATGATGTCATCAACATGGTAGAGTCATGTGCATCTTAGCATTTCAATGTCATCACCATTATCAGGAAGGACAAAAAAAATAGATCAGCTAATGTAGTCACTTGATCTCAAGCTCAGGTAACTCTTCCAAGACTAAACTTAGGTTCATCAAAAGTACCATTCAATCTTGCATTTGCAAGTAAACAAAGGAATGTGTCTAAATCTTCCAATATTCTCGATAATTCCAACACACTAACACAAAGGTCTTGATATTTGAGCTTCTTCGAATTTCTCTTGCTCATCAAGTGGTTCTAGAAAAAGCTCTCATTAGTTCTAATGTTCCAGAAAATCTTGATCTTGATCAATTTCAAACCATGGTGGGTTATTTGACTTCTCCTCAATACATTTCCTTTTTAGAGGAAGAAGAAAATTCACCAAGTCATCCACATAACCAGCCGATGCATATTGAAGTCTTGATTGAAAACTGTCATGTCAAGCGTGTTTTGATAGATGGAGGAGCTGGTCTAATTTTTTTTTCATATAAACTAGTTACACAATTGGGATTGTCAGAATATGCTATTGATCCTAAAAATAAAATAACCATAAAAGAACATGATGATCAAGAAAGATCTTCCAAAGGGGTCATCGTGATACCTACCATAGCAGGAGCTATCATCAAAGATATTACTTTTAAAGTATTAGACCTCCCATTGGCCTACAACATCCTCTTATGAAGGTCCTGGATTCATGAAATGAAAGCTATCCCATCAACATACCATCAATGTGTCAAGTTTCCCTATGATGGAGTAGAGATCATAATACCAACAGACATGTCAGCATCTTGCAATGCTTTAAAGGAAAGTGCTGACAAGCTTGTCCCACACAACAAAGAGTCTTCTACCAAACAAAGTGACATAGTGTCCATATCCAAAATGGAAGACATAGCTAAGGAGGTAAAAATCAAAGATACAGGTATGGGAGAATACACAATAGAACCAATTCTATCTCTTACATCTCTCCCACTCTCTCCTAAATCTTATGGGATACCTTCAAAGAAAATGAAACCTACAACTAAAGAACCACATATTATTTTTAATGGGAGTTTCATCACAAAACATGTGTCCATACAAAAATCAGATGAAGAAGAAATAGTACTATCCTAGTTATACAAAGATGAGCCTCAATCACAAGTAGTTTAAAAATGTGAATCCAAATCACTTAAGGTTCCTTCAAAATCATATGGACCAGGACACAAGCTAATTTCCAAAATAGGATATACTGGAAAAAGACCTTTAGGAACAAGAGAAAAAGGTATCATCAAACCCATTGAACACTGTGGGATGACAAACAAATATACTACATGCATAGGTTATTAGAAGAAACCTTTCCATCTCAGTGGAAACTCTACTCATGTCATAGAAAAGATAGAACCAGGAATGGATACTCAACAAGAGGAAGAAACACATCATTTAGGAAGTGATGATTTAGACACAACAGATGTTTTTCCTTATGAATGTATACCTCAAAACATCTTAGACCTTCTTAATGATGAAAAGAAACCTAAGGAACAAG
Organism: Chamaecyparis obtusa; assembly: GCA_027943335.1. NCBI lineage: Eukaryota > Viridiplantae > Streptophyta > Pinopsida > Cupressales > Cupressaceae > Chamaecyparis > Chamaecyparis obtusa. The sequence continues at coordinate 222,939 of BSBK01010514.1, forward strand.
TCAATGTCGTATACACACAAGAACCTACTACTACAAAAGAACAGACTAGTCTAGAAGAAGGAGAGACACCCATCACCATAGATAAACATTTGGGACACTCTAGTGATTTTGAAACAGATTCTCATGAATATGAATTCTGTTCAGACTCTAAAGGAAACCTCACTTGGGAGATTTGTCCTGATTTTACACATGTTAGATTAACTTTCCCAGAAGTCCTGCTGAGGGATCTAATGACTATGAATGGGGAGTCATTCCAGAACTAGAAGAAGAGGAGATCATAATAGACAAACATAGATGTTATTCACCAATACGCACCCTCAACCAACATGAGTCTAGAACTAAATAACATACCTCATGATTTTGATTTTCTTATTACTAACATGGGATCCAATGATGACATCGAGACACTTAAAGAGCTAAACATCTTAAGTAGTAATATCACCTTCAAATTTGAGAGTCGGATTAGAACCAATGATGACAATACTATGTGCATAAATACTGTCAGATAGTCCTTCCCTCCCCTTACTATCAAACATCCCAAACTTATTGGCCGAACATCCACAGACCCAAGCCAAAATATCCATACTTTCTGAATAGATTATGCTTTAGCATGTTACCTAAATGTGGTTGAACCTATGACAACTTCCATCAGTGAACTGAGTGTTAGCATGACAGATTTGTATATCAAATATCTTAGTCAAAAGAATAAAATAAAAAAGAAAAAGAGTTCTGAGGGTGAAAACCACTATGTGGCAGTCTCAGAGCCAAAAATAGTAAAAACAAAAGATGTATCCTTGGGATAAAACCTCTCTAAGGTGCCCCAAGATGAGATATTTGATGTCCTTCTGAGTCATTTATAGGAAAAATCACCATTTTTGATAGAACCAACTTAGTCTATCAATTTAGGCACAATAGAGGAACCTCAGATGATTCATGTTGCACAATCCCTATTAGAAGAGGAGAAATAGGCATTCACCAAATTCTTAATGGAGAAAAGATAAATTTTTCCTAGAAATATTCAAACATGCTAGGATTAGATCCTAATTTGATTATGCATCATCTTTCTATAGCTCCAAGAGTTAAACCAATCAAATAGAAGTTGTGGAAAATGCATCCTCATGTTGCACTTCTTGTCAAAGATGAACTAGAAAAATTACTCAAGGCAGGATTTATCTGAGTAATAGACTATGCTGAATGGATATCAAATATTGTTCTAGTGTCAAAACTAGATAAGTCTATATGAGTATGCACATATTTTAGAGATGTAAACAAATCATACCCAAAGGATGACTTTACACTACCAATCATTGATATGATAGTGGATATGATTGTGGGATTTGAAATGTGCTCTTTAATGGATGACTTTTTTTGATACAACCAAATAAAGATAGCTCTAGAAGATCAAGAGAAGATAAATTTTACCTATGCATGGGGTAATTTCTACTAGAATGTAATTCCATTTGGTCTTAAGAATGCTGGTGCTACTTACCAAAGATCCTTGATGTCTATCTTTCATGATATGATGCATAAAAACATGGAGGACTATGTAGATGACACATTGGCTAAATCAATGAAAAGATCTAAACATCTAGCTGAGCTGGGTACAATACTAGATAGAATAGAAAAATTTAGTCTCAGGCTAAATCCCAAGAAATGTGCCTTTGGTGTCACTTTAGGAAAGCTCCTAGGGTACATTATTTCCAAGAAAGGTATCAAAGTAGATCTAGAAAAGGTCAAAGCAATCATGGAGATGAAACCTCCTAAAAACATTAGTCAAATACATACTCTACAAGGAAGGGTACAATCCATCAGACTCTTCATCTCTCAGTTAGCTAATATATGAGAACCTTTCACTAAAACCTTACATAAAGGTGTGGCCTACAAATGGAGCAAGGAATGTGAAAAGAATTTCAATCATATCAAGAAATACTTGGAAAATCCACCAATTATCATGCCTCCTATTCAGGGAAAGCCATTGATATTGTATGTCTCTGCAATAGATACATCACTGGGGGAATTATTGGTGCAACATAATGAGAATAAATGGGAAAGAGATATCTATTACATTATTAGAACCTTGTTAGCCTATGAAAATAATTACTCTATGATAGAGAATACATGTGTATCTATCATCTTTGTATCACAAAGACTAAGAAATTACATGTTGGCTCACACCATACAACTTGTAGCTAAGATAGATCCACTAAAGTACTTTTTAAGAAAATCTACTCTCATGGGTAGATTGGCAAAATGGGTAATGCTACTAAGTGAATTCGACATTGAACATGTTAAAAGGAAAGCCATCAAAGGACAAGTCATCATAGATCAACTATCTAAATCCCCAATTTTTGATGACCAACCAATGCAAGTGGAATTCCCTAATGCTTCTATCATGCACCTATCCTCCAGAACATGGCAATTATTCTTTGACGGGTCCTACACACAAAACAGATCTAGAGCTAACATCATGTTTATCACTCCATTCCAAAAACATTTGAAATCAAATTTCCTTGCACCAACAATAGAGTAGAATATGAAGCTCTATTAAATGAAATGAAATTGGCACTAGAATGGAGAGTGAAAAAATTACACATTCATGGAGACTCTCAAATAGTCATTTACCAAGTCAATGATGTGTACCAAACAAAGGATGAGAAGATGATTCCATACAAACAGATGATAGATGATCTCAAGAAATAATTCATTTCTATCATGTTTGAATAGATACCAAGAATGGAAAACAAACTGGCTGATGCTATGGCTACACTGTCCTCTCTACTACAACAACCAGAACATTAGATATGCTATGAGTTCCTAGAGGAAGCACTATCATTTGATGCCTGTGATTTCCTAGAAACCCATATGATCTATACTATTATTGGTCATGATTCCTCATGCTACAAGACTATCTATTCCTATCTTCATGACCAAGTCATTCCTGATACCTTTAACTATCATGAAAAATGATACCTTATCCAAAATATGTCATGGTATGTCATCATTGGTAACGATTTGTACAAAGGAAGTCTAGATGGTACACTCCTTATATGTTTAGAATGAGAAGAGTCATAACATGTATTGGAGGAAGTCCATAGAGGTATTTGTGGGTCACATTCCAATGATTTGACATTAGCTCAAAAAATCATTAGGGTGGGGTACTATTAGCCTTGAGAAAGCGATTGTGAAATATGCTAAGAACTGTAAGAAATGCTAGGTCCATGGTAACTTAATTCACGTACTAGGTAGAGATCAGATCCCATTTACAACACAATGGCCTTTTTGTTAGGAATAGTCCCAAGAGATAACTAAGAGGGGGGGGTGAATCAGTTATCTAAAAGATTCAATTCTTTGTCCAATTAAGTATATAAAAACATTAAGAATAAACACAAAGAAAGAAAACTTAACACAACACCACAATTTTGGTTATAGGGAAACCCAAATAGGTAAAAACCTTGGTGGGAATTGACACCCACTAAGAACTGTACTAGTGTATTATGATCCCTGTTAGAAGATCTTACAACCCTATTAGGAGTTGATCTTTATAATGCAATAAGTACAGTGACCTAGTCAAGGGTCAAACCCTGTTAGGAGTCTTTTATAATTAACCCTGTTAGGGGTGAGGATGCATTGTGTGAGAGAACACTACTCAAAGAGGTGAAGGCTGCAACCTTTTGTTTAACAGATACACACTATATCTAGATCTTGGTGAACTGTGCATAGACCCGCTATCTTGATAAGTTCCAATGAATAGTATAAGCTTTGTACTATGTCATATAGACCTTCTACTAATGGCTTATCACTTCACACTCTTTGTTCTACTCTTATCTCTCAACTCTTAGCCATGCCTAGCAATTAGAAATGTCTGCCTATAAATATCTTTCCTCTAAATGATATAATCAAGTCAGCCTATTAAAACCACCTTAAAATCATATTAGAGAAACAATAAAACTCTGCAATAACATCTTTGTCAGCTCTTCTAAGCACACAACATGAACTGGGACCTGTACAACTCAATATGAGTGAACACATTACTTCACACTGTCAACTTCACCAAATTAACTGATATTATCTCCTCATGCTGAATTACATCATGCGCTCTTAACCAAACATCCTTAACTCTCTTCTTAACATAAATCCAAGCATGCATACCTGTATCATCTTAAAATGGAAGCACTTCCATGTTAAGAATGTTTATCCCTCCAAGTAAGTGGTCTAAGATCATGTCAAGCACCTTGAATAGGTATTTGCATGGATCTATCTTTTTCCCCCTATTCTGCTTCTCTCTCCACCCATTTCCATCCTTTTTCTAGCACCTGGTCCTAAGAATTTGAGATATGTGAGCTCAGGGTCAAGATCGACCTCTTGGGTCAAGGTTGACCTTGACCCTGACCTAAGGTAGGTCGACCTCAAACCTAACCTAGGGAAAATTCAACCTTGACCCTGACCTTGGGTCCAATTTTCAAGTTTCAGAGGTTTCACGATATCGGGCTTCAGAAAGTTTTATTTTCCCACTTCCAGGTCAGCTATTTTAGATTTCAGAATGGTAAACTCTTCAATTGCATTGAATCTAGGTCCATTTCTAGGGGTTAAGGTTAATTGGGATTTAATTCTCCAATTTCGGCCTCTCTAGAAGTTTGTGCCCTAGATCACTATAAAAGGAAGCCTTCCTCTCTCATTTTCACATCCACTTTTCATGAGCAAGTGTTCACTCACCATTGAATTCAAGCAAGTGAAATCAAGAAATCAAGAAGAAAGCAAGAAGGAGAAGGAAAGAATTCATTCATCCTTAAGCATTCATCCATCTTCAAGCATTCAAGATCCAATTCATCAAGGAGATCCATTAGTAGCCATTAAAGGATTCAAGCTCTATGGAGCCCTCTTGTTGAAGATTTCTCCATCCATGTCCATCCAAGCCTCTTCCTAATCCAAGATCCATTCAAGATTGGTCTTGAAGATCTAATGCCATTGATTTGAGACATCCTACATACAATTATACATTCATTTGGAGCATCCCTACTTGTGGATGTAAGGATTCAAATCCTCCATAAGGATTTCACCATAAGCAAGGTGAATAGTTCCATTTACTTTGTTTATATATTGCAATTTCAATTACATTTCAAGGTTGATTCCAAACTGGGGTTTAGCCAAGGTAAACCCCCCATCCAAACAACAAAAACCTTTTTTTTTTAGGTACAGGTATAGGACAATGAATTGTAGTTCAGATCTGGATACACTTTTCAGTGAACTTCTGAGATCCATGAATAGAATTTCCGTCGGAGTTGTTTCAAGTCAAGGTCAACCTTCAATGGGGGGTAATATTTTTTGCCAGGGTAAGATTGTACCCCACTATTTGGGTCAAGGTCCACCTCCCTCAGAATTGAAATTTTTTTTTGGATTTTCTCTGTCTCGACATTTCTAGTTTGGAGCAGGTTGTAGAATTCCCTAAAACTGTGCACAGACATTAGAAAATAGTCTTTTCCAAATTTACCCTATTTTGAGGTTAGTATTTTTCTTCTATTCATTTAATATTTCAAGCACATAATTTCTATAGAAAATTATAAGATCTTCTCCTTTCTTCATATTCTCCATAGTTTGATTCATTTGTGTATTGATCACTTCTTTTTGATTAATCAATTTGGATCTCTCCTTTTGGGAAGTTGGATTAGGGATAGATCCTATATTCCCCCATCCTCACATAGATATAACAATATATTTTGTAAAGGATAAAGATAGATCCAACACATATTTTTACCCCCTTTACACTTTGGTGAACCCAACGCACTTACCCTCTTTTCTTTTGTGGAATTAGATGCCCTATTGTGTTTGTGGTGTTAGATTTCCCTTTATATTATCTTTTTGGTGTTATATTTTCCTTTTATATTAAATCTTGCATGCTTATAAAATTATATTTCTTGCATTTATATTTCAAAAATACAAAAAAATTACAAAATCTCTTTAAAATAAAAAGATATTTATTTGTTCATGTTTTATGTTTTCTTAGTTTAGTTCATTTGCATTGCATTGGTATATGAGCTTTACTACCTCTAGTCCTACCTATAATATTCTAGTTAGACAAAGTCGTAGACTCATGGGTGCCTTTGATCCTGAATCTTCCTCTCCTTTCCTTAGGATCCGAGATGACAATTTGATTATTCATGATTCCAACCCTATTATGGAGCAAAAATCTTCTCACTCATCTCATGATGAGGATGATGCTTTAAGAGTTCCTCCTGAACAAGTACAAAAAATCTCAACTGAACTTGATAAAATGGGTAATTGGCTTATTCAAGAAAACCATAATCAAGATTCTATTCAAGCTATTGAGGCTATTTAGAAAGTTCTTTGTGATAGTGATCAAGGTGTTAATCTCTTGCGTGGTATTACTCATCTTGTGCATTCAAATGTTAAACCTTTAGCTCAAGAAGCTCAAGATTTAGGATTGATTCCTCCAGTTACTAGTGTCGAACCTTCTTCTATTCCTTTATCTAGTATTCCTACCTATACCCCTTCTTTGGTGACTACGATGGTTCCCTTTGTTCCTATGAGTGTTCCTCCTATTTCCCTTCCTATATCACAAAATTCTTACCATAATGTTCCTTTTACTTATTCCAATCCTCTTCCAGCTATGGTTCCAAGTGTTCCTCCAGTTGTGTCTTCCATTCTTGTAGATTCATACACTTTACCTAGTGTTTCTAATGTTTCTATTCCTCGTATTTCTTCTAATGATTCAACAATCATCAATTTGGCTCAAATGGTGTCATCTTTACAACAACAACTTGCATCCTTGACTCAAAAAAAGTTTAACATTCCTACATGTGACATTGGAAGTCCTTTTTCCTTAGACATCATTCATACTCCCATTCCTTAGCAAGTCAACATGCCTCGTCTTAAGAATTATAACGGAAAAGGAGACCATGTCCATCATGTTAAAACATTTCAAATCCTTTTTAGTGATTATGCTCATGACCATAGGATTTTAGCCAAGTTGTTTGCTATAACTTTTCATGACAAGGCCTTACAATGGTATTGTTCCTTCTTATTCTATTGAATCTTTTCCAAAACTTGCTAATGCTTTTATTCAACAATTTCAAAATAACATTGGTTCCAAAGTGTCTTTGATTGATTTGATGCATTGTAAACAAAGTGCTAAGGAAAAGTTGACTAAATTTATTAGTAGATTTAAGCATTTGCATGCTCATATTTCCTATCCTATTCTTGATATTGATATTTAACGTATGTTTATTTCAAATTTGCAAAAGGATATTAGAGATAAGATTCTGCTTACTGAATTTACCTCTTTTCAACAACTTTGTGCAACACTTCATCATTATCAATTACAAGTGAGTCAATTTGAGAGAAACACTCCAATGGCTCCTATTCTAGTTGATAAGAGTGATGATGCTCCTAATCCAAACAAATTTTAAAAATTCAACAACTATGTCAAGATAAACAAACAAGCGAATGTAGTTGTAGTTGCTGTTGCATCTCACAATGCCACTTCTACATCCAATGCTTTTTGATTAAATCATACGTTTAATCCTCTTTGTGAATATGTACATTCTATTATGAATAGGTTTTTAACTGCTAATATGATTACTTTCCTCCCATTCAAACTCTTTTACCTGCTACAATAGTATCCAAATCTTTTAATCCTAAACCTTTTTGTCAATACCATCATTAAAATGGCCATAATACTGAGAAATGTTATAATTTAAAACATAAGGTTCAAGACTTAATCGACTCTAATTCCTTATTTGTTGATAATCTTGATGGTAGCGGGAACAAATCTATCTCTCCTCCTAATCAAAATATTCAAATATATACAAATCCTTTACCTACACATGATACTAATACCATTGCTTAGCCATCTTCTATGTATATTATTTATGATTCAAAGATGGATGATCTTAATCACATTGTTAATCAAGTGGAGCATGTTGTTCAATCTATATCTCCAACTCAGTCTCAATCTCAACTTCAATCTCAAGTGCCATCTCAACCTCAACCAATATTGTAGCCTAAATTGAAAACTCAACCTAAAACTTGACAACAACCTAAGAATAAATGACCTCAAGAACTTTTGATTAACTTTGATGATTTTGAGACTATTAAGGTTCTTGATGGTCCCCTTTACATTTATGCTAGGATTTCTTAGATACGTACTTGTGGTTTTCTTGTTGATCCTACATCCTTAGTCAATGTTATTACTGGAGAAAATACTTTTATGAAAAATTGCAATGCGGTTCTTATGATACATTTGATGTGTGGATTCAAACTTGTAATGGTTTTTTATATCCATCATTTGGTTCTATTAACTTACTAGTTGAACTTTGTGGTAAAATTGTGAACACTACCTTTGTTGTCATTCCTAATTCCGATCAATTTCAAGTTAAGCTTGGTTTTCCTTGGTTTATATCCATGCATGTTGTTGCTTTGGCTATCCATAAATTCCTTAAATTCATTCACGATGAAGAAGTGAAGATGATAAGCCATATTTTATACCAACCTTCTAGGCCCATGGATTGTGCTACCCTTGACTTCTTTTGGCCTTCATTACCTAATTCATGTCCTTCTTGACCTAATAATCTTTTCCGCTCATATCAAGCCTATAAGCATCATAAGATTCTCTAATTAAGCATACCTCCTATGGATCTTAATCATGGTCTTTTGCCTACACCTTCCATACCTCCATTATCCATGGTTTCTAGTTCTATTAATCAAGCTCCTACTATTTCTTGTTAGTCTGTTGATAATCCCATTAACCCTCCCATAGAACCTGTGAAGGATCTAGTAATTGTTCCTCCTAGTTCTCAACATATTTTTAGTAAGACAAAACATAATTTATTTGCTAATGAACATCATAAGAAGCATCACACTCAAGCTAAAGCTCGTAATTCTATTCTTCAAAATTCTTTACCTTCTTTTGATAATCCTATGCATGATGTGTTAGAAGAAGTTGTTGCTAATAATGATGTTAAAATGCAAGATTATGAGGATCCTATTCACATTTTAGATCCTATTTTGATTAATCGAGGTGAAGAAGATACTCTCAATGATGTTAATGATGAATATGAGACTATTGACATTCACATTGATTTACCTAATATGATTTCATCACAATTGACACTTACACCTAGTATCAAACATTATGATTCTCAAGAGGATCCTTGTTTGGAACTGGCTATCATTCCTACTATGTTGGATATAGTCCCTCTTGCAAGTTACCTACCTTCCCTAAATGATATAGAATGAGATGGGGAGAGTAGGTGGCACACTTGATCAGCTTGTCCTTTATGGTATCATTTTTGTGTGTTTTCCTATAGTACTGTACTTCTCCCATGATGTGTTTGCTAAATGTTGTTAGATTCTTTTATATGACCCTTGTTACTTTGTTGGTATAAGGTGATAAAGGAATCAAAACTATTGTACAATTCTTCTATATGTATCTCTATTCTTCCATATGTTGTTTCATGTTATGTTGTACCTATGCTATTGTTTGTAAATGTTTCCTTGTGTAGTTTGCTTGGATTCATGACTTGGTAGCATTGATTCTTTTTGGTCTCCATGTCATGGTCCGAAAAGATTCTTCTTCGTATCTCTTATGTGATCTTTCCTCCATTGTGATTGTAGTTCTACTTTTCTTTGCAAAATGATTTTAATTCATTTGAAATAATATCATATATATTATCTTATGATAATACTGACCCCACGGTAGGTAGATCCCTTCCATGTTCTCTGTATGTTTATGTGGTATTTCACTTGATTTATCTTTGTTTGGGGGCATTTTGTAGTGGAAACGTAATTAGTGGAGTTGTTTATGTTTCTGTTAAAGCTATTTCTCTTGTTAAAGTGTTAGCAATGACTTTAATGTGGGGGCATACGCTTTGCTCACCTATTGCACACACACACTTTTTGATATACATATATTATTTTTCAAGATACTTTTCTCCCTTTATGGATTAGTGACTAATCCTTAAAGAATGGATTTTTTTTAGGATCTCTTGATCCCTCCAATTTCAAAATTTTGATCCCTTAAGGTCAAAGGTGTCCTTAAGAATGGATCTATTTTTTTTTCATTTTACTCTTGTGGAATAGAATATTCCTAAGGGTGAATCTTTGATGGGTTGACTAGTGAGTAGCCACATTCACTACATGGTTCAATTCCATCATGGTTCAATTCCATATTTCTAGTTGCATTGTTTCCTTGTGTGGTTTACAATGGGACATAAGTTCTCATTGGGAAAGATAATCACACCCTCTTCTCTCTCTTTTCTAGAGATGTCTCTCTTATTGTGATCTTGGATTTGATTGAGTCCTTGGGGGCTTGAGGATTTCTTTGTCCCTTTTATTTCAATAAGATTATCTTTTCATTATGATCTTCTTTACCAAGAGTTTGCATCAAGTCCATACTCTTGCTAAAGTGGGGGCTTAATATATCATCTTAAAATGGAAGCACTTCCATGTTAAGAACATTTATCCCTTCGAGTAAGTAGTCTGGGGTCATGTCAAGCACTTTGAATAGGTCTTTGCATGGATCTGGGCTTTTCCCTCTATTTTTCTTCTCTCTCCACCCATTTCCATCCTTTTTATGGCACCTGGTCTTGAGAATTTGAGATCTATGACCTCAGGGTCTAGGTCAACCTCCTGGGTCAAGTTCAACCTTAACCTTGACCTAGGATAGAGTTGACCTCGACCCTAACCCTGGGTCCAACTTTCAAGTTCTAGAGGTTTTGGGATATCAGGCTTCAGAAAGTTTTATTTCCTGCTTCCGGGTTGGCTGTTTCAAATTTTGGAATGGTAAAATCTTAAATTTCATTTAATCTAGGTACATTTCTAGGGGTTAAGGTTAATTGGGATTTAATTCTCCAATGTTGGCCTCTCTAAAAGTTTGTGCCCTAGATCACTATAAAAGGAAGCCTTCCTCTCTCATTTTCACATCCACTTTTCATGAGCAAATGTTCACTCACCATTAAATTCAAGCAAGTGAAATCAAGAAATCAAGAAGCAAGAAAGAAGGAGAAGGAAAGCATTCAAGAATTCATTAATTCTCAAGCATTCATCCATCTTCAAGCATTCAAGATCCAATTCATCAAGGAGATCCATTAGTAGCCATTGAAGGATTCAAGCTCTACGGAGCCCTCTTGTTGAATATTTCTCCATCCATGTCCATCCAAGCCTCTTCCTACTCTAGGATCCATTCAAGATTGGTGTCGAAAATATAATGCCATTGATTTGAGACATCCTACATGAAATTCTACATTCATTTGGAGCATCCCTACTTGTGGATTCAAGGATTCGAATCCTCCACAAGGATTTCAACATAAGCAAGGTGAATAGGTCCATTTAATTTGTTTATATATTGCAATTTCAATTACATTTCAAGGTTGATTCCAAATTGGGGTTTGACCAAGGCAAACCCCCCATCCAAACAACAAAAACCATTTTTCTTGTATGTACAGGTACATGATAGCGAATTGTAGTTCAGATCTGGATTCCCTTTTCGGTGAACTTTCGAGATCCATGAACAAAATTTTTGTAAGAGCTATTTCATGTCAAGGTCAACCTTTAGTGGGGGGTAAGATTGTGTCCCAGTGTAAGATTGTACCCTTTTATTTGGGTCAAGGTTGAACTCCCTTAGAATTGAAATTTTTTTCATGGTTTTCTTTGTCTCGATATTTCCAGTCTGGAGTAGGTTGTAGAATTCCCTGAAACTATGCACAGACATCAGAAAATAGTCATTTCTAGATTTACCCTATCTTGAGGTTAGTATTTTTTTTCTATTCAATTGATTTGAGACATCCTACATAAAATTCTACATTCATTTGGAGCATCCCTACTTGTGGATTCAAGGATTCAAATCCTCCACAAGGATTTCAACATAAGAAAGGTGAATAGTTCCATTTACTTTGTTTATATATTGCAATTTCAATTACATTTCAAGGTTGATTCCAAACTGGGGTTTAACCAAGGCAAACCCTCCATCCAAACAACAAAAACCATTTTTTTTGTAGGTACAGGTATAGGACAATGAATTGTAGTTCAGATCTAGATACCCTTTTCAGCAAACTTCTGAGATCCGCAGACAGAATTTTCGTTCGAGCTATTTCAGGTCAAGGTCGACCTTCAGTGGGGGGTAAGATTGTACCCCACTATTTTGTTCAAGGTCGAACTCCCTCAAAATTGAAATTTTTTTTTGGATTTTCTCTGTCTCGGCATTTCCAATCTGGAGGAGGTTGCAGAATTCCCTAAAACTGTGCATAGACATCAGAAAATAGTCTTTTCCAAATTTACCCTATTTTTAGGTTAGTATTTTTCTTCTATTCATTTAATATTTCAAGCACATAGTTTCTATAGAAAATTATAATATCTTCTCCTTTCTTCATATTCTCCATAGTTTGATTCATTTGTGTATTGATCACTTCTTTGTGATTAATCAATTTGGATCTCTCCTTTTGGGAAGTTGGATTATGGATAGATCTTATACTCCCCCATCCTCACATAGATATAAAAATATATTTTGTAAAGGATAAAGATAGATCCAACACATATTTTTACCCCCTTTACAATACCGAGATGATAGGTGCAACTACCGCAGTCATATAAACACTATCAACTCTTCCAAGTAGACTCAGGAAATTGTGACTGTCAACTAGAAAGTTCATAAATCAACCTATACTACATATCTAACTCTACGTCCATGAACATAACATCATACATATGTCTAAAATATAAATATAAATGTGCAAGGCTCTACTGCAACCGTATTGTAAATCATATACAGAACTATTCCCAGGACATGTCAGAAACACTCACTGATATACACAACTGTACTACTATCTTTACTCAGAATCAACCTCTATGACTATGACATCATGTTGATAACATATCCATGCAACATATGCTCAAGGCTCTCTCTATCATGCTTCCACACATGCTACTTACCATATGTTGTCATCAATGACAAACATACAGTCAACAATGACTTGCTGACAAATATCCAACACTTTTAACAATGGGCATTTGATCTCATAGGTGCCATATATCCACATTAGTCAAATGGTTATACCCATATAATCACAATGACCGATTACTTTACAAAATGGTTTGAAGCAACTCCTTTGACATGAATAATTGGCATACAAATTCCTATGTTCATCCTGAATTACATTATTTTCTGGTATGATATCCCACACTCCATCATCGTTGACAATGGACACCAATTCAAAAACAAGGAACTAGATTCCTTATGTTCTAAATTCAAGATCACTCAACTTTGGTCATCTATTTACTATCCACAAGGGAATGGACAAGCTGAAGCATCCAACAAGAACTTATTGAAAATCTTGCACCACACGGTCAGCAAAATAGGAAGAGATTTACATTTGATGATAAATATAGCTCTTTGGGCTTATAGAATAAGTATAAGAACACCCATTGGGTCTACTCCTTTCACTTTAGTATATGGGACTTAAGTGGTACTACCTATAGAGGTTGAAATCCCATCACTCAGAATAAGAATGCATTGTCTGGTAATCGATGATGATTATAGAGTGTCTCGATTATAAGAACTTGAAATACTAGATGAGCGCAGGAAAGCTGTGTATGATCATCTCAGAGTATATTAGAAATAGATGTCTAGAGGCTACAACATGAAGGTCAATCACAAAGAATTTCTAGTCGGTGATCTAGTCTTGAGAGAAAACACTAAAAATCAATCCCATCGAGAATGTAAGGGGAAGTTTGAACCCAACTGGATAGGTCCCTTTGTTGTTACTACTAATTTTGGCTCAAGAGCCTATCAACTCTCAACAACTGAAGGAGAAAAACTTTGAGAACCAATCAATGTTCTTCATCTGAATAAATTCTACACCTAGACATTCAACATGTGGAAAATGTCCTTAAAAAAGATATAAAAATTAGAAAAAGTCCTAAAAAATGATCATCTTATTGAAAACCTAGCAATAGGCACCTTGATGGTCTAACAAAAAAATTAAAAAATGGAAAAATACAAAAAAAAATTAAAAAGTGAAAAATACAAAAAAAGAAGAAAAAGAAAAAGTGCCTTGGTGAAAACCTAGTAAACAGGCGCCTTGGTAGCAAAAATAAAATCTCTGCCAAGATGGTGAAAACTTGGCAAACAGGCACCACTTGTACAAAATGCTCCATCTATCAAAGCAATCTTGGTAATTTCCCAACTTTCTGTCCTATTTTAGTTTGTATATATCTTGCAATCCAATAAAGAGTCATAACTTAATCAATGTTTACAACATGGGGGAAATCCTAGTCATATCTTATGGTCCTCAATACCTCAAACAAGTCATATCCAATCAATGTCCTTCAATACTTTATCCTAGTTAGTTTATCTGTCTCCCTACCAGAAAAGGATTTTTGCAACTAACACAAACACAAGCAAATCTGGATTTCCCAAACCTGGATTTCTATATAAACAACCCTTAGTCCTTCATAATGATAGGTGTGATTTTGAGAACAACATCGCTATACTGTCAAGTTCTTGTGTGACAGTGCATCCATTTTTGAGATCAATTGCTAGTTTTTGCATTCATAGCTTAGCTTCATTTTTCATAGATATCAAGTTTTAGATCAATTTCAGATAGTTTTTATTGTTATTGCATTAAAAATCACAAAAAATATAGATTAGTTTTTCATTCATTTTAATAGATTTTTTCATTCAAATCCTTCATTTAGGTGTTGCATTGTCACTGATCTCGATCAAATCTGAGAATACCATAGTCACATCTTCTAGAAGGAAGTAAATTGCCTGATTGATGATACATTTGTTGATTGTTTGTTTTCTTGTCATTAATCTGTAATGTTTTACTATTCAAAGTGTTGTGTCTTCTAAACAGGTACAATTTTCACACACATATATCTTCCTACTTTCTTTGCCATCTATTTATCTAGAGACTTTACAAATAATATAGATGGGTACTTATCCTTATATTGGTCACGCATGTTTTTTAGAACAAGATATGGTACCGAGGTTACCATAAAAGAAAATCCTATTTCTACAAATCACATAGAACCATACATTCCTATCCCCATAAATATGAATTGCACCTTGCATGAAGAAATAAAGGAATGTATCATCCAAAAGCCCACTACTCTTTTGGAGGAGGTACTTGACTTCTTATTAGATGAATGCGATAATTCTTTTTAGTTTGATCCATTAGATGAGGTTGAAGAGACCAAGATTGGAACCTATTGCATTAATGAGGAGAATACTCCTATTCCTTATCTCACCAAAACATGAGAAGGTATAATGGGATTATGGAACATATTTTTTGATGGTTCAAGAAACAAGAATGGTGTAGGTCCTAGTGTAATGCTTGTTTTTACTCATCAAGAGAAGCATTACTTGTCTCTCATACTCCACTTTAGATACACTAACAATGTAGTTAAATATGATTCCCTAGTCCAAGGTCTCTAGTTGGCACAAAAGATAAATATTAGAGCTTTACAAGTCTTTGGAGATAAAGAGTTGTTTGTTGATCATATCAGAGCTTAGAGCATAATAAAGAACAACCTATTCAAATCATAAAAACATAGAGTTTGGGATTTGATTGAATGATTTCAAGCCTTTGGTATCTAAAGTGTTCCTAGGAATAAAAAAAAACATGTTGATATACTTGCAGTAGTTGGTGCTTAGTATAATATATCAACACTTGTTGCTAATAAGAGGGAAAAACATATCAAGATTGTTGTAATGATGATTATCCTATTAAATTTAAAAAATTAGCATGTGTTTAAATCGGATGAGAAAATTATCAACTTCTTGTAAAATGAAGTAGATTTTTATACTAATATTAAGTCTATTTTGCAAGACCAAGAAGGAGATCAAATCATGCAACTCAATTCCAACAAGTTGCCTAAAGGTATAGTTACCTTAGAGGGCATCTTCAATTTAGATGATCAAGTAAAGAACAAGAACACATGTATCTATATATAAAGAAGGGTGATTACAAGTCAACCACTATTGTTGAAGGAAAAACATTAAATTTGGGAAAGGTATGCTCTATAAATGAACAATAGGTTTTTTTTAATCTTTGTAAAAAATATGATGATCTAGTTTCTTGTAATTATGAATATTTAAAGGTGTTTGGCCCTAGCTTAGCCCAGCATACTATAGAGTTAAATCTTAATGAAAAACTAGTTAGATAAAGATAGATACCTCTAAATCCCAAGCTAGAAACCTTGATGAGAAAAGAACTAACAAAAGTCATAGAGGCTAATATTATATTTCCTATCAAACACTACCCATGGGTACCCAATCTTATTCCTATAAGGAAGAAGAATGGGGAAATCACATTATGTGTAGACTTTAAAGAACTTAATAGAGATTCTCTTAAAGATCATTACCCCCTTCCCTCCATGGAGCAAATTCTATCAAAGGTCAATGGCTCAAAAATTATTTTATTATTTTATGATTATTCAGGATAAAATCATATTTTAGTCCAAGAATAAGACCAACATAAGACTATATTTACTACTAAATGAGACACTTATGCCTATTGTAAAATGTCATTTGGGCTAACCGATATAGGTGCTACATTCCAAAGAGAAATGGACAGAACTTTTAAGGGTGTATTAGAAGAATTTGTGCTCATATACCTTAATGATATAATTGTTTATTCAAATAATGTATCTAATCATCCTGATCATCTTAAGTAGGTGTTCATTAAGTGTAGAGAGTATGGTGTTTCCTTCAACCTAAGAAAGTTTGTATTTTACTTTGGTCAAGGAAAATTATTGGGACACATTTTATCGAAGGGTGGTTTAGCCATTGATCTAGAAACGCTAGAAATCATTCTTTCACTTCCAATCCCTAGTCACAAGAGAGGATTACAAAGTCTTCTTGGTATGGCCAACTTTGTTACAAGGTTCATTCCTTATATTTCTAATATGGTAAAATCTCTCACATCGATGTTAAAAAAGAAGTAAGTTTTCACTTGGACTAGGGAGGGGAATGCTTGTTTGAAGAGATCGAGAAATAAATTACTCAAGCTTCTACTCTTGTTAATCCTAATTATGAAAAGTATTTCATCCTCTATAATTTTGGAGGAGAATAAATTATTCATGTTGTCTTGACACAAATGCACAATGATAATATATATAGACACATTGCTTTCTTCAGTGAGGGACTAAAAGGTTATGAGATTAAGTATAGGTGTGTATAGAAGTAGGTCCTAATTATTGTTAGAGCTATGAATTTAAGGCATATTTTGTTTAATAATAGGATCCAACTCTTTTTTCAACATGAAAGTTTAAATGATTTTCTTTTGAAAAAGGATATTAGTGAGTAGAGAGATAGATGGATAACAAAGGTCATGGAACATGACATCAACATTAGGATCAACAAGCTTGTAAGAGGAAAGGGCCCATACAAATAACTTGTCTCATCTTGTGATATTCCTTCAAGGGTACCATTGTGTTGCAAGAAGAATAATTAACCAACAATGAAAGACAAAATAGTTGGATGAATGACATGACTATATTATTGATGGAAGGTAGGCATCCTTAAGGTCTAGATAGGATAGAAAGAAGAAATTTTAGATTAAAAACCCTTTCCTATATTATAGTAGATTTGCATAATTTTTAGGAAATATTATTATAGAGTCCAATTAAGATGCATAAAATAAAATTAGGTCACCATAATTATAGAAAAATTTCACAATGCCCCTTTAGGTGACCACTTCTTTGAAAAGACCACAAAAATCAAGATAATGAGAGATGGATATTATTGGAAAACCATATTTAATGACTCTCATAAATGAGTGAGGATTTGCAAAAAATGTGCTCTCTTTCCAAGAAAACAAAGATTATTTTCCCTTCCTCTTCACCCAATTAAGGCATACCAACATTTACACAATTGTGTTTATACTTCATTACCATGATAAATCCACCTTCTAGTACTGGTCATAAGTGGATTTTGGAAACTATGAATTATTTTACAAGGTGGACAAAATAAATATAATTAAAAGGATATCAAAAAGACTTTAGTATAGGAATTTATTGATGGAATTGTAACTAGGTTTGGTGCACCTTCCACAATCATATGAAACAATGCCAAGGCTTTTATTGGAACCCAAATAAGTTATTTGGTAGTTAAACATGGGATATATTTGAGGGTGTTAGAGTTTTAGGTGACTCTAAAACACCCGTAGGATTGAATGCAAGACAGATATAAATTCCACAAGAGATTGGCAAGATAATTGCATTAAGATGAAAGAATGATATTATTGATAATGGACATAATTGAAATGTACATAATAGGCCTCCTTATATAGGAAAGATGATAAGAGACAATGATAAGAAGCTAATAAGCTATCACCTATAGAAGGTGTAATCACATATCCACCAAATGTAGATCATCCTCCATTATGCAATAAAGCATGTGCCATAGGATGAGGATGATAATGTGATATGTACACTAAAGGTGGATATTACACCTAAAGTGGAATTTCTCCTACACCACGTGCTTAATTGAGGTGCAAAATCCTAGGTGTCTCAATGAAATACTACTATGTAATGCATTATCTTAAGTAAGATCAAGTAGAGTTTAATTAGGAATATTTAATTACACTAACACCCCCCTTAAGTGAAACTTATGGGAATGCACTTAAACTCACAATGTAAGATGGGTCCCGACTACTACGCCATGTTAGGTACCCATGTACAATATACAATGAAATACATGAAATGCAAAACTCTCATAAAGTGGAGAAAAAGGGAAAACCTCATGGGAAACACCCCCCCCCCCCCCCCAAAAAAAAAAAAAGAAAAAAAGAAAAAAAGAAAAAAAGGAAAAAAAAAGAGAAGAAAACAAGATTCATGGATGGATGGAGTACTCAAGATCCCCCAAGAACTACATACATCATGTATATACAAAGAATTATCCCCCATAAGAAGGATAGTTGGAGACATTATATCCCCCCCCATAATGAAGAATATCCTACAAAAATGATAAGTGCTTGAAGACAGAGTATAGTCCAATGAATACAAACAACATTTCTCCCCTTGGGAAGAAGATATACCAAGCACAAATGTAGGAATGCTTCCCATTATAGATAGGAACTAGGAATTGGAATCCAAATGAAGTATGATGATGATGCCATGAACCAATCCATATCCAAATGAAATGAGGAAGAAGGTCTCCAAATATGCATCTCTAAAGACTAAATAGGAATCTCCAAGCTCATGAAATCTATCACATCAAAAAACTGAACCATGAAATGTGACAAACCAAGTGAAGGAGAAGAATCAAGAATGTCAATCTCCAAAGAAGTTGAATAAGTATCTCCAACTGTGATGATAATGTCATCAAAGAGAAGAGAAACTCCCTCAAGTATGTCTCCCAAATCTACAATGTGAGACTCCACAAACAATAAACTAATATTTGGAAAGTAGGAATCCCAATTAGGAAGACAAATAGATATCTCTTGCAATGAATCACTAGAATCACCAAAAAGAGATGATTGTGTGATCTCAACTAAAGAAGTAGGAGCTGAAGGAGGAGTCACTAGATCATCCTTGCTCTCAATTTCTGCAAATTATTCAATCTCATCTAAGGTATAATCACCACAGGGAATGTTACTTGCGTCATCAAGAGGAATGAGGAAATCTAAAGCAAGATCATCTGGGAATGGAGGAACATGTGGATCACCAAAAATATCCCAAATGATTGTCCAAATTATGTGTGGACACTGACAACCTCTAAATTTTGGGTGGATGTCATAGAAGAGACACAAATTAATGCTACTAATAATCAAATTTATAATATGAGCATTCTTTTCTCCCCAAACATATTTCTTCCCTTGTGACTTTGACTCCAGAATGAGTCCATAAAGATGAGGCAAGAGATTAAGCCATCTACAATGTGTGATGATTCCTTTTTCCCATGAATCATAATTATCCTTAGTCAAAAGTACTACTACAGGATGTGTTTCATAACCCATGATTACATTAATGATACACTTCTCTCATTACAAATTAAGATCAACAAATTATTACACTCCAAAATCAGGCTATAATAGACTTAGATCACTATCCAAAAGACCAAGCTAAGGATTATGCATTACAATTGCAAAACTAAGAAAAATTATGAAAGTAAATTTTTTGATCAAAGTCACTAAAATCTTATTCTAGATCTAGAAATATAGAAAAAATTATGCACTTTCAAAAAAAAAATCACCTGAAAAGGAGTTCATATGAGCCTGAACAAGGCCTTGGAATTTGTAAAAATTGAGATTTGTGATTTTTAGCAAAAAAGAAAGAATAAAGATCAGAATCCACCTGCACTATTGTGTTGATCGTGAAATTCTACCCCAAAACAAAAAAATTTCTTGAACAAAGGAGTCCAAATGACTGAGATATCGTTGTTTGAAAATTGCCTTTGAAATTATTTTTTCTGAATTGCCGCCGCCACACTTCCAAAATTTAGATGGCTCTAGATTTGGCCTCGAGTGTCCGATTTGGATGAAATTTTTTTGATTTAGGGGAATCCAGACCTCCTTATTATGATTCCAACCTTTGATTTGCACCAACAAGCTCCAATATTAACCTACAATAGAAAGCCACAAAATAAAAAACTCCAAATAAACTATGCAATGGTGATGTCCAAATCCTTTATTCTACACCCACAATTGAATCAAGCCAAGATTGATATTCTTGATAAGAGGCCTTCACACCTTGAGAGATCTAATACCATGTTAGAGTTTTAGGTGACTCTACAACACCCCTAGGATTGAATGCAAGACCAAGATAACTTCCACAAGAGATTGACAAGATAATTTCATTAAGATGAAAGAATGATATCATTGATAATGGAAATGATTAAAATGTACATAATAGGCCTCCTTATATAGGAAAGGCGATAAGATATAATGATAAGAAGATGATAAGCTATCACCTATGCAAGGTGTAATCACATGTCCACCAAATGTGGATCATCCTCCATTATGAAATAAAGTATGTGCCATAAGATGAGGATGATAATGTGATATGTGCACTAAAGGTGGATCTCACACCTAAAGTGGAATTTATCCTACACCATGTGCTTAATTAAGGTGAAAAATCCTAGGTGTCTCAATGACAAACTACTATGTAATGCATTATCCTAAGTAAGATTATGTAAACTGTAATTAGGAATATTTAATTACACCAACAAAGGGAATCATAAAAAAATATTACCCTCAAGGTAATTTCTTAGCTAAATCCTCCAACAAGAACCTCAGTAGGACAGTCAAGTGGAAAATTGAATATAAAAAAGGTCTTCACATATCAAATTAAAGAAAACCATATGAGATTAAAAAATTACACCTAAGAGAGAAATTGGTATCTCCCCTTTCATATTGGAATATGGGAAGAAAGAAAGGCTTCCATAGTCTCTTGAGACACTCTCCCCTGATCTAGCACATTAGACAGAATTGATGGAAAATGATGTCATGATAGTCAAGCTAGATTAGCATATGGAACTAAAATAAATTATATTTTAGGCTATGCATATACTTGAGGTTCATCAAGTGCAATTTAAAAGAATTTTTAACAAGAAAGATACTCATAGAGTCTTCAAAAAGGGATACTTAGTACTCAAGTGGGATGCAGAAAAAACCAAATTAGGAAGACACCCCAAATTTGATACCATCTAGAGTGGCCCTTATGTCATCACCAATTGTAAAGATGCCAATGCATTTCATCTTTTTATGCCTAATGGTGAAATTATTCCAATACTAGTGAATGGGATTCATCTCAAACCTTTCTCCTTAAGGAGGTTTGATGATCTTGTCTATATTAAGATGATTTGTTCTCTATTCTCCAAGAAGTGTGCATGCACAAGCTTCTTCCTTCCAAGGATGTGTAGTTTTCATTGTTTTGTCCTAGCTATATGATAGTGATGGTTATATTATTATAGGTCCTTGACTTTGGACCAATGGGTCTTATAGGCTTCTAGTCTCATGTTTAGAAGGAAAATGTCCTACTAAGTTTCCATAAATGTTGGCATTTCAATGCTCCCCTTATCCCTATCATATATATATGATTCAATACACTGCACAAATATTTGATCCGAGATACCCAAAATAGGGCTAAAACCCTCTACAATTTTATAAAAAATTTTAATGGTTTTTAGTCGCATAAACCTGTAAGAAGCCAAGCCTAAACCTTAAAACCTAAACCCTAGTGCATTATGAGCTCTAGGTTATGTTTTTATGTTAATTGGTTGCCCTAGTTAACTAAAACTTAAGTAGCTACCTAAAGGCTTCCCATCATCCACTTACTAGATCCTACTTCCTAGGTCACCCTTCATTCCTATTTGCCTTCATTTTTCCCTAAGTCTCCATGCTATATTTCTCTAAAGGAAAATTATCAATTTTCATTTCACTACACCCCTGTGTTGAGTCATAATTTATCAGACCTCCAAGGGAATGTAATCCATTGAATCAACCTATCAGTACTGCCCCTATTTCTTACTTCTCCTCAGTCCACATTGAAAATTTAATGGATCTGATTGTACTATCCTAAATTGTAAGCATGCATCATTTTGGTCCTTAGCTAGGCTCCATTTTAGTGTCCAAGGCTTTCACACATCATTGAAATTTTTGTTATGCATGTAATTAATAAATATTTAAATATATGTCATCTCTTGATTTAATTTTTATGTGGGCCCTTAATTATAGTTGTACCCCTTTAATTATTTCATCTCATTTGTCACCACTTGCATACATGGGTCCTATTTTATTATGGGTGGCCTTTTGTATTTATTCTAATTTTGAGCCCCAATTTTGTGTGTATTTTTGGAATCCCCATATCCAAATTAACCCTTGAATCAAATCTAGGCCTCAAATTGTTGGTATAGAGTGAGTCTAACTTGCCTCATACTTAAGACTAACCCCATACTCCATAGTTTGGGCCCAAGTTTAATTTGGAGAAAGGTTTTGGGTTTTTAGTAAGATCCTTAAATCTCCATTGGCCTTCTTTAATGTTTAGGCTAAAAATAGCTAGGTGAGGTATAAAAGAAAAAAAAACCTCCCTCATTTTAGTAATAAATCATTTAAATGCATTCAATATCATATAATTCTATGTATCCATGCACTCAAGCTATCAATTCAAGGATAAATTAAGGAAATATATTCATATTTATGTTCATTCATTCAAGTACAAAGCATGGAAGAAAAGGGGCAATGTCTAGACTAAAGCATATGTGAAGGAATTCATATTATTCTTATCTTAGATACAAGGTCAAGGATAACATCCAAGATCACTTTCAAAAATCTTCATGAGGGATTCAACATTACAAAGGTTTGTGAAGGTATTGCATCTTATCAAGGCTTTTCTACTAGTAACATGCTTCCATTTTTGAATAATTTCAATTAAATTTCAAGTTTGATTCATAAATAGGAGTTTGAATAAGGAAAAACACTTTTCCCCATTATATTTCATTATTTTTGTGTACAAGAGATACACAATATAGTTGCGAGGATAGCTACAAGAAAGTCTAACACAAAGCAAGAGTTGACTAAAGTTTCATCATAATTGTTTTAGTATAAGGATAGTTAGACTCGCCCTATACTTCCTAATCACCCATGACCCTCAGAGGCCCCCTAGACCTACTATTTTGGAGTACAATTTGGATCAAAAGTTATTTATTGTTCTATTTTTCAAATCTATTTGTAAAATAAAAGTTATTGTCTAGATCTGTCTACATGCTTAAATATCTCATTTCTTCTTTTGACTTTTCATAGTCATATTTCAACTCAATAGAAAAGTAAACCTTGCATCCTCTTATTTTTTGAGCCTCCTCAAGCCTAGTGAAATACTTATTATCTTAATCATCCATCCTAGTGATTGTCCTCATGCCTATTTTATTTCACAATATTTTGATGAACCCAACTTTCTTACATTTCTATTCTGATTTGGTGTCTAGATATAATTTGTATGTTACATTTACGCATTTAGAAACCTTGTCATATATTGTTTCTTGCTTGGACATGAATAGATTTACATGAATTAGGTTATATGTGCAATCATGTATTAACTTATTCATAGTGGATCTTGTTTTGTGTAAATTTGATGTATGCTTGTATAATCTTCATTTACAATGATGCATTACTTTCCTTCATACAATGTTTAAATAATCAATTTATTTGTAGTTTTCATTGTTCATAATTTTCCTTCTTGTCTTGTTTTGTGTATTAGTCTCATAACCTTGAGACATACTATAATGCTCTTCTAAGGAGCCCTTAGAAGATAGGGTAAACACATGCGCTAATTTTTTTTTTTTGCAATTATATAACCATGAACTGTATAAGTGCATAAACATAAACAAAATTGTATACATAAGAATTAAATATAATAATGATCATTGAATAATAGTGCACAAGTAGAAGTATTACAAGTACTTCCAAAGAGTTCCATGATAACCCCAAACACAAATATAGAACAAACATTCACATTCTACAAGACACTTTGTGAGAGCTCAAACAACATCCTACAAACCTCATGAGATGGGAGTAGACAATCATCCATGGTCATCAATCAAGGAGACAAGTCCATCCTTGGTACAAATAGCACTAGTTTCATTTTAAAACTCAATTGAAAAGTGAGCCAAACTAGGTCAACCCATAACTAAAAATGGAAAGTAATAGATGGAATTTCTCACAAGAACATAAGGAACCAAAATATAACATTCATTTTCACACAAACCTATGGGAATTGAGTATTGTGATAAATACACAAAAGTACAGGCATAAATGTGCAAGAGTAGATCATATATGCATAGGAAAATACAACGTATGCACATGTGTAAGAAACATATGTGAAAAAAACATGACCTATGTTTAGGGACAACAAACATATGCACTAGAATGCCCCAAAAGAGGAAAATTGTAAAATGCCTAATGTTGACTCCACCGTATGGCTAATAATGAGCATCTCCACACTAGGGAGTAGAAGATACATGAAATCAATACCAAACTCACTTAATAAGATAAAAACAATATAAATGAACTAATCTAATGATCATAGTAATATAAATCATAATTATTGAAAGTAGGTATAGAGGGATAGAGGAGAGCACATCATGCCTAGTACTACGCTACTAGAAGTAGTCCACCACTTGCACATGAGTCCCCAATAGTGATGTACAATACCATACAACCATGTGGTACCCTTAAGCCCACCCCACCATTATCATAGAGATAAACAGATGAAAAAAGAACACATAATGCACATACAAGATGTAGACTTACACACATGCCATACAAGTGCAATAAGCAGGGGATGACACAAAATTTTCCAATGCTATCACTCAAATTGAGTGCAACATGCCACATTTACATAAGGTCACTAATTTGACCTAAATAGAGGTTTAAATAATAGACTCAAGAGTGGGAGTGTCATCATAGGGTACAAAGTGACCCCTACAGATAGGAGAAAACCATCTTATCAAGGCATCTCTACTTTATCTTTTGATAAATATTTGTAGATGACCAAACTAATAAGTATCTTCAACCATACTATGTCTTTGATCAATTTCCTCAAAATAAAAGAGACCATTCCTTTGATCAACATCCTTAGACAACTAGACAAATACATACCTTTGATCAATATCCTTAGATGATCTTATTAGCTCTCGTTGTTAAATCTTGTAATAATGCTTTAGCCCCATTAATTTATTTAGTTATTAGTTGTTATTAGAAATCTACCTTGGGTTACCTTGGTGACCCCTTTGCATCCCATTATTCCTTGGAGAGCCACTCCACTCTTCTACTTAGGCATAAAAAAAAGTCATCTCATCATGCAACAAGGACAATGCAATAAATGCAAATAATGACTCCAAGTCCAAAAATCAAGATGAGATAAGATAAGCTCGATTAGTCTCAACCTAGAGCACGGGTCTCTCAAGATCCCATGAATGAGCATAACTCTTTTATGTTAAGTATGAGGTCTCAAATACCATACATATAAATATCAATGCAAGTTCCACTCAACATGAAGTATGCCAATACTAAAGGAAAAATGCAAGAAATAAACACAAGGCCATAAAAGGCTCAAAGATCAAACTTTTATCATAAGATGAGATGCTCTCTAGTGGTCATGAACCAAGAGTACAAGTCTCTCAAGATCCTATCAAATAGGAATAGCTCAACTACACTCAAGGATGTGGTCTCAAAAACACACATCACTAAATCCAATGCAAACCCAAAGAAAACATAGATTAAGCCAATAAACCAAGGCAAGAGGATAGTGCACAAATACACTCTATTAGCCTCATCACCAAGAAGCACAAATCCAAAGAAAATTTGACATAAAAATATACATGGGATACCAAAATCCATAAATGATCCAAGAAGGTATCACACAGTCAAATCCCAGCCATAAAGCTCCTAAGGAAAGTTTCATAAAAGGGAGATCAATCCCACAATATGACCTAAGTGTCATGCTTTGACATAGTAAACAATAATAATGGGATGCAACACACATACACTAAATTGGAGCCATGGTCAAGACTGAGGATCCCTAAATGATCCCAAGTTTCACTTCATAATGCAAGGCCATAAATTCAATCCTAAAGACACAAATCACAATAAAAATCTTTGCAAATCAATAAGGGACAACAAGGTAATAGGTACACTCAAATGACCATAAAAATGGGAGGATGAATAAAAAAATTCTCACAAATGAAATTTCATACATAAATTCTATTATTCCCCAAAATAATCAATCACTAAAACAAGGAAATTCCAACTTTCATAAAACACACTTGGGACCAAAACCAATCCCAAGGCCAAAATTGCCATTTAAGGCCATGAAAAAGATTAGATTTTCAAATTTCAAAAATCAAAATTATAAGAAAACCCTTTGGCTTAAAAAATTCCAAACAATGCAAAAATGCAATAAATTTCACTTCTTAATCAATTAAGAAAATTTGAGTAGCATAACTTTGCAATTACCATTCAAATTGAAATAAAATTCACATACACCCAATTGAGCTATGAAACAATCCAAAAATGTGGGGGAATGCTAATTCTCAACCCACCAACTAAATTAAATACACATCGAAACCAAGAAATGAATTAAAATGGGAGATATGAGCAGTCCTACCTCACCAAAAGGAAAAAACACCAAAAAAAAGATAAAATTTTGAAACCTCCTTGGAAGCAATCAAAAAGCTTGGCAAAGAAGAGCAATTCTGACATGGTTTCAATGAATTATTACCCAAAAAAATTCACCGAGCCAACCACTCCCAACAAACAAAATAGTCAAATGCTCGCAAGAGGGATTTGAGAATTTCCAATTCTCCAAAATGCAAAGTGAGAAAATGAATTCTATTTCTCAAATATAAAGCCACTTTTTCCGTAAAAGTGAAAAGGCTAATTAAAAACTACTAAAAATAATTAAATTAAAACACTTAAAAATCATCTAACTTAATTTGGATCGAATAAAACCAAATCCATTAATTGGAATGCCACTATGACAAAAAATGGTGGAAACAATAAAATAATCAACAATTATGAAAATCAACATTAAAATCCCAACTCACTATGACAACTGTAGGTAATCTATAACACACTAACATATACTGGTATAACACAATAATGCAATGAAGTTTGAATTTTACCCACACAGTACCATAGATATAATATTTATTCAAGATACATTGTTCCAACTAAAAATGATATTGACTGAAATCATGAATGGCTAATGTAATTATCTCTTATGCCACTATTGGGGATAAAGACACACTCAAAACTATAAAGCCAAGTGAAGTCAATGTATGGTACCTATTCATTGAAACATGTGCATATCAAGTGTAGTTTCTCATAGTATAAATAGTTGAAGCACATATATAAAATAATCTAAAGTATGCCTACTGAAAGGACATTTTATCAACATAATCATTTGTATGCATTTGAATGTTACGAAACTATTCCTTTCATATTTAATCCCCAATGTACATCATAATCAAATATCTTCTTTTAAAATTAAACATTAAAAATAAATTATGATAATACAAGCATATATCAATGAAAAACCTAAATAAAATATCCATCAACATGATAAGCCACAATATCATAAAGAATCACTAATAACATCACGATAATCAAAATATCCTCAATTATGTAATAAAGCAGATACCATCATAGCATCAGAAGTGGTATCTAAAATAAACACAAGAATCTGTTATAATCAGGTGCACCTCATGATGGCAAGATAAAAAAAAATAACATGAGGATACCCATATAATCACATAACAAAGTATAGCATCTTGAATTTGTATGTAGGGATTATGCATAGGCTAAGGAAACCATGTTAGTAGCATTGAACTAATTAAAATTAACTACTAATAAATGTTATCCCCACAAAAAATATTCTAAGCATGATTAATAATTGAAAAAAATAATCTAAATTAAACAAGCAATCCTAATTTAAGCTTAACTCCTTCTATTGCCTCTCTGCACTTTGTTGGAATGGATGAATGTCACTCAACATTGATTTTGGAAGCACTCTAACTCAGAGATTTGAGAATTAATTGCTAATTTATTTGATCACTAAATAAAAAATTTCATAAGATAATTGATATTCAAAGTTGGTATCCTTTAAATGAGAATGAAGGGGGTTTATATAGATATTCAGGATTGGATGAATGATTGAGATCAAATTGAGAAAATTAGAAATGATGGATGAGATAATTAGGAATTGAAAGATTGTGGGTAACCTTCCAAAAATGAAGCTTTGTTTCCAAATCAAACTCAAAAGCAGAGAGTACATTTAGGAAATAGGAGAGAAGATGAAGATAAAGAAGATTTTCCCAATTTCAAAGATATTAGTTTCTTAAATGCATTTTTTATTTTGACATGATTTTTTATTTAAAGATGATTTTTGTATTTTCAGAATTTTGAGAACTCAAAAATTTGATTTTTTAGATTTTTGAGAGATTTAAAGATTTAAATTGAATTAAAAATTCAATTTTTGGTGGAAGATGAAATTAGCTTGAATTATATAAAAAATAATTAGAAACTAGAATTATGATGAAATTAAATTGCAATCGGGATGAAATTAAATTAGTTAAATTGGTGTGGTAGGGGAAGGCCCTAGTTGGTGGCTTGTTTCCATGAAATTTTCTTCTTGCAAGGCATACTTTAGTTAATATTTATGAGTGCATTAAACATTCTCATCTCACTAAGAATTTCAGGTTTACTATGGATGCAATGAATAGGTATGAATGAGCCCTTGGACCTATGATGACACAATGCATATGGGTGAAGGTTAGGGCTCTCTTTTCCCTCCTAGATCATGTTCATTCCCCTCCTCCTTCTCCACAAAGATTCCTAGA
Organism: Chamaecyparis obtusa; assembly: GCA_027943335.1. Classification (NCBI taxonomy): domain Eukaryota; kingdom Viridiplantae; phylum Streptophyta; class Pinopsida; order Cupressales; family Cupressaceae; genus Chamaecyparis; species Chamaecyparis obtusa. The sequence continues at coordinate 252,289 of BSBK01010514.1, forward strand.
CTTGAATACCCTCCCACAAATGGGTTAGACAGAGGGGGCTGAAGAAGAATAGGGAAATGCCAATGTTCTCATTGTGGTTGAGGACCATGGCAATGTCACTAATAAGAATGCTAATTACAATGTTGGGGCTAAGGATATTTTTGTAGAGAAATAAGAAGAAAATAGGGGTGACAATGCCGAACAAAATGACTACATTGTAGGGGTACGAGATGATTTTTTAGAGAAACAAGATGAAAATGATGTTCTTGTCAAACATATGGAAGAATGATGTTTTTGCCCACATAAGTTTTTTGGCAGGACTCCATTTTTCTTGGTCAGGACACTCTCCTCTCTACTGGAGCTCATTATCTAAGCCTACTTTGTCAATGACATCTCATTTCAATGTTATCGCACCCAGTGTTCATGGTCTCTAGAGGTGCCTTTTTGCATTGGCTCTATTTCGAGAATATTTTTTGGAAATTTTTTCGAACATCACAAATTTTGGGGTAAAGCCTAACACTTTTGCTTCTACCTTCCCAAGGGGATCCTAATACAAACTTTGACTATTTCTAAGCCTATCTCATGTAAAGATATTTGAATGATGTTTTCACTTCTAATTATTATAGTTATATTTTGGTTGATTGAGAGCCCTATCTCTTTTGTATTACACTTTTACTTTATAAATTAACATAAAATATTCAGGCTTTCAAGCCTTTTGCCAAAAATAAATAAAAGTTGGAGGAATTATTAGCTAATTTAAATAATTAAAGGTAATTATTTAAATCATGAGACTTTAGAAATTGCATTCAATTAAATAATAAAGATTACTTAATTAAGGTTAATTAATCAAATAATATTAATTATTTAACTATGTACCATCCTAAAAAGTAAGTACTTAATTAGTGCTCATTTTGGACCATTTTAGCCTACTTTAGTGTGTTTCTCATGGTAGGACCTCATATTGTACTTAAATGCATATTCAATTCAAATATAGGTCCTCCTTTAATCATGTTCAAACTCAAGGTTGGCTATAACTTTTATGCATGATTTCCCATTTTCCATCCATTCACATAATTCATTTTCCACCTAGGTCCTATGCATTCAATTTCAGATTTCAAGATTAGACCTGATTTCCTGGTAGACTGCAGCTTTCACCACCCCTTCTTGGCACACTCCCCTAGGTCCCAGGAAAAAATAAGACTTTCCTAGACAAGGCCAGCTAGTTCGGCCTTGTACTAGAGCATTGTGTTTTACTTATTTTTGGGCCCAATGCAGGGCTTTTTCTAATAAACCTTTAATTGAGGTCTTCTCTCATTTTTATATTCATGATTATACACACACATGCAATCTATCATTGATTGTTTATTCAAGAGATTCAAGTGCAAGAAAGCATCCATTGGTGAAGGCATCCATTATCAAGCATTCAATCCCATCAAGCATTCAAGTGAAATGAAGACATCAAGAGTCTTTGAGCATTCCAAGTCCTCATTCCATCATTTTCATCATGCATTCAAGGAATTTCCTTCTATAGATCTAGCTTATTTCCCCCAATGGAGTCCAAGCAAAGGAGTTTGACATCAAGGAAGGAGTTCTACATTCATCCATCAAGTCTTCTTCTTCTCTTTCTTCCTCAACCCATCATTGTATAAAATTACAACATCTATTACATGAGTTTTTGTCTTAAATGATTTCCTAATTAATTTTTGTGTTGAGTCAAATCTATTGCATCAACATTCATGATCACATACTTAGAGACAATTTCTTCTACATGGTATGATATATTCTATTGTTTAGATCTAATCTTTGCTACATGAAAAATTTATTCCAATTACATTTATTTAATTTCAAGGTTGATTTTGAAACATGGGTTTGACTGAGGAAAGCCCCCCTTCAACATTTTTCCCCTTCTTTTATGTGTGCAGGAGCAAGTTGCAGAGTGTTAGATCTAGATTTGGGAATATCAGAACTAGTTACATGACCTCTATAGTTATCATCAGATTTGGAGTTAAAAGGAAAATGTCTAAATTTCCTCCCTTTTCCTAGACTATTTCATCCAGGTTGGCCTCATCCTTTAGGGATGCAAATTTTACAAAAGATAGATACAATCATCAAGGTCTTAGATCTAGAATTTCACCCGATCCTCGCATCTTGGCAATAGTAAAATTCAGCTTCAAAGGTCATTTCTTGTCTTCTTTCTCCAAGGTAAGTTAATTTATCCATTTTAATCTTGCACATACTTTCATAGATCAAATTTACTTTTCTTTAATCATTTATCACATTTACATATTAGTTTCACATATTATTTACAACTTTAAATTCAAGGAATCCAAATCTGTACATTGTGTAAATCATGAATTGGCACCCTTACTCTTTGCTTGTGCTAATTGGATTCACTTTGTTGGAGGATTTGTATTAAAATGTATGTAGGATTTGTGGATCTTCCATTGATCAACATTTTATACATTCCATTTTGGTGAACCCAACTTATAATATTTCCATTCCGATTTTGGTGTTAGATACTCTTTCTATGAAATTAGATATCTATATCTACTTTTTACGCATTGTGTTAATCATTGTTTTGCTACATCTAGACCTATAGGTGTTGTAAACTACAATTAAAACAATTTTTATATTGTCATTGATGTCAAACCTTAACTGGTAAGATAATTTTCAATTGAGGATAAAATAGTTTTTGAAGGGAATCGTAACCCTTTACATTAGGAAGAAAGATAGGAAGAATGAGAATAAAGCAAAAAGAGACAACTGGGGGAGAAGGAAGAGAACATTAGAGAACCCCCCAAAACAAACTACTAGAAAAAATAGACTGACAAAAAAAAAAGGAATGAAGACAAAAAATAGCACAGCTAAGACATTTTTTCCATAAACTTCACTGTGTCTTCCTTCAACAAATCGAATTTCTGAATGGACTCCGGGAGAGACATGATTTCCTTTGAGTTGTCAGCTTTATTATTTTTTGTACTAGCTCTAGTATAAGAGATAGGGCCACAAGGGTTAGTGCCTTTATCATCTTCTTCTTCTACAACAATGGGATTAGTGTTCCCTTCTAGCATAGAGAGAAGAGCCCGTAGGTTGTCAGTAGTCACCTTCATGCCCTCAAAGTTTTTCTTCATAATTCTGCTCAGGGTATCTTCAATGCTTAGGATATGACTGGAGGTAGTCTACATGTCAAAATTGACAAAAATGTTGATTTTTAGTTTGAGCTTCTCCATTAGTCCTTTTCCATCTACTTCAGCTAGGGTCTTAGCATCACTTTTACCAGTGCTCATAGGCTTGGCAAGCAGCAGGGCGATTTTGTTCCCTTTGTCCTCCAGTTCTGAGTACTTGATACTGATATCTTGGGTTTCTTCATACAACCAGGATTTCATCTGCATATCCATTCTAGCACACTCTTTGAGAACCTACATGAACCCAAAATTCACTTTACCCTTCTTAGTTTTTTCCTCCTGACTTCTCCCAGGTTCCTTCTTAGGTTCCTTTTGGTCAATACCCTTTTATTTTTTCTCTTTGGCCTTCTCAGAGATAACCCTAGAATTTGTACCCTCCTTAGAAGATGAGTCCTTATAATCCACAAGAATTGGGGAAATGGGGATTTTTTGAGGGTTATTACACTCCTCAATGTGAGCTATGGAGGTGGTAATAGGAGGATAGGCTCTGACCATAGATAGGGGGCTAGCACCAACTTCAATTTCCTCTTTATCAGTGGTCTCCTTAGGAACGTAGTTGTCATTTGGGCCTTCAATCACCAAATCACCAGTTTTGGCATTGCTGGCTTTGTCGCTCTTAGTTTCTGAAGAGGGCTCATTGGCATTATCCTGAGAGTCTTGATCCTCCTCATCATGGTAGTCGCTAAAGTTTTCATCTTCTTCCCGCACCTCCATTTTGTCCTCAGTTTCCATACCCACCTCCTTAGAGAGGAATTTAGCCACTTCGGCCATGTTGCTATCTAGTAGAGTACCATATATTTTGATTGATGAAGAGGATTTGAAAAGATGAGATAACAAGAGGACCTAAGGAAAGGTTGAGTTATGAGATACTAGAATGGGTACTTGATTAGTTGGTACATTGGCAAGGTAATGTTTTGTTTATCTTTAACACTAAGTGGAGAAGTCAGTTGATTTAAATCATAGGCTTAACCAAGTAAAAGAGAAGAAATTTAGTTTAAGCTGAGTGATGCTAGTGTTGATCAAGCACTAGTATAACCTGAGTAAATTTTAGTATTGAACAAGCATTAGTAATTGTTGAGTATCAAAGAATTAACTGAGTGAAGATAGTGATTGCCGAGTAGAACAATTTTAGCAATGATTGAGCTATTGAGTGATGACCGAGTAGATGAACACTATATTGACCGAGTTCATTAATTTATAGTTTGTGAAGGAATTGAGAATCCCAACCAACATAGTTGAATTATTGGGATATGTAAAATGTGTTGACATTAAAGATGAATGACCTAGAGCATTTAATGCATGGTAAACCATTTTCTTATGGATTCAAGGAGATGTTTTGAGAAGTATCTAGAAGGATAAGGAGGAGAATAAAATGATGGAAGAATTCTATGAATCTGACCTAAACCTAAGATCTACAGAAGAGATTAAGTGGTAAAATATTAATCTACCTAATCAAGGAGGTATAAGGATGACCTAATTGTGGGTTATGTAGAAGTGTAGAAAGAGGTTGATGTTATTGAATGGAGAAACTAAGCAGAAGGCTAAGAAGAGCTATGAAGAGATGAACAAAGTTGAGGTGATTGCTTGAAAGGATTTCCAAGCAGATCAGAGATGTAAATGGTAATGAAGGTCAGTCAGTAAATCAATAGATGAGTGCATTAGATCTGTATTTGTAAAGTGAGTTGTATATTTTAGATTAGAACCTACTATTAATTTCTAACCATTGTATTAGTTAAAATCCATTAATCAAGGTTGACCTAAAAACCATTGTGTAAACCCTTTTAATCAATGTGACATTCTAATGGAATGTTCTTAAGCCCTCTAACCAAGCCACTCTTAATAGGGTGATTAAATCCTTTAACAGGGTCACACCTAACAGTGTGTATTGTAACCTTTAACATGGTTGGCTTCTCATAGAGCTCACTTTAGAATAGTGCAAATTTGGTAGCATGTTACTGGTGGTTTTTTCCATATTGGGTTTCCACATTAAATCCTAGTGTCATACTTGTGTGAATGTTATTGAAAGTTTTATATTCTACAAGTTGATTACTTTTGGATAGTAGACATCAAGTTTTATGTTATTGATATATTTTATGTATGTGGAGCCTAATTAGACTAAGGTTCTTTCAGCATGGTTTTCCCTAAGACTTATCTACAGGGGATTGGGAGTAGCGCCCCCAATCTTGAAGTCAAGGGGCAGAGCCCCTTGTGGGGTCTTGGGGCAGTGCCCCAGGCGGGGTCAAGGGGCAGAGCCCCAAATGTGGTCAAGGGGTAGTGCCCCTTGAGGGGGTCCTCGATGCCAACAATGACTTAATAATATTGTAAAGGGTTGGCCATCAATTTTCTATTAGTCAGAGTATTTTTTGCCCTAATTTTGTTATGTCAAAAATACTTGTAAAAGGGCTTAGGGTTTGAGATTCATTGTATGAGGTTTTTTGTAGCTTCCTATGGCGGTATTGAGTTGCAAGTTTTAGATTTTAATCACTGGATAATAATAAAGGTATTGGACTCACTATTGGTGGATGTAGCCTAGGGATTGGGTGAACCATGTTAAACATTGTGTTATTGTGTTCTCTTCTGTGTGTTAATATTTTTATTTTTCTGCTTATTATCCTAACAAGTGGTATCAGAGCCAGGTTATTTCATTCATTCTTTCATCTATTCTCTAAAGCAGGTCTCACAAGTTAGTGGGAGAGTCTCTTGGTTAAGTGGGAGAAATGGAAGATGAGGGTAGGCTGAAGGTTGATAAGTTTAATGGGCACAACTTCCAGTTATGGAAGATGCAAATGGAGGACTATCTCTATTAGAAGGATCTATGGTAGCCATTAGAGGGAATAGCTAAGAAAGAGGCAACAATGTCTTAGGATGATTGGGATATTTTGGATAGGAAGGCACTGGGGAGTATTTGTCTATGCCTAGCACAATCAGTGGCATTCAATATTACTGGAGCAATGAAAGCTAAAGATCTGATGGATACCCTAGCGAAGTTGTATGAAAAGCCTTCAGCTTCAAACAAGGTATTTCTTATGAAGCATTTATTTAATATGAAAATGATAGAAGGTGGATCAGTTGCTGATCATTTGAATGAGTTTAATACAGTTACAAGTAAGTTAGCCTCAGTTAAAATTACTTTTGATGAAGAGGTTAGGGCTCTCTTGATTTTGTGCTCTTTGCCAAAAAGCTGGAATGACTTGGTAATGGCTGTTAGTAATTCTATTTCTGGTTCTAATACCCTAAAATTTGATGATGTTATTGGTGTTATATTGAGTAAGGAAATTCATAGGAAAAGCTCAGGGGCATCTACATCGGGTAGTGTATTGAACACAAAAAGCAGAGGTAGAACAAGAGATAGAGGAAACAACTCTAGAAATCATGGAAAATATTGAGGGAAGTCAAAGGGAAAGAGGTCTCAGTCAAGAGGACCTAGCGACTACTGGTACTATGGAAAACTAGGACATAAGAAGAAAGATTGTTGGTCTCGGAAGAAAGATCAAGGAGAAAAACATGATGGAAACAAGGAGGCAAATGTGGTAAGTAAAAAATCTAAAGAGGATGCTTTTCTCTTATCTTTAGAAAATTTTGATGATTCATGGGTGTTAGATTTGGGGGCTTCATTTCATGCTACACCCCATAGAGGCTATTTTGTTGATTATGTCCAAGGGGATTTTGGGCTAGTTTATTTGGGAGATAATGAACCCTGTCAAATTGTTGGAAAAGAGAAAATCAATATTAAGTTACACAATGAGAATTATTGGCTACTACAAGAGGCAAGAAATGTTCCAAGGCTAAGTAGAAATTTAATTTCCGTAGGGCAGCTCATTGATGAGGGCTACACAATTACTTTTAATGATAAAAATTGGAAGGTTTCAAAAGGTTCCTTAGTAGTAGAAAAAGGTGTGAAAGTAGGCACCTTATATCTTTGTACAGGTCATATTGTTCCCTCTACTTTAATTGTTTCAAAGAAAAATGAATGTTCAGGAACAATTGCTGCAGTTGAGCAGGTAGAACGAGAGATAGTTGCTGGAGATTCTGAAACAGCGCTATGGCACAATAGACTTGGGCACATGAGTGAAAAAGGTATGAAATTATTTCATTCAAAGAAAGTTCTACCAGGTCTGAAATGTGTTAATATGGATTTCTGTGAAAGTTGTGTGTATGGAAAGCAAAAGAGAGTTAGTTTTGTAAAGAGTGGGAAGGCAAAGAAAGATGAAAAATTAGAGCTTGTGCATATAGATGTATGGGGTCCAGCTCAAGTATCTTCCCTTGGTGGCTCTCAATATTATGTTACATTCATTGATGATGCAACTAGGAAAGTATGGATATATTTCATTATACAGAAATCTGATGTATTTGAAACTTTTAAGAAATGGAAAAGCTTGGTTGAAAATGAGACTAGAAAAAGATTAAAATGTCTCAGATTTGATAATGGTGGTGAGTATTACAACAAAGAATTTGAAGATTATTGTGCCTCTATTGGTATTCATAGATAGAAAATAGTTCCAAGGACTCCACAGGAAAATGGAGTGGCTGAACGCATGAACAAGATAATAATGGAACATGCTAGGAGCATGAGGTTGCATGCTGGGCTCCCCCTAAACATGTGGGTAGAGGCTATAAATACTATTGTATACTTTATAAATAGAGGCCCCTCTACTCCCTTGGATTGTGGTATTCTAGAGGAAGCATGGGTAGGTAAGAAGGTGAGTTATTCTTTTCTCAGAACCTTCGGTTGTGAAGCATTTGCACATATAGATTCTGAAAATAGAACCAAGCTAGAAGCTAAATCTAAGAAATGTATATTTGTTGAATATGGCATTGATGAATTTGGTTATAGGATTTGGGATTTTGACAATTGTAAAATTGTAAGAAGCAGGGATGTCATATTCAATGAGAAAGTGTTGTACAAAGATCTGTTGCAGCAACATGAGAAGAAAGAAAATGATTATGTAGTGCTGGATGATATTCCAAATGATAATGTTCCAAAAATTCCTTATGCTCTGTAACAATAGAAACAACAAATACCACGCACCCTAGTGAATGTTAGATGGTCAACAAGGCTAAGTAGACCTCCAGATAGATTTTCACCTTCTTTGTATTCTATCTTATCAACTGATGCTGGTGAACCTGAATGTTATAATGAAGCTATGCAGGTGGATACAAAACTTCAGTGGGAGTCTGCAATGACAGAGGAAATGGACTCCTTGCTAAAAAATCAGACTTGGGATTTATGTAAGTTACCTCCAGGTAAATGGGCTTTGCAGAATAAATGGGTTTATAGGTTGAAAGAAGAAGATGGAGGTAAGAAAATATTTAAAGCCATATTAGTTGTAAAAGGATTTTCATAGAAACATGGTATTGATTTTGATGAGATTTTTTCTCCAGTTGTTAAAATGACTTCTATTCATACTATTTTAAGTATTGTGGCTACTGAAGATTTGCATTTAGAGTAGCTTGATGTTAAAACAACCTTTCTTCATGGTGATTTGAATGAAGAAATATATATGGTACAACCATAGGGATTTGAGGTCAAGGGTAAGGAGAGTTTAGTGTGCAAATTGCAGAAAAGTTTATATGTCTTAAAGCAAGCACCTTGGCAATGGTATATTAAATTTGATAATTTTACAAACAAGAATGGATACACTCAATGTAATTCTAACCATTTTGTTTATTTGAAGAGGTTAAATAATGATAGCTATATTATTCTATGTTTATATGTTGATGATATGCTTGTAGCTGGATCTAACATGGATCATATTAAGGGGTTGAACCAATAGTTAGCAAAATATTTTGCTATGAAGGATTTGGGGGCAGCAAAACAAATCCTTGGCATGAAAATTTGTAGAGATAGGAAGAACAAAAAATTAACTCTATCTCAGGTTGATTATGTTGAGAAGGTGTTGCAGAGATTCTACATGAAGGATGCCAAAGCCATCACTACACCTTTGCTTGGTCATTTAAAATTGACCAAAGAAATGTGTCCAAAGACACCACAAGAAGAGGCAAAAATTTCCAAGATACCTTGTGCTTTAGCTGTAGGGAGCTTAATGTATGCCATGGTATGTACTAGGCAAGATATTGCACATGCAGTGGGAGTCGTTAGCCAGTATATGAGTCACCCTGGGATTGAGGATTGGAATGTAGTCAAGTGGATTCTCAGATATCTGAGAGGTACATCTAATAAGTGTTTACACTTTGGGGGCTCTTCTACTACTATTCATGGCTATGTTGACTCAAATTTGGTAGGAGATATAGATACTAGATGGAGTACTATGGGTTATGTATTTATTGTTGGTGGGATAGTAGTGAGTTGGATTTCTTAGTTACAAAAGGTGAATGCTTTATCCACTACAAAGGCAGAGTATGTTGTTGCTATAGAGGCAACCAAGGAGATGATATGGCTTCAATTCTTCATGGGAGAATTGGGACATCCACAGGTAGATAATTTATTTATATTCATATAGTCAGAGTGCCATTCATCTTGCAAAGAATTCTGCTTTGCACTAAAAAACAAAGCACATAAGTTGAAGATATGTTTACAAAGGCAGTGACAAGGGAGAAGCTAAATTCCTCTTCAGCTTCAGTTGGTCTTCTAGACTAAATAGAATAAAAGAATAGTAGAGTCCAGGGTGGTTTCTTTATTCCAGTGGGAGCTACAGGTTTGGTCGATCAGTCTCCAAGTGGGAGGATATTGTTGTGGAATATGATCTGTCTCCAAGTGGGAGATTTTTATGTATGTGGAGCCTAATCAGACTCAGGTTCTTTCAGTGCAGTTTCCCCCAGACTTATCTATGGGGGATTGGGGGTAGCGCCCCCAATCTTGACGTCAAGGGGAAGAGCCCCTTGCGGGGTCCTGGGGTAGTGCCCCAGGCGGGGTCAAGGGGAAGAGTCCCTGATGGGGTCAAGGGGTAGTGCCCCTTGCGGGGGCCCTTGACGCCAACAATGAATTACTAATATTGTAAAGGGTCGGCCATCAATTTTTTATTAGTTAGAGTATCTTTTGTCCTAATTTTGTTATGTCAAAAATATGTGTAAAAAGGGCTTAGGGTTTGAGATTCATTGTATGAGGTTTTTTGTAGCTTCCTATGGTGGTATTGAGTTGCAAGTTTTAGATTGTAATCACTAGATAATAATAAATATACTGGACTTGCTGTTGGTGGATGTAGCCCAAGGATTGGGTGAACCATGTTAAACATTGTGTTATTGTGTTCTCTTTTGTGTGTTAATATTTGCATTTTTCTGCTTATTATCCTAACAATATATTCTATAGAGACCAAGTGAATTGCTAAATAGATCTAAGTTTGTTGAAGTGTTAAAATTTGAATTGGTACATCTAGACCTGAGGATAACTGATTCACCCCCCCTCTCAATTATTCTAAAATCATTCTAACAATTGGTATTAGAGATATTGGTGCTTTTAAGGAGAATTTTTAAAGGTAATTGAAGGTAATGATCAAGATGTACCAAAGGAGGTACAAAGCTAATGATCAAGATGTACAAAAGGAGGTACTGAAGCTAAACAAGGAGAACTTCCTTGCATGGTAGAGTTTGATGAAATTACACCTAGTAGGAATTGACGATTCAATGAAACACTATGTGGAACATGATTATTTACTAGTTTCTACACATATGACAGCTGAGGAGATGAAAGAAATGAAAGAACACAATTAGGAAATGTTGGAGATTGCATCAACCCTAAGTTATCCTAAATTTGAAGACATCAAGGACTATATTAATGTAAAGAAAATGTGGGACACACTAGAAGCTATCTATGGTGGGGACACAAATGTGCTAAGAGCCAAATATGAAATCTTGAGAGGTAAGTTTGATGAAATAAAAATGTTAGAAGGTGAAAAAATTATTCAATATTGTGGCAGAGTTAAAAAGGTAGTAAATTCTATTAGAGGAGCTAATGGAAACATTGATGATGAAACTATTATTAGCAAATTTTTATGAATCGTACTTCCTATCTATGCTATTAGAGTTTTTGCAATACAAGAATCAAGATGTACTCCTGGTAACATTCTAACTTTGGAAGGTCTTGTTGGTAGGCTTACTATTTTTGAGTTGTCAATTTTTGATAATTTCACTACTCATAATATTAAATCTGCATTCAAGTCTCAAATGGTTCTTCACAAGTCTAAGAAAGGAAAAGATAGATGTGTGAATAGTGACATTAATAGTGATAGTGACACTTTTGATGATGATCTAGATGATCTTGAGGCACTTATGGCTAGAAGGAATGACAAAGATCACATAAGGTAGAAGGACTACAAGGATAAAGGTAAGAAGTCTTATTATATTGTTGAAGAAGAAACTGATAGTAAATCTGACGATTGTGATGTAGAAGTTTTTTATGTTTCTATGAAAGATGATTTTGATAAAGATGAGAAAAATGCACTTATTTCATATGTGAGTAAAGGTGATAAATGGATTATTGATATTGGTTGCTCACATCACATGACTGGTGATAAAAGTAAGTTTTAAACCTTAAATCATTACAAAGGTAGGAGTGTTAAGTTTGGTAATGATGCACCATGTCTTGTGAAGGGGAAAGGATCAATAAGATTGATTGATAAGATCAAATGTGATAATTATTATTGGGTTAAAGGTCTTAACTATAATTTTCTAAGTGTTGCACAATTGAATAGTACTGGTTACCAAGTTGAGTTTCATCACAAGAAGGATAAAATATTTGATGCAACTGGTGAACTAATTGGAAGTGGAGAACAAACAAGAGGTAATTTTTTCTATCTACACCTATTTGAAGAAACATGTTTATTTGTACAATTTGATGATGTATGGTTATGGCATAAGAGGTTGTGTCATGTGAACTTTGACAATTTGGTAAACATTAGTAACATGAAGAAATTTAGAGGTTTTCCAAAATTGAAGAAACTTGATAATGTGATGTGTAAACAATGTCAATTGGGAAAAATGACAAAGTCTAGTTTCAAGAGAAAGACATATACTTCTGATAATATTTTGGAATTAGTTCATACTGACCTTTGTGGACCTATTGGTGTGCAAAGTTACTATGGTGATAAATATTTTATTCTGTTTGTTGATGACTATTATAGAATGATGACTGTGCTATTTTTGAAAGAGAAATATGATGCCTTTTAGTTATTTAAGTGGTATTTGGAAAAATTTGAGAAAGAAATAGGTAAAAGCTTGAAATGTTTGAGATCTGACAGAGGAGAGTTCATATCAAGTGAGTTTAACATATTTTGCAATGATAGAGGAATAAAGAGACAAATGTGTACACCAAGGACACCTCTACAGAATCGTATAGCAGAGAGAAGAAATAGATCAATTTTGGATTTTGCTAGAACACTAATGATAGAGAAGAATGTTGCACAAAAATATTGGAGATAAGTTGTAAGTACAATTGTTTATACCTTGAATCAAGTACAAATCAAGAAAGGTACAAATGCTACACCTTTTGAATTATGGCATGGTTATGCACCTAATGTAAAATATTTTAAAGTCTTTGGAAGAAAATTTTATGTACTGAAAGACAATAGGAATGGAAAACTTGATGCTAAAAGTGATTAAGGCATATTCCTAGGATATTCCACTAAGAGAAAAGATTACAAGTGTTTGAATTCTAACACTAACAAAGTTTTGGAAAGCGCAAATGTTAGAGTTGATGAATATGCATAAAAGAATGAAGTTGAGTGCAAGCAAGAACTTGAAGATTATAGATCTTTTGTATACATGGAGGAAGGAGAGGCGAGTAATACACTTGAACCAAAAAAAAAATATGCTGAGAAACAACATGAACATGCCAAGTCACAACAAGAGGATGTCAAGCATCAAGAGGATGCTATTGAGAAATCAAGAGAGGAGGTAGAAGTCAAGAGAGGAGGCAGAGAATCTACAAGATGAACATGAATATCAAGAACAAGAAGAAAGGAGATCTGAGCCTACATTAGCATATATAGTATGTGATAAGACATCATAAGCCAGAATAAATCATTGGAGCTAAAGAATCTAGATTCATGACAAGAAGTAAGTTGAAATATCAAACATGCTTGTTATGTGAATTTGAGCCTAAGAAAGTGAAAGATACTTTATAGAATGAAGATTGGATTCAAGCCATGAATGAAGAAATTAACTAGATAGAAAAGAATAAAACCTGGATACTAGTGCCGAGACCAGAAGAAAATAATATTATTGGAACAAAGTGGGTGTTCAAAAACAAGCTAAATGAACATGGAGAAGTCACTAGGAACAAAGCTAGATTGGTATGCAAGGGATATGCACAAGAAGACAACATTGACTATAGGGAGACATTTTCCCCACTTGCAAGATTGGAAGGAGTGAGAACTCTACTTGCATATGCAGATTTTAAAGAATTCAAAGTGTATCAAATGGGTGTCAAATCTATATTTCTAAATATAATATTGGAAGAAGAAGTGTATATTGAAAAATTAGAAGGATTTGTTGATCCAAGAAAGAACAAAATGGTTTGTAAACTACACAAGGTATTGTATGGATTAAAATAAGCCCCTAGAGCATGATATGAGTGATTGCACAACTACTTGATAAAAAATGGATTTGTAAGAACAAATGATAACAAAAATTTGTATTTGAAGACTGAAAAGGTAAAGGGATATTGCTAGATAAAATCTTTTTTGATGATATCATATTTGGAGAACAAGATGCCCTATGTCAAACATTTTTAAATGAGATGCAAACTGAATTTGAGATGTCTATCTTTGGAGAGATCAAATTATTTTTTGGTTTGAAAGTTTATCAAATGAAGAAAGGTATCTATATTACATAATCTAAGTATGTCAAGGAGATACTAAAAAATCTTGGAATGGAGGACTCTAGACCAATAAGTACACCCATGGCTACTGGATAAAAACTGTCAAAGACTGATGATACAACTGAAGCGAATGAAACCTTGTACAAGTCTATAATTGGAAAATTACAATATGTTGTCCATAGCAGGCTAGATATTTCCTTAGCTATTGGGATTGTTGCAAGATTTTTTGCAAATCCTAAGAAGAGTCACATGATGGTAGTGAAAAGGATATTGACATATCTAAAAGGAACAAAGTCCACTATGGACCGTATTACAAGAAGAATGACAAGTTTGAACTGAAAGTTTACACTAATGTAGATTGGGTAGGAAATGTGGATAATAGAAAGAGTACAAGTGGTGGTTCTTTCTTTCTAGGAAAGAGATTAGTCTCTTAGACAAGAAATAAATAATTGCATTTCCCAATCTACAACATAAGCTAAATATGTAGCAGTAATAGTGAATTATTCAAATTTAGTGTGGATCAAGAAATTTTTAAAAGGTATGAAGGAAGAAATTACTAAGCCAGTTGTTATTTTCTATGATAACACAAGTGCTATCAATATATCAAAGAATCTTATAATGCACACTAAGACTAAGCATATTTCTATTAAGTATCATTACTTGAGAGAGCTAGTTCAAGACAAAGAAGTGAGATTGGAGTATGCAAATACAAAGGAATATTTAGTAGATATATTCACTAAGGAATTACCTAAGATGTACCATTACATGACCCAACTTTGACTTACATCAAGAAAAACACTACTTCTCCTTCAAGGTACACTAGACCTTGTTCTTTCATTTGCTCCACCCAAATGCTCAAAATGGGTTCCCAACTCCAACCACCTAATCTAATACCTTATAGGGTCTTAAAATTCCCTATTGAACTTGAAACAACTACCCATACACACCCATTTTTCTAGTGTATTCATACTCCCTTACCCAAGCATACACTAGGCCTAATCCTAGTAGCCCTGTCTAGCAGGTAATCTAGGATTTCCTCAAGAGTTTTCAAAACAAATTACTAAAAATATTACACTTCTAGACACCCATTGGGAAGTTACACAACATATTAGAAACTTGGATACTATTGTTTTGGAGCATACCCTATTTCTCACACATTTAGCACTATTTTAAGCACCAAAACCCCCACTTTTACAAAGGAACTATATCAAGGACTTAATCCCTGACCATGGCTTCTTTAAAAGAGTTATATTATGGCTCCAATTAGAGGAAATTTCCATCAATTTAGTTCTATAGGATTCCTACATACAAAAGCCACAAATTATCCTCTAAACCCTCCAAAAACTAGGGCCTACTCAATGTATGCCTTCTAGATCCAATCTCAACCAAAAAAGGTTGGATCGCCATCTTACCAACATATACTAACTGTTTCAACCTTAAAAAGGTACCCTCCTTTGGGTAGATGCTCTATTGCAATATCTATACCTCAACTTCATTAACGTTTAAAACCCATCTCCAAATCACCAATGCTAATAATCTTCAAGTGGTCTTCTTTCCTGAATTATTCATGTAAAAATAATATATTAAAAATGTGGATCCATCCCCAAGTGACAGTAAATACAAAAAGGAGATGGATCATTCAATTCATATTGCTAATGAACACAAAATGCAGTCCTGTCCAGGATAGTCAATGGAATTGTTAGGAGATGGATTAATTAAAACCCCCTGTAGACACAAAAAAATGGACAAGTGCTTTTAAATTTCTTTAAAAATCAATAAAATGGCTCAAAATCATTAAAATGCACTAATTCAATAAAAAAGGGATCAAATCAATTAAAATGGACATAATTAAATAAAGTTGGACAAAATCAATAAAGCAAAGGAAAAATCAAATAATGAGGTTAAATAATTAAATCAAAGCTTAAAGGGGTGAAAAATACTACATAATTGATTTTAATCAATTAATTGTATAGTTGTTTAAATAAAAAATCAAAATGAACCTATTACCCTTACATGGCTAAATTTAATTAATTAATTGAATTTAATAGTTCCTAATATCTTTCAACAAAGTTGAGCAACCAATGAAAATTGAGGACAAAAAGACAAATCACTCAAAAAGGATGAATCTCAATAACTCATTCTAAAGTTTCAATCTCATCCACTCAATCTTGTCCTTTTGTCCAAAGCTTTGAGACAAACATTTAAATTGTCCCCCCATTTATGAACAAAGGAAATTATTTGACTCAACCAAAGGTAAATCATGATTACTTCACTCCACCCCCTACCCTTGGGAATTTACTATAAATATGAAGCATTTTGAGAGCAATTGATATCTTAGAAATTCATTTGCAAAGCATTGTTACTATAGGCAATTGAAGAGCATTCTAAGAGCATTTAAGAGCATTTGCATTATACTTTTGTCAATTTGAGCTAGAATCATCATCATAGAAGCATTGTAGAAGCATAAAACAACATACATTCTCATTTTAGAAGTGTCACTAGTGGAAATTTGAGCTGAGAGCTTCACTTACCACCTCTTTCTAGAGAGCCATGAGATGCTATAGATCTTAGTTTCATTTTTAAATAGATTTGCATTGTATTTACTTTAGAATTGTTGCTAATTTGATCTTAATTTCATGAAGGTGATTATCATCATCACACAAATGGCACCCACCGTGGGGCCCTAGGCCTCATTTTATCATTTTGGTCATCTATTGCATGCTTGTATTGTCAATTTTTCATGAATATTTTGCAGGAAATAGGTGAAGTCATGCGTACAAAAGATTCACTCACACTTATAGTCATTCTAATGATGCTTATGATCTCTATTCTAACACTTACTAGCTGATAACTTACACCTGTGAGATAAATAGTTTAGCCTTTGTGCGTAAAGTCACACCTATGACTCAGGAAGTATCGCTTATCTGCAATCTATTATCGCCTATCATTAGCCTTTGCTCCACAATTTACAACAATAGTCATGCTTATAATTTTCTTATTCACGCTTACTGTTGTCAAATTGTCGCGTAAGATCAATCATTTTCCATGATTTTCAATATTGCTTACGCTTAGCAATAAACTATTTACATGTACTAGCATTTAAATGGCACATACCAGTATTTAAATGACACATACCAGCATTTAAATGATGCATACCAGCATTTAAATGACACGTACCAACATTTAAATGACATGTACTAGCATTTAAATGATGTGTACCAGCATTTAAATGACACGTACTAACTTTTAAATGATGTGTACAAACTTTTAAGTGACGCCTGTGATTCTTAAAGTTATGCCTACTAACAATTTGTTCACACGTATTAGCTAGACAATGTCGCTTGCTGTCTATTGTCTTTATTTGCTATTAACTTGATCAAATCATTTATCTAACTCTCTGTTTGCATGATTTGACTGTAAATGAGTAGGCACAAAAAGGTCCAGAAACCAGAAAGCAGGTTTAATCAAGAAGAAAAGGTGTTAGCAAAGAGGATCAAGAAGGAGAACTTTGAGCACATTAAGGTTGTTCTTGAGACAACACAAGAGGAGGAAAATTGGTATTCTAGAACCATCTTGCAATTATTGAGGCTTACAAAAAGAAATTTGTTTCTCTCAATTGGATTTTTAGTCCTTAGTTCAAGTTTTTCTTTGAAAATTTGCAAATAAGGTACCTAAAGTTCATACATAATTCTTTGCTTCATAAATTTCAATTTGGTTTCCCCTCATTTTGAATGGCTGTGTTGGACTAACTTGTTGGAGGAGGGAGCGGGAACGATTGCCACTAGGTGAGTAAAAACCAAGATAAAAGGAAAAAATCATAAAAAAGAACCTAGCCCTTGCTAGCTACAAAGGAAAAGGTATTCATCTAATCAAGCTTGCACTTGCTTAAATTGTGGCATTCATTGAATCTAGCTTAATTAAAATAAGGAATTTGACCAAACACCTCAATTATAAGAATCTCTTTGTTAGGAGATTGAAAAAGAACATTGTTACTTGAGTGTTTGAGAAACTAAGAGAAAGTTAGGGATATGCTCTTCACCTTTTAGGTGAACCAAATTCCCAAAAGCTTACTCTTAATTTCATTTCCTTGCTTTATATGAACATGCTAGTTAAAATAGAGCAATAAAGGGCTTGCATCCTGAGATTTTCCTTATGAGGATGGTGAGAGGGAACGACCCAAGTGGGAGACAACCACCTTTGCCATGGTAACATCCAACCCACTATAATAAAAATACACTTTTCCTTAAAAGGGAAGTGGCTAGATTGTGTACAAGTGTCTTCACTTCCTCTAGTAGTCCTAACAAATTATGCAAAATTGTACCTTGGTGCGTGTGGGAAGCCCACAAGTGGGTATAAGAACTTGGTATAGTTTAGAATGGATTTGTTCAATAAGACCTAATAAGTAGCGAGACCACCTTTTAGAGCCAAAATGTTAAGAGCCAAATTTGACTTTAGGTAGGCTGCTTGGAATTCTTTCTTGTGTTATACTTGTGGAAACAATCGAGAATATACACACTAGAGTGTTTTAGGGACATGATGAAAAATTGATGTGTGTGTTGCGATTGTGTTCTATTTTCAAACAAGAAAATTTCATAAGACTTGATCTTAAACGTTTAAAAAAAATTCAAAAACTTACAACCTAGTCAGCAAAGTGCCACCTATGCACAAAATAATATCGCCTATCAGAGGCAAAGTCACGCCTGTGACTTTTATGAAAATGTGTATCAATAGGGAAGTCATGCCTAGAACATATTGAATCACGCCTATTAAAACTGGAAAACCACTTATCAATAGCAAAGTGCCGCCTACATATCTGTAGTGTGCCACCTAGTTCAATACCAGTTCACGCGTACAAACATTTCAATCATGCCTACACTCAGGCCAGTGATGCCAGGAACAAAGAAGGGAAAACAGTGAACATCTCCCAAAGGTTTGAAAAGATTTTGACATCATTTTTGGATACCCTTTTCGGAGATACTCCTTATCAGTGCAACAAATAGATCATATTCCTGAAAAAGATTTATAATCATGGAACTATTTGAGAAACAAATCAATCTTAGTATGGAGCATAATTATCAAAATCAAGATAATAATCTCCATTGGAATCGAAATGATGAGGTGTCTGAAGAAGAAGTTTCAAAAGCAATCCAAGATCCCATGTTTATGGAATTAATGGGATTAATTTTGAAGAGGGATAAAGAAGCATATTTCATGAAGTTAGCTCAATCAGGAGCTAAGCTTCCTCATAATTTTGACACATCAACCTTGAGGGACTAAAAAGCCATCATTAAGATCAATGTGTCCTTTTCTTTATAATGATAGGTCATCCATATCTTCATTTTCCTCACATCACAATCTCCATTGGAATCAAAATGATGAGGTGTCTGAAGAAGAAGTTTCAGAAGCAATCCAAGATCCCATATTTATGGAAACAATGCAATTAATTTTGAAGAGGGATAAAGAAGCATACTTCATGAAGTTATCTCAATCAGGAGCTAAGTTTCCTTATAATTTTGACACATCAACCTTGAGGGAGAATGAGGAAAAACAAAAAAAGGCATCATCTAAAAAGCCATCATTAAGATCAATGTGTACTTTTCTTTATAATGATGGGCCATTCGTATCTTCATCTTCCTCACAAAAGGAAGCATTTAAGAGCAACAAAATTATCTTGGATCAAGGGAAATTTTAGGACAATTCTATTTGTGATCAAGGTAATCAAGAGTGTGAAGAGAAAATTACCACTCTCAAGAAAGATCTAATGCACAAACCTCTACCTAGCAAGGTTTCTCCCATAGCATGTACTCCTTTAATCTCCAAAAGCTCCACAACTATCCAAAATTCCTCCATCAAAGAATGAGCCTAATGATGACACTTTTCACATTGACTATGTCTACCCTCAAGGGCTACCTCTAAAAGAAACCCAAGCTAATTTACATCTTGTTGCAGATCATTTCCATGCTTCAAAGATATTAGACCCCAAAGCTTCATGCACTTCAATGCCTATTATACCCCTTCTAAAGGATCCTACATTATTCCTCCAAACATCCCCCACACATATCCAAACATCTACCTTTTCCTTAGAAGTGGCTCCATGTCAAGAGGATAATCCAAAGAGAAAAGAAACAAATGTTGATAAAGATCAAGATCAAGATTATATACAATCCCCTCCCATATTTCATGAAGGTCCCATATCCATAGAACCTTGTGATGATCCCCTTGCATCCTTTCATGTCTTCCAAGATGATGTCCTTCCATTCCAAGAACAAAGTACCCTTCCAAGTTCCATATTTTCTCCACTTCCCAAGCAAGATCAAGATATTCCTTCCACAATTTCCAATGAGCATATTGAAAATTAGGAGAAAAATACCCTATCTATACCCTTCGAAGATCCTGGTCAAGATCAAAGTATCCCATCATTTCTTTGTCATATTCCTCCATGTTCACCTCAAGAAACCATCATTCTTCCAAATCCCCTGCATGATAATAAATTCCTTCAAGCTTCAGTTGATCCTATCAAATGTGTTCCTATCAAAGCTATTCATGAGCCTATTGGTATAAAGATAAATCTTAAAGATAAGAACCTTGACAATGCAACTCTTTCCAAAGATATTGATATCCCTTATATTCCTCCATTCAAACGCAACCATATGCCTTCATTATCCTCCAAATCCATTTTGGGTTCCTATGTCCCAAAACAAAAGTCTTCATCCCTTCCATCCATATTAGGTCCATATATTCCTCCATTCTCCATCCCTATCATCCCTAGTTATCCCTTCACTTACCCTACCATGTATCAAGATCAACGAAGGCACACATACTTGAAGAATGTCCAAACACCAATCCATATGAACCCTCCATATTATTCCTATTCATCCATATTTCCTATGTCTTTTGGAAGCAATGTTGATGTGAAACATAACAATCATAAATCCAAGAATCCATATGTGTATAAAAATCACAATGTCTCATCTAATCAACATGTGAATGAAGAGGAAAATGAAATATCCAAAAGGCCGCAAAGGTCCACCAAGCAAAAAGAAGAAAATAAAATGTGGGTTCCTAAATCCCTCATTGAAGAAATGCATTTAGAAGAATCACAAAAGAAAGAAAAATCAAAGACTATGTGGATTCCCAAGTCACTATTGAAAGACTTACACACAAAAGAAAAATCAAAATTGACATTCAAGCTTCCAAAGGCTTCCATTCCATCTCCTTCCAAACATCTTCCATTTTCCAAGTCTAATTTGGGTTCCTATATCCAAAAATCCACTACCTCAAAAAGATCCTTACCTCCTTCACCTATTATTCCTCCATTCCACCACTATTCAAAGTGTGTGTCGAAGTTGATCTTGCCAACATTCTCATCTACAACATACCTTCTTCTTATCCTCACATTCATTTTCCAATGCATACTTTCCATACTTCCATCCCTCTTATCAATATCTTTGAGCATCCTAGTCATACCCATGGTTTATTATAGCATATCTTTCAGAGGAGCATTGTCCAAAGATTCAGATGTTGCGAAAATATTGAAAAATACAAAGAAAGAAAACAAAACAAAAGAAAAAAAAGTGCCTTGGTGAAAACCTAGCAATAGGCACCTGGGTAGCAAAAGTAAGGAGAAATAAGTACCATGATGAAAACTTGGTAAACATGCATCATGCGTAATTCCTCCTTCTTGCACTCCACACTTGGGGGAAAGTTTCATCCATATTTCCTCTCTCACCTTCATCTTGACAATGCTGAACACATCCATGAGCATTAAGTATCTTGACACCCACTATCCTTTCCATCAACTTATGTACTTGTTGCATCCATGATACCCTATCATGATCTTGCTTATCCCAAATTCACCTTCATTATTCCTTGCCAGTCTTTCCATAATCCCAACACATCCCTTCATAACCTCCATCACCCCTTTATCCTAATTGTGTTATCTTATCCACATCTTACCCAAATTGATCCCTTGGTCTTGATCAAAATGAATAACTTAAAGTACAAAAAATTTGTTATGAAGAACTTCTTGACATGTCCACTTCTTTTGGATCCCTCATTTTCATGACAACAAATTGTTATCCTACAGGCTATCTAGCACTGCATCATTGGCTTCCATGGCTTATCCAAAACATGCTTCACATTGCTATATCATTTTTCCTTGGCTTGGGTATTCTTGAGGAGATGGTCCTATAGGTCACATTCGCATGGTTCATCCATCATGGTCTTTCCATCTCTAATCCATCAGCTTACAAATCCATCCTTCATGTCCTATATCTTGCTAGATATTGGGGGAAAACCAATGTGATCTTGTTTGAGAGCTGGTAAAAAGGAAAGCATAAACTGCTTTGAGCTCCATCTTGCATGAACCAAGCTTTTGTAATATTTTGGAAGTTTTCTCAAGTCCAACATTTTTTCTATCCAATCAAGGGTATTTGATCTTAATCAACGGATTTCAACAAACATTCATCAATTCACATGACACAATGCCTTATTCTCAAACGGATTCAAATAGTGCTACATTTGGTCACAACATCAGAGACAGAATTATCAGAGCTTCAGAAGAGAGAGATTTTTGTTGAACCTTTGATGGATATTATTGTTCACACCTAAGTATTCCAATCCCACAACTTGATCCTAGAACCTTCATTGAATTTATTATTCAGGATTAAAAATTGACAAAACACCTTAAAGATCAGAATGTTTGGAAATACTTTTTGAAAATCATGAAACATTTCAAAACACTTGAAGCTTTCTTTTGATAATCTTTAGGAAATTGACTTTTATCACATCTTTTTAGCTAATTGATGATGTTTCGACTGGATTGGCCATGATGGAGACATGATATTTTTCTTGCCTTTGAGTGACTATCTTGAGGGAGATCCATCAACTTATGCAAATTTGTCTAACAACATGGTCATCAAAGAACCATCAAGGACTTTCATATAGGGTGGAGGGTTGACCTTTGTTTGTTTGCAACATCAAATCTGTTGAAACCGGTATTCATACTCCCATAGTTGGTCATTCAACTAGTGAGAGTTGTACTAGTTTCCAAAAAGAGGTTACCAAAAAGTGATATAAAGTGGTATTCATATCATCATGATGTGGTCAGTGATGGTTGTACTTTCTTTCTGGTCCCACAATGCTCAATGATGAAAATTTATCTCTATGGCATTCCTTTGCTAAAAGCTAGTTACACTTAGTTGCATTGCATTACATTTTCATGATAGATTAAGTGCATGGTTGGAGGTATTTTTCCAAGGGAAAGGGGGTTCAATTCATTAATTGTCCTAATCAATAGAACATCAACATGATAAAAAATCAACAACAAGGAAGATCCATAAATCTAATATCCAAGAAGCTAGGGACCGTACCTATAACTTATAGAAATGTGCCTATTTTGCAAATCAAGAGATTCATATCAATTTTCTATATCAAGTGAATCATTTTAAGTCAATCAGTCCTATCAGAATCAAAGTATCGATCAATCACACCTAGTACCATTTGTTCATGTCTCTATGTCCTGAGAGCAAATTATTAGTATTAATACTATCAGTGACCTACCTATCAGTTATCCCATATCAGTTTTACTATCCTATCAGATTGACAAATCACATTCATTGGTACCATTATCCTGATATCCTAATCACTTGTTTTGTTTAACTACAATAGACCTAGCTATCTTGGACATTTAATCATTCATCCAGAAACATCAACAATATTTTATTAATCATGGTTTTTCTACATTAGCCTATCAAATCAATCGGGGCATATTCTTGAATCATCACATATCATCAAGATTTTTCAGAAATGAAAACATATTCAATAAATCAAATGTCATCAAATTTTTCAAATCAAGCAATCAATATGTTTTATTTTTGAGGGGGCATCAGAGTATCAAAGTGGCATCAAATATCAATGGAATCTGGGGCATCAAAATTTTTGGAATCATTATCAGTGGCATATCAATTTATCATATCAGATCAGAAGCATATCATATCAAAAGTATATCATATCAGGACCTAGCAATAAAAAATTTCATATCAAAGGCAGTAATCAGTGAATCAGTGAATTAGCAATCAGGACTTAAAAGTGATCAGGACTCAAGAATCTTTGAGTCAATGTTCTTCACACATCAATTCAAAGAGGGGCATTTGTAGACACGCAAAAATGGACAAGTGATTTTAAATTGCTTTAAAAATCAATAAAATGGCTCAAAATAATCAAAATGCACTAATTCAATAAAAAAGGGATCAAATCAATTAAAATGGACATAATTAAATAAAGTTGGACAAAATCAATAAAGAAAAGGAAAAATCAAATAATGAGGTTAAATAATTAAATCAAAGATTAAAGGGGTGAAAAAAACTACATAATTGATTTTAATCAATTAATTGTATAGTTGTTTAAATAAAAAATCAAAATGAACCTATTACCCTTACATGGCTAAATTTAATTAATTAATTGAATTTAATAATTCTTAATATCTTTCAACAAAGTTGAGCAGCCAATGAAAATTGAGGACAAAAAGACATAAATCACTCAAAAAGGATGAATCTCAATCACTCATTCTACAGTTTCAATCTCATCCACTCAATCTTGTCCTTTTATCCAAAGCTTTGAGACAAACATTTAAATTGTCCCCCCATTTATGAACAAAGAAAAGTATTTGACTCAACCAAAGGTAAATCATGATTACTTCACTCCACCCCCTACCCTTGGGAATTTACTATAAATATGAAGCATTTTGAGAGCAATTGATATCTTAGAAATTCATTTGCAAAGCATTGTTACTATAGGAAATTGAAGAGCATTCTAAGAGCATTTAAGAGCATTTGCATTATACTTTTGTCAATTTGAGCTAGAATCATCTTCGTAGAAGCACTATAGAAGCACAGAACAACATACATTCTTGTTTTAGAAGTGTCACTAGTGGAGATTTTAGCTGAGAGCTTCACTTACCACCTCTTTCTAGAGAGCCATGAGATGCTATAGATCTTAGTTTCATTTTTAAATAGATTTGCATTGTATTTACTTTAGAATTGTTGCTAATTTGATCTTAATTTCATGAAGGTTATTATCATCATCACACCCCCAAATGAATTCAAAACTACATAAACAACTTTCCCAACCAATCTACATTACTCCCCAATTCATTAAAATGTAGGCCGTGACACTATGAATGTACAAAACAAGGAGAAATGACTAACATTTTACAAGAAATCAAAACTTTCATTATTGCCAAACTAAACTAGTTACATCCTCTCTCTTTACTATGACTTTCTTAGCCTTAAATAGGCATTATAATTTTATTACAATCATTTTTTGATCAAAAGTATGATTAGAACTACACAAACTAACTCCAACCATCAAATACCTGCCCATTCCTAACTAGCCATTAGGATTTAAATATTCAAATTTGTTAACTTGATGAATTTAACTTTTGAGATCCTAAAACTAATTCAAAGGCTTATTATTTGGCCTTATTACATCATAAACCTCCCTAAACTCCTAATTGACCAGCCTAGGCATCATGTTCCCTATTACATGAATTTGGTCCAATGGTCCTTACCAGGACCATCAAGACATTTGCCAATACATCTAAATTTATTTCATCTCATTACATTTCATAGGCACTAATGGCACAATTACAATGTTTTTAGACCTTTTAGGTCCTTATAGTCTTCAAATGCTTAAGGTCATCCATGTGACCCCCCTGGTAGCCTTCCAAACCTTAGGTGCTCCTGCACCAGTTTTTATTTCTTATGGATTGTGTTTTGGAACAAGTTAATGAATTAAAAGTGTGAAATACCTGATTTTATGAATATTTCTTAGTGAACCTTAGGGACACTCTAGTCCGGTGTGCTCATGAATGTTGGAGGGAATCCATGGGTGAGACAGGGTAAATGTAGCTGAGATAGGGATGTCAAATTAAAATGAAGGGGAATCTCCCAAAACTAAGATAGGTAAATGTAGACCTCCATAAAATGGTCATGTAGTACTTGATGATTAATTGATACCTTGCACGAGCTTTGAGATATTCCCCAAGAAAGATCAATACCTAATGTTGCTTAGTGACCCTTAGTGACACTCTAGTCCGGTGTGCTCGGGAATGTTGGAGAGACTTCATGTGCGAGATGGGGTTGTCACTAGCATTTAATCAGCTAAATGGAGCTAATGGAGTAGAAAATTTGATCCCACAGTGAATGAATTGAAAGATAGACAATGTTGTTCATTTTAATTGAGCAACATTGAAACATTTGACATAAATCGAGATAGGGGTGTCAAATTAAAATGAAGGGGAATATCCCAAAACTTAGATAGGTAAATGTAGGCCTTCACAACATAGTCTTGTAGCACCTAATTATTTGTCAATACCTCACATGAGCTCTGAGATATTCCCTAAGAAATATTTTTTCCTAATGTTTCTTAGTGACCCTTAGGGACAATCTGGTTAGGTGTGCTCGCAAATGTTCAAGGGACTTTATGTGCAAGATGGGGTTGTCACTAATTTTTACCTAGCCAACCAGAGCTAATGGAGAAATCAATTTGATCCTATGATGAACAAATTGAAAGATAGCCAATGTTGCTCATTTCAATTGAGCAACACTGCAACTTTTGACATAAACTGAGATAGGGATGTCAAATTAAAATAAAGGGGAATCTCCCAAAATTGAGATAGGTAAATGTAGTCCTCCATAAAAAGATCTTGTAGCACCTAATGATTCATTGATATTTTTCACAAGCTCTGAGATATGCCCCAAGAAATATTTCTGCCCAATGTTTCTTAGTGACCCTTAGGGACACTCTAGTCTGGTGTGCTTGCGAATGTTGGAGGGACACTGTGTGCAAGATGGGGTTGTCACTAGTGTTTGCCTAGCCAACTAAAGCTAATAGAGAAAATTATTTAATCCCATAATAAATGGATTGAAAGATAGCCAGTGTTTCTCATTTCAATTGAGTAAGATTGCAACTTTTGACATAAAACGAGACAAGGATGTCAAATTAAAATGAAGGGGATCTCCCAAAAATGAGATAGGTAAATGTAGGCCTCCATAACATGGTCCTATATCACCTAAAAATTTATTGATACCTCACACAAGCTCTGAGATATGCCCCAAGAAATATTGTTGCCCAATGTTTCTTAGTGACCCTTAGGGACACTCTGGTCCGATGTTCTCACGAACGATCGAGGGACTCTATGTGTGAGACAAAGATATCACTAGAATTTACCTAACCAACCAGAGCTAATGGAGTAGATGAATCAGTCCCACAAAAAATATATTGAAAGGTAACCAATGTTGCTCATATGACATGAGCTTTTGTAGTCACATCCATGTTATGGCATTTAAAGAATAGTTTTTTTAAAGATATGTCTGAACATGTTCTTAATGGTAATTAATGTTTACGTAAGAAATTTTTAAATAGATTGCACACTTTTTATTGTTGAACGTACAAAATAAAATATAAAGTTCAAAAGTAAATGCCATATTCTTCAAAGGTAGGGATTGAGAGGATTGAACACATGTATTTCAATAATATATTTACAAATTAGGCCCATTGCACCTTTTATATAAAATAATTTGGCATCTAATATGCACATGGCATCTCATTGAACCTTTTATATACAAAATTTGGTATCTAACATGCACATGAAAGCTCATTTCCCTTTTTTAACATAAAAATTGGCATCTAATATGCACATGGCAGCTCATTCCACCTTTTATGTACAAAAATTGGCATCTAACATGTACAAGACAATTCATTGCCAATTTTTTTACATAAAAATTAGCATCTAATATGTGTTAGGAATGGGAACACTGAGAGGGGGGGGAGGGTGAATTAGTGTTCTATATATTATTACTTTTTTGATATCTTGAAACTTAACTTAATTTCTTAAGTACTGATATGAATATTAATGCAAGTAAGATAAAAAACAATAAAACATAACACCAAATATGATTATGGGGAAACCCAAATAGGTAAATACCCTAGTGGGAATCGAAACCCACTAAGAACTGCACTAGAGTATTATGATCCTGTTAGAAGATCCTACAACTCTGTTAGGAGTTGATCTTTACAATGCATTAAGTATAGTGACCTGGTCAAGGGTCAGACCTTGTTAGGAGTCTTTTACAATAAACTTGTTAGGGGTGGTGGCTCACTGCCAAATCTCACTACTCTATGAGAAGGCTACAACCTCCTAGATATCAGATACACACTATATTTGCCAATGGTGAACTGCTTCTTTGACACTGCTTGTATGATCAGTTCCTTTTGTGCACTGATGCTTTAGCCTCTTGTAAAGCTCTACAACATTCTAACTAAACTTTACATACTTCTTCTCTTTTTCTATAAACTCTATATCTCATCCACTCCTCAAATACAAAGGCGGATGTCTTATTTATATGTGCGAACAAAACTATTCACTAGGTCGATCTTCAACCTATTACATACAACCCTTCCAAATGAATTTTCTCAAGTGTGTCTACATACAATGATATTAACATGTCTATAACATAAATACATTAGGTGCATAGCCTTTAAAAAACAATATTATACACGCTAACCAAAATACCAATAGTCAACTCCACTATT
Organism: Chamaecyparis obtusa; assembly: GCA_027943335.1. Taxonomy (NCBI): domain Eukaryota; kingdom Viridiplantae; phylum Streptophyta; class Pinopsida; order Cupressales; family Cupressaceae; genus Chamaecyparis; species Chamaecyparis obtusa. Next base: position 280,822 of record BSBK01010514.1, read on the forward strand.
TTGTTTTGCCGCTCACTGTCTATGTCACTTCATCTCGCTATAACTTCTTCATTATAACTCATATGATCATGCTCTCTTAGAATTAGCATGATTATATTCTCAGAATCTTATCTTCAAGGGTGCATACCATAATTCAATCATACACATGTGTGGTGATGCTCTATTCATCTGGTGCTCTGCTGACTGTCCAGTCTTCATACTTAACCAAATTCTGATCTTATGAGTAAGTGCGTTGAACCCAAAATCCATATGACTTTGTTTCCATAATGAAAAAACTTAATTATAGTCATATACAATAGTATAGTCAACTTTCCAACAATCTCCCCCTTTGTCATTAATGGCAACAAAGGAATATGGCAAAGTTACTAATTGTATCTTTATACAGAACTTTCTAGCATATACTCTATCTTATATCTCCCTTATACTATATACTTTACTCTCTTTTTACATCATATATACTGCTTCATATTCTCCCTTCTACTATATATTCTACTCCCCCTTTGACATTAATGACAAATGTGCTAAAAAATGTATCTACAAGTACTTACAAAGTGAGTACATCCATATATGCTATCTTCATGTTCTGGATCTCTTGCTGCCAAAATGCTTTCAATGCATTTACAGTCTGAAGATGGGTTCACAAAGCATAAGTCAAATTCTCCATCTTTTCCCAATCTGAACTTGGACCTTGATCATATGTCACCATTGTGGTATCAATCTCCTTGATATTCTGATTCAACACATCCAAAGAGGGCACAAGTGCATTTCTTAACTGAGTTTTCCTTGCCCTTATTTTGGCCATTTCTTTTTCTGCTTTCTCAATTTTGTCTAAATGACCTTGATAGACATTATTGCACATGTTTACATATTTGGAGGGATCTTCTACTAATTTCCTTACTAGCTCCATCATTGATTCTACTTCCTAAATTTTCTTTGAGAGGTCTATAGTTAATTTTTCCTTGTCCATACAGTTAGCTATGATTTTTCTTCCTTTAGCTACTATCTCCTTCAACAAAGTTTGACCAACTTTTAAAGAGCTAAGGTCAAGTGTGAAATTTCCTATCAATTCACTTAGTCTCTTCTTGAGATACTTTCTTCTGCAACCTTGGCAGCTAATTCTTCTAAGCTAGAGAAGTTTTCCTTGAAGCTTGTCAAGATGGTACTAACATCATCCACTAAATGAACTTTTGTTACCTTCTACTCTTTTGGCAGTAGACTGTTCAGAATGTTGACTGAATCAACAAATAATGGATTTATCATCACTTGTTTTTCCTTTTCCTTTTCCATTGCAAGCACACTGATCTTAATTAGGTCTTCTTCTCCCCATGAATCTAAACTTATTGTGTCAGGAGTCAAACTTCACAACAATGACACTGATGGCATAGGAGTGAGAGGTGTGTTGTCCATCACATCTATCTTTAACTTTATGGGAATTTCAATAGAGGGCTCATCTGATGATTCATTTTCCTTTTCCTATTCTTTTTCTTTCTCCTCTTTTTCTTCTTCTCCAGTTAAATCTTCAATCTGCACTTCTTCTTGATGCTTAGGTGAATTATCACCGCATAGAGTTTCTACTTCCTTAGTGCTCACAAATGCCTCTTCAAACTTATCCAAGTCCTTATCTGTGGCCACCATGGATATTTCTACATTATCTATCATAATTGTGTCCTCCTTGGTTTCAGACATAGGTGCAAAATCCTATGGACCTATCATAGGTACATTTGGGATCTCAGCTACTTTTTCTTTCTCAATAGGAACTTGAGTTGTGGGTAGAGATGATGGATGCATGCTTTGTTCCAAAAATACTTTCTCAAAGGATTTTTCTATCTCCTTTGCAACCAACTTGTAGTCCTTGTTCATTATGTGTAGATTTATCATCTTAGTTCTAAGGTGTGGCTTCACCAAATCCATTAATAAAGACTTTTCTTCAATTGAACATACTGGTAGGTTATCATCCAGTGTTTTCTATGTTATTCTAAAATCTTCTTCAACATCTTGTCTCTTCAGTGTATCCAAAATGTTCCAAAATTTATCTGGAATGATTTTCTTAAGTTCTAGAACAGTCTTCTTAAACTTGATCATATGCTTGATTATCATATCATGGATCTCAGATTTTTCTATCTCATGATATTTGTCATAAAAATTAGCAATTTGATCAATTCTGCCTTCATCCACTACTCTTGTTCTCAATACTTGTAGATTTGGTAGGAATCCTACCTCAGGAGGTGGTTGAATATTTTTGCCTTGGCTTCTTGTGGCTCTTGTTGATGGATGGCTTGTAACAATCTGTTTCTTCCTCTTAGGCTTCTTACTTGGCTCAAGAGATTCTTGAGAGGACTCCATATCAACAATAGGAGTGGGCGCAGAAGTACTATCAATAGTCTTTTTCTTGCGATCATCTATTTTTTCTATTTTTAATTTCTTCTCCTTAGGGTCATCTATCTTCTCTATTTTCACTTTTGAAGAGGGTGCACTCTCAAGTTGCATGGAAATCTTGGCTTCCCTTGCCTTATCCAAGTCTTCTTGAGTGATACCATGAATTTTCAGTATATCGAAGGTGACTCTAGATGCTTTCCTCTTGGTTGTAGCACTATTCAAGACTGCATCTACTTGTCTTGTCTTTTCCTCATAGGTACCCCATCTTGGTTCATTAGGATCCCTAGGTCCTGATAGTAGAACTTGTGCATATGCTTCCAAAACTTGTTCTTCTACTTCATAACCAAGTGGATGGATCCACTTAGTCTTAGGCTCTACAACTTCCATACAAGTTATGTCTATCTCCACCATGAAACAAATGTTGTCCTTGTACTTTTCAACTATGCTCTCAAGTATCCTATACCTTCTCTGCATCTTTATTTTGAATGTCTTAATTTCCAATTCCATGAAATCTCTTAGGGTACTCTCAGAAGATGCCTTGAATGAAATTTGAGGAATTGTAGGTGGGTTCCTATTTAGATAAAGATCTGATACTTTTCAAACTATATGGAAGTACATATAGATTATCAGTGATCCAAACCTATCTTGCTCTTGTCATGCTTGATTGCCCTGATATTGTCTATCAACTATGCATGCAAGATCTTACACAACTTGAAGTCTCCATTTTCTTTTACAATCCTTATGGCTGCTAGAATAGTGGCTGTGGATACACTATTTACCCTATTTGCATGTTGGAACTTATATCCAAGTATCATAGACATTATTTTGATTTATTTCTCCTCAATTGGTTCAATGGTCATCCCTCGCTTATCACTTTGGGAATTGCAAGCTTGTTCTACTTGTTTCTTGACATCCTTGCCAATGGGAAGGATGGTGCCGGTCTTAGGTAATCCAGTCATCTCATGAATTAGATCAGTAATTATTCTGACAGGGACTTCAATAATCTAGAATAAGTCATCATGAATTTTTCTTAATAATATCTTTATCCATTCAGATTCGTAGAATTCATATGTTGTGGCATACTCAATAATAGGGTTGTCTTCTAAGTGCACAAACTCATTATTGAATTTTTTTTCTAGATTCATCATGGTTTCTATGTATGACCTAATTCTATCCAATCCTACTAGCTCCTTTTTACAATATATATATGCACATATATCCTATACATGCATTAATCCTATTGGGGTTTTGGAAAATGCTCCTTCCAAATCATCTAGGATAGATTTAAATGGATGCTTCTTAAATGTGTACCTCTTTCTTTTAGAAACATCAAAAACAACTAGTGTAGCCATAACTTAGTTGATTAAACATTTCAAATAGGTTTCCAAGGGTTTCCAAACTGTCGCGTCTGAACTACGGCTTCGTAAAAAACTTAACTTCCTTTCACTGATAATCCAACTACAATTCTTCACAACTCAACTGCTTGAACTCCTGTGATCTCCAAAGGCTCAAACTTGAATGCAAATGTGTGAATAAAGGATCTTCAATGACTTTAAATCAACTTTCTACCATTAATGCTTTCAGCATAAATGTAGAATGCAACAGAGAATTTCAATCTCCATCTCTGCTATTAATCAGAAGGTGTGCTCTTGCATACTGCATCAACTAGTCTCCAAACAGTTATAAATAAAGGTACATACTCTAAAAGTAAGTATACCAGTCATGCAGGGGTCTAGAGATAATCTAGATCCCCCCATGACCATGATGGTCATTTAACCATAAATAGGAGGTGCATCCATTGTGGATGCATCCTCAACTATTTCATCAACATTATCTATCTTTTTTTCCTTCCAAATTATGCTCGCATCTTCTATAGCTTGCAAAAACTTGACTTCTCCTGCTTCATTCGGAATTGACTTTTGTGACTTATTAGGGCTTTCTTGTCTTTGCACTTTTGATCTGCAAAACTTTGAGATATGTCCAGCATTGTTACAAGAATGAAAAATAACTGGAGGCCTTATATTCCTTGACACATTGATGCGAGTTACCATTTTGCACTATCTAGTTGTGTGACCATTAATTACATATCTAACATGTAATGTTTTTAGGACTTTTGACATTTTGTTGTGGATGACTTCTCTAATTTTTCTAAGTTTGATTTCTTTGATTTGATCTACAATTCATAGCTCTATGACCAAACTTATTGCATGAATAATAGTAACCATTGAAAGGTCTTAGCTCTTTACAATCTCTTGCTATGTGACCATGCTTGTTACAGGCATAAAAAGTTTTTTTTACTAGCTTTCGCTCATCTTTAGATGGTTCTAGTTTAGCTTCAGTAGGATCTTTAGTCTTCTTAGCTTCTATTGGTTCTTTAGGTGCTTTGAATCTTGCTCGCATGTCATTGATCTAATTTTGTGCTTCATTGAATCCAATACCACTAGTGTCTTTTTTAATCTTCTGTGCATACAACTAAGATTCTATTAGATCCTTTCTTGTGTACAATTTGTCAATATTATTCTTTGCTTCAGTCAATTCCAATTCCACTTTCTTTTTGATGTTCTCTAATTCCAATATTTTCATGTTTTCTTGCCTTAGTTCTTCATCTAACTACTTGTTTTCTTTGACCTGTTCTTCATAGGCTTCTTGATTATTAAATAGCTTTTCATCCAACTTTTCAATCCGATCCTTCAGAGATGTGTTTTCCTCATTCAAATTTTTGACCATTTTCCCTAAATCACTATTTGAACAATCCTTCAAATCTTTTCTCAGTTTCTTGATGAATACTTGAGAACCACTAACCTTTAGTTTCAGCTCTTTAATTTCCTTTTCAGATCTATCAAGGTCTTCAAGAGCTTCTTCATATGTTTCACTTCTTGTGAACCCATGATCTCCTCAAGTGGTTAAACTTGTCTTCAGAGGACCAAAGCTATGATACCAATTGTTAGGAATGGGAACACTGAGAGGGGGGAGGGTGAATCAGTGTTCTATATATTATTACTTTTTTTATATCTTGAAACTTAACTTATTTTCTTAAGTATTGAAATGAATATTAATGAAAGTAAGATAAACAACCATAACACATAACACCAAATATGATTACGAGGAAACCCAAATAGGTAAAAACCCCAGTGGGAATTGACACCCACTAAGAACTGCACTAGATTATTATGATCCCTGTTAGAAGATCTTACAACCCTGTTAGGAGTTGATCTTTATAATGCATTAAGTACACTGACCTAGTCAAGGGTCAAACCTTGTTAGGAGTCTTTCACAATAACCTTGTTAGGGGTGGTGGCTCACTGCTCTATGAGAAGGACACAACCTCCTGAATATCAAATACATACTATATCTGCCAATGGTGAACTATTGCTTTGACACTGCATGTCTGATCAATTCCTTTTGTGCACTGATGCTTTAGTCTCTTGTAAAGCTCTACACCATTCTAACTACACTCCACATACTTCTTCTCTATTGCTATCTGTGTGTGTGATTTTTGTACCTGATCTGTAGACACAACACTTCAGTAAAACATTAGAGGTTAGCAAAAATCAAAATCATGCAATAGAATGGAAACTAAACTAACCAAGCAATTTATTGCCTTCTAATAGGTGCAAGTATGATCTTCTCAGATTAGACCGAGACCAGTGACATTGACGACCCCTAAATGAAGGATTTGAATGCAAGATAGCAATGAAGTAATGAATGCAAATTAATCTATATTTTTGGGTTTTCTATGCAATAAGAATGAGAAATATGATATGAATCTATTCTATATGAAAATTGATTAACAATGATATGAAATAAAACTAAAATGAATTGAAAACAAGATTGATCTCACAAAAATTGTTGATTCACAAGAAGCTTCAATTCTTCAGATGTTGATTCTCCAGAGTAAGTATGAAAATTTTGTGGATGGATGGATTGATAATGAAGAGCTGAAGCCTTAATTTATAGAAATCTAGGGCTTTGGAGGTGCATGAAAGAAAGCCATAAATCACTCAAATAACTCAGGTTGATTTTTGAGTTATTTTTAAATAAAAGATATTTAAATCACAAAAACATGGAAAAGTAGAGTTCAACTCAAAATAGAGTTTAGCTTTAATTGATAATTGATAGTTGTCTACTTTTCTTGATTGTGCATGTTTTATTTATGAATTAATTTAATAATAAAGTGATTTATTTCCAACTTAACTGATTTTGAAAAATAAAACAATTGATTTATGGATTAATCAATCATTTTTCAAACTTTTATTCAAAAACAATATTATTAAAAATTGACAACTTGCTTTAATTAATTAAATAAGAATTTAATCAATTATTCATAGGATTTTGGATTTATTGTCAAAATTAAATAATACAATTTAGGAATAAATAGAATTAACTTCAATTAAACAATTAAGTGGCAGAATTAAATCTAATTAATTAAATATTGAGAACATTCAATTAATCAAACTTTAGGATAAATAGGATTTATCGCCAAATAATTATTAAATCAAAGATAATTATGATGATTAGGAATATTAATAGGAATATTCCCTGATGCAAAATTTGAGATAATCAATTAGGATTCGATGATGTTTAGATGTTCCTTTGGTTAGGACTTTGATGTCAATTTTGTTTGATATGTCTATGTAGGAGGTTAATGAACCTATAGCCCATTTTTGGGGTATTACATTTTGCCCCTCTTTGAATTGTTGTGCTTTGCATAGTGGTTTAAAGATAGTGTATGTATGATTTTGAAACTGATGTTCAAAATTGATATTGATATGAAGCAGAAACTGATTGAAAGATTTGATATGAAGATAATAGGTCCTAAATGACCAAAGATAATGTTAACTATAACAGTAATGAACTAATGATTGTGAAAAAGTATCAAAATGCCTGATTCTGAACCTTATGATTGCAAAGAAATGAGTGACTTATTCCAGACCTGATTGTCGATAAGAATCACATTGGTATCACATCTGAACCCTTCAGTTTCCAAAGAACCAAGGAAATAACACAATTGAACTGATAGTTACAAAAATTGATACAATTTACAAGATTAAGAGAATACCAGATTGATATGGATCTCGATGAATCTAATATGCCCTGAGTGATGATTGATTTGCCCCAAGCGATGAGGTCTTTTTTTGATGAATCAACAACTAGACGTGGTTGTTGTCTTGATTACTGAGGAAAGATATGATTTCAAATTTAGATTACAGACTTTGAATGATGTGCAATACCATGCCCCCTTTGAGATAAAAATTGAAATCTGACAAGAAAATTTAGTGTTGAATAGTTCAGAAGCATGTTAATTGATTTAAGAAGTGATTATACACGTTCAAAAATGCATTCTGCATCATTTAGAGGTCTTGTAGACCAAGTTTTACTAGGTTAAACCATGAGTTGACCATGGTTGACCAAGTTGAAATTTTGATAGTTTGATGTAAGATAATTAGTTAAGTTGAATACTAGATTTCTTGTGATGATTGAAGGTCGATTATGCAAGTAGTTAATAATATGAATGATCTCAGATTTTGATTTTGATCCCAAAAAAAGATTCTACTTGTTGTTTCATTGGAGGAACCTTCATGTGAGATTCAACTCTTATTAGATTTGAAGAGGCAAGTGGAGAATTGTTTAAGCATTGAAGTTCATTTAGCCATTGTGAGATCATGCAAAAATGCAAAGAGACATGTAGTATGAAATGCAACCTAGGACCTAGGACCTAGGACCTACTCACTGATCATATGTCGATTTCTTATCATCATTGAACTTTTAGGTAACCAGATAAATTAATAAAATGCCCACTAGTGATGAAACCATAGGCATATGAATATCAATTTGTATACACAAGAATCAATACAACACCCACTGATTAGACAACCATGGACATATAAATATTGATTTTATTTTCAGAATGTCGGATTAGATATAAGCACCAAGGCACAAATGCTAGGATGACCTGAATATCATGTCCATTTTGATATTGCAATTTGTATAAGTATCAAAACATAAACATCATGATGACCTGAATACGCCTTGCATTACAAACACATCAAGCAGTCAAGAGATCATTCTAAATCCAATGTGAATTACCTATAGTGACCTTTTATCATTCACCTCCTTAGGTAAGATTGCATTTCACATTAGGAGAAAGAACTCACTCAAAATAGGTAGATCAAAATTCTTTGAATTTTTTAGATATCAATGGTTAAGGTACGCATGGCCATCCAATTAGAGATAGAGGCTCTTATAGTCGGACACCATTTCAATCCAGAATTTCCAAAGTTGTTAGATTTTTACATACAAGAAGAAAATAAAGAAAAGATTATGCCCCCAGTCATCACTCTCTAAATCCTATAAAGGACATCATCGAAGAGCTCATGGGAACAAAATATGCAAAAATATCAATGCAAATCAGTAAGCATACAAGGAGATAAAAGCATGTAAAAAGTACAGATTGTTTTTAGTTTGTGTTGATGTTTGGTTGCATTGTTGTTGATGCAAAATCCTTTCTGGAGACAAGACTGGCTGACTGACTCAAATGAAGCTTCAAAGGACTCTAACTAGATATGATACATCTAAGATACATTGGAGACCAAAGGATATGACATTGATTGCCCCCAAGTTTGAAACATTGATAGGGTACAGATGCTTGAGCTGATTGGTGTACAAACTGACTTATTGAAAACAAACTGGGAGATATGTACAAACTAAAGCAAGACTAAAAGATGGGAAAGACCAAGATTGCACTGATAGATGGAGCATTTTAAAACAAGTGGTGCCCGTTTGTCAGGTTTTCACCATCTTGGTAGAGATTTTATTTTTGCTACCAAGGCGCCTGTTTCCAAGTTTTCACCAAGGCACCTTTTCTTTTTCTCTTTTTTTGTATTTTTTATTTTTTCAATTTTTTTGTACTTTTGATATTTTTTACTTTTTTTGTGAATCATCAAGGTGCCTATTGCTAGGTTTTCACCAAGATGTTCATTTTTTAGGACTTTTTCCAATTTTTAAGATTTTTTTAAGACATTTTACCATAGACTGAATGCCTTATGCATAGAATTTTCTCAAATGGAGAACATTGATTGGTTCTCAAAGCTGTTCTCCTTCAGCCATTGAGAGTTGATAGGCACCAGAGGAAAAAGTAGTAGTGATAAAAAAGGGACCTAGCCAGTGGGGTTCAAACTTCCCCTTGCATTCTCGATGTGATTGATTTTTAGGATTCTCTCTTAAGACTAGATCACCAACCTAAAATTCTTTGTGTCTGACTTTCTTGTTGTAGCCTCTGGACATTCTCTTTTGATATACTCTAAGATGATCATATGCTGCTTGTCTACGCTCATCTAGTATGTGAGGCCTCACCCCGACCCATCATAGCATCTTTTCTTTCTGCATTTTGATACATTGATACACTTGTTGATCTATTTTGATAGAGACTCGAGATATGATATTTTGATGGTGATTATTATATTATGTATGTGTGGATGTGGATCTAGAGTATGTCTTGATTTTGATTATACATGGTTGGTAAAATGAATTATTCATGTTTAGATTTGATTACTGCACCTGATGATTTATGTACTTATGATGTTTGGATATCATTGAATATAAATTGGTAATTTGAATTGAATTACACATATTGAGTTACGATACTAAATAGGAAATTGAATATGTATATTTCATGTAATGTTATCATCTTGAACTATTGATGCTCGATGTGAAGTGTGCAGGTGAGAGAACCATGGGAATTATTGGAGAACCAAAGTTAAACACATGTGAACTGAGTAAACCAAGGCTTAGTCCAATGTGGGATTACAAAGCCTCATTGTAATGTGAACTTGTCGTAAAAGTGAATTTTCATGTGCATTAGTAGTTAGCTTCATGTTGTCATTCATGGCATTTGTATGTAATGTGCAATTGTTAGTCTCACTTGACACTTGTAATGTGCCCATTTAAATTTATTTTATTCCAGCCACTTCTAGAGGCCAATAAGAAGTTCTAGGGGTCATTTTTGGCATAATTTAAGTATCTTAATGTTAGGGGTATGGGTTAGGAAGGTTTTGAGCATATCCTAAACCCCCTAGAGACTTTGGCAACCCTTTTTTGGACCCATTTACCCTTACCTACGAGATTGGATGGATCTTGACCCTTACCCAACTTCACCTTTCCTTCCAATCAAGCATTAATCATGGGGGGACAAGGAAAACCTAGTAGACCATGGAGTCAAGACTGCATTTATGATTGGTGGGTGGGTAGAATTTGGGGCTTTTTTAGAGGGCCTTGATGGAATTAGAGGGTGTTCACCCACTCTCTAATTTTAGAGACTTTAGGGTTTTGGAAAAAGGAGGACAAGTGGATTAGCTCTTCTCAACTATCAATTGCCATCACACTTATGAAGGTAGGTCTTTCATTTCCATGGAGGTTTTCTTATTTTTGCTCAAAAGACTAGTTTGTGTTCTTTCCCTTTCATGTGATTGAAGTATATCCATGTTGTGCTATTGTGTTGTATGGGAAGGGAATTTGATGTTGGATTCATGCTTTTCCTTTTTGTTTTGCTTGAATGAGGGTGTTCATGTTATGGGAGTATGGCATTACTCACCTCTTTGGGAAGAGGAAGAAGTGGCTTGGGTGAAGGGGTTAGTTGGGCTCTCCATGGGGTGAGAGTCTCTTCTCTTGGAGAAGAGGGAAAAATTCATGGTGTATGGGCACCATGGAGCCATTGCAATCTTTGTATCATAAAGATGTTGACAAGCATCATGAAGCCATTGCAATCTTTGTATCATAAAGATGTTGACAAGCATTGTTGTGTATGTAAGATGGATTTGTAGCCTTGAAGAGGCAATGAGATATTCTTGTTGAGGAATTTGTGGAAGCAATGGCATTCTCCCCTTGGAAAATCCCACCTTCACCCTTCTTCAATGAGCTTGCAAAGTTCATTTGTGTAGACTTGGAGGGAGTAACTTGTTGTTATTGCATGCATGTAAAATTGTGAGCATCTTGTTGTTTTGTTGCACCCCGTTTATCCTTGGTTCTCCAAGCTTGGGGGTGGTCTCATAAGAGACCTAGGTTGGGTGGTGAGCACCCATGGTTCTCCATTCTTTGTATTGCAGGTTTGGAAGCCAAAGATTCATGTGGAAAAAGCTTGAAGAAATCCCCTCTTTGATATGTTTATAGTAAACTTTCATGGTTCTTGCATTGGTGATCTTGTAGAAGATCCTCCCCTTGTTGCAAAATGTAAAATTGTTCCTACTATTGGTTTCATATGAAGTGAAGTTGTTATGTTTATGGTTGTATTTCATTGAATATCTCCTCCAAATTGTATTGTATAAAAGGAATGTAAATGCTCCTTTCTCATAGTAATTGTGTAATGAATTTGATATGATGTCTATAATGAAAATGCATCTCTTTTTATCATGTCTATTAGTATTTGTTTCTTAAGTTAATGGAGTTCATCTTCATGAAATAATATTCAAAAGTTGATAAGAATTCTATATGATAATTCAATGTCTTCCAAAGAATAGCTTAAGAATGGATATACTAACTCTGTACTATAGTTGAAGAATAGACTTAGTTATATAATCAAACTCAAAAGAATCCTAATGCTATGCCATCTCTCATTAGATGTAATAATAATAAAAAAAGTTGTTGCATTTTTAGTTGGATATTTTTGGGCATGACATAGTAGTTCAAGTTCTTGCAACCTAGACACTCTATAGTCATCATCGGTGAAAAGTCCATGCATTCTAATTCTTAGTGATGGGATTTCAACCTCAATAAGTAGTACCACTTTAGACCCATAAACTAAAGTGAGAGGTGTAGCCCTAGTAGGTGTTCTAAAACTTGTTCTATAGACTTTCAATAGATTCTTATTAGAAGCCTCTTCCTGTCCATTCCCTTGGGGATAGTAGATAGAAGACCAATGTTGTGTGATCTTGAATTTGGCACATAGATCATCTAGGTCTTTGTTCTTGAATTTTCCACTGTTATCTGTGATTATGGAATGAGGTATCTCATATCTGCATATGATATAGTTCAATATGAACATAGATATTTGCTTTCCAATTGCTTGTGTCAAAGGGACTGCTTCTACCCATTTTGTAAAATAATCTATAGCTGTGATTATATGGGTATGTCCATTAGAAGAGTGAGGATGAATGGATCCTATAAGATCAAATGCCCATTGGTGAAAAGGCCATTGTGTAGTAAAAGGAATTAGATCTTTCCCTAGAGCATGAATTAAGTTTCCATGCACTTGGCACTTTTGATAGTTCTTAGCAAACTTGATTGCATTCTTCTCCATTGCAAACTCCCAAAAAATATCATATCATGCAGTCCTAATGTCTAGCAAGGTGGAGAACAAGAGGGATTAGCAAGCTGGTGGAAGAGATGTGTAAGAATTTGCCTAAGGCAAAGAATAGAAACCAAGATCTAGAAGCTCAAGAGATAGCACAAGAGAGACAAAATATGATATGATCAACTGATCAAATAATGAATAGATAGATTGAATTATTGATTGATTACATACAATGTAGGAGTGCCTAAATATATAGGCAATGCAATAAGACTACATGATAAGGAGATGATAAGATATCACCCACATAAGGTGGAATCACATGTCCACCAAAGGTGGATCATCCTCCATTGTACATGAAAGTATGTGCAACAATGAGAGGATGATAATGTGATAAGAGCACTAAAGGTGGATCTCACACACAAAGAGGTATGTGAAGACAACTATGACCACCTAAAGTGGAGATTCTCCTAACCATGTGCTAAAATGAAATGCAAACTCCTAGGTGTCTCAAAGACAACTAATATGCAAATGCATTATCCTAAGTAAACTTAACTAAAGTGTAATTAGTAAATACTTAATTACACCAACAAGATGGAAGACAAGAGAATGAAGGCTAATGAAGGGAAGAAATCCTCAAGGGAAAACTCCTCAAGAATACCCAAGCTAGGGAAAAATATGTCATGTAAAGTGCATTTGGACAAGCAATGAAAGGCTAGCATAGGATAAGTCACAAAAGCGTAATGCCAAAGAAAGACAGCATGTAGTCCAAAAGAGTAGACATGTCAAGAGGTTTCAAAGCATCGTGTTTGAATCTTTTTTTTTATTAGATCAAGACCAAAGGGGAAAAGGATAGCGAAAGACTAGAATGAATAGAGGAAAATAAATATGAAGGCTGAACAGGAAGGGAATGAAAGCAAGATCATCGTAAGATAGCTCACAAGATAGCCAAATATTCGTGTATAGATCAACATTGTCAAGATCAAAGAGAGAAGATGGAATGGATGAAATATGTAGAAGAACTACACATGATGCCTGATTGCTAGGTTTTCATCACGGTACTTATCCAAGGTGCCACAAGGGAGTGGTTTTCACTATAGGATGAATTTATTTCTCTTTACTTTTGCTACCAAGGTGCCTATTTCCAAGTTTTCACCAAGGCACATTTTCAAATTTTTTTTTTCACTTTTTTTTTTTTTTGGATGAAGGCAAGCTCTTTAGATAATGCTCCTTGAAAGGATAAACCATGATATGCAAAGGATTCAAAAGGATATGCTCAAATATGCTGATAGGGAAAGGGAGATGGAAGAGAAAAATGGAGGACAAAGTTTTATGTAAAGCGAGTGAGGTTGGAAGATAGGAGGAATAGGCAAGTGAGGAAGAAGGATAGAAGGTAGGAGGATAATAAATGGAAGGATTGTGAAAGGGTGGATGGAAAAGAAGGCAAGATCAACATCAACACACACCTTGAAGGGTGGCGAGAGGATGGAGGAAATGTGAATGAAGGAATACGTGAAGGAATATGGTGAATGGATAGCAGAGGTTGTGGTTTAGGTGCATGGAATGGAAAAATATTTTTGGAAGAAGATGAAGTGGAAGTCTTTGGAAGCTTGAATGTCAACTTCACTTGTTTCTGAACATTAAAATTTTTTAAGAGAGATTTTAGAATCCATATAGTCGTAGGCTTTTCATTTCTTTTTGATGATTTAGAGAGAATATCTTCAATGATGGATTTTGGAACCCATACTTCTCTTGTAGTTTTTTTCTTAGATATCTCTTTTGACTTTATGCTTCCATGTCTATGAGAGGAGACATGGTGATCTTCTTTTTTTGATGGATTCTTGTATTGCTTCTTTTTCCTGTATTGAACATTCAAGTTACTTCCAAAAGATTTGGGACTGGTGGAAGGAGGATATGACTGGTTTAGATGGGTGGGTGGATGAAAAAGATTCAAGGGTATGCATTTATGTTGATCTTGAGGAAAGATAGGAGATGGAGGTATGTAAGGACCCAAGATGGATGGAGAATTAGGAGAGTTAAGAGGAGAAAGTGAAGGGACATAAGGACCCAAGATGGAAGGAAGATGTGAAGCTCTTTGTAGTGGTGGAAGAGGTCCAAGGATGGAATTGGAAGATACAAAAGGATAATCAATAAGTTCATCAGCATCTATATGACAACCAAGGATATCAACATCTTTAGAGTGAGCATTAGAATTTTCAATAGAATCATGGACATCTTGAATATGAGCACTTTCTTTAATAGGATTATTCAAAGCTTGCAAAGACTTAGGAAGAGTAGAAAGTGGAAATGAACATGGAGTGGTAGAATAAGAAGATGGAAGACTTTGATCTTGACAAGGATCTTTGGATAGCATAAGCGCATAATTTTTCTCTTGATTTTCAATAGGCTTAACATTGGAAGTAACAACACCATTTTTACCAATCTTAATGGAAGTATCATCTTTGGAAAGCACAAGTGTAGTAAGGTCATTTTGATTGTCAATAAGCTCAATAGTGTGAGTAGTAGCCTGATCTTGCTTAGGAGAAGACTTAAGACATGGTGGAATGCATGAAAAAGGGTGTGCAGGATCAAAAGAATCCTGAAGCAGATAAGAGACATCATGAAAAGGATTGGATGACATGGAGGTTTCTTGATCTTGATCTTTCTTTATGTTATTTTCTTTATCATTTTTAGAGTCCTCTTGACATGGAGCCACTTCTAAGGACAAGGAAGCATATTGGGATTGTATGGAAGACTTTGGAAGAGATGGTGAAGGACTAGCTGAAGTGGGCATTATAGTGTATAAAGGCTTAGGCTCTTTAGGTTTAGCATTATTAAAAGTATTTGCAGCCAAGTGAAGGTTAGCTTGAGTCTCTTTAAGAGTTAGCCCTTGAGGATAACTATAGGGAACTGCATGAAAAGTATTAGGACCTTTGGTGGATGAAGGACTTGTGAAAGATTTGATAGGCTTGGAAGCTTTAGGAAATGTATGGGTATTGGAGGAAGGAGGGGATGGAAGGGAACCATCACAAGACAAAGGTTCAACACTAACATGATCTTGCTTGAGAGTGTAATCTTTACTTTTAGCATGAGAGTTCTTAGAGGAGAGATCCTTGTAGTATGCATGTTTATAATCGACACGGTACATTTTATATTCATTAATAGAAGTAGATGTATCATCTAGGTATTGTTCACATAAATCATCAAAGTCTCTTTCAAAATTAGAATCATATGGATCACCATCATGATCTATTGAATGTGACATCCCATTTCTAGTAAGCACGAGCACACAATGAGGAGGACTCTTTGGAACATAGGTGTCATAGGTATCATTAAATTGTCCCTCATTATAGTCATCATAGTCTTCAAAGATGGGTGTGTCACTCTCCATGGAAGAACTATCAAAAGGATTATCACGTTGCTCATATTCTATCCAAGGGCATGGTGACATGTAAAAGTCTTTATCAAATGGAAAAGAGCATAGAGCTTCCATGGAGAACTCTTTAGGTTCCTTTTCTTTCTCAAGTTTGTTAAGCTTGACTTGCATAGCATGCATCTACTTCATCATAGTGGTGATTAGAATTTCTTCCTCATGTGTACTGATTCTTTGAGACATGTTAGGAGTTTTAGGACTCCCTGGGATAGATCGAGGTGGAGTTTGTTGATTACCTCTGTGAGTTGATGAAGGAGGAATGTACTCAGATTTTAATCAAAAATTGCCAAGACCATCATCTTCGTAAAGACCAAAATTGTAGAGTTGCTCAAGAGTTGGACCCACATGAGTAGACAAAGTTCCAGTGTTAAGTGCTTCTCTTGATTTCTTGTGAGAGGAAGCTCTAGTCTCCACCATTAACCTTGGGTGAAGCAAAAGAATAAGATGAAGACAACTAAAGAATGAATTGAACCAAGATGATCAGATGATGCAACCTTGTCAAGGTTTGATTGATTGAAGCATAGATTTGACTTAGATGAGGGAGACTGTGCCCTAGATGTATGGGTATGATTCCCAAAAGATAGCAGACATGAGTTCACAACACTTAGCCATTTTGATGATTGATTGAAGATTGATAGTTATGACAAGGTTTTGACACAAGATGATAAAGACTCAAATTGATTACACAGAAGGCTAAATCAGATTCAAAAGGCCACTTTAGGAAAATGATTGGATTCTTAGTAGTTGCTGCTCTATTCCTGACATAGTGATTTGTTTGACAGATTCTGGAAATGGGCTGAAAAAGCTAGGTCTCTGATAGTTCTAACAACTTTCTGACAACTTTTTGAAA
Organism: Chamaecyparis obtusa; assembly: GCA_027943335.1. Lineage (NCBI taxonomy): Eukaryota > Viridiplantae > Streptophyta > Pinopsida > Cupressales > Cupressaceae > Chamaecyparis > Chamaecyparis obtusa. The sequence goes on from BSBK01010514.1 coordinate 297,763, forward strand.
TTTCTCAAACAACTCTCTACAGGCTTGTATGACAGTGCGTATAGCATGAAATGACAATTGACAAGCTCCCACGATAGTTGACGATAGGGAAATTAATTTTTGAAAATGACTGGTAGCAAAACTCGTATGACAATATACCTAATACCATACGATAATCTGGGGGTTCTGAAATGACAATAGCCAAAAAGTCATACAACTTTCTGACTTTAAAAAATGATTGTTGACTCTAGAAGGTGTTTTACTTCAATTTTTGCAAATTTTGGGTTTTCAGTTTCAAATTGTTTGCAAATTTCAATGTCCAGATTTGAGGATTGAAATAGATTTGTTCATTTTCAATAACTAGATAGATAAGCAAGCATGCAAAATAGCAAGCAAGTGATTTCAAGCACATCTAAAAAAAATGAACAGGGGACAAAGCAACCCTGCACATGAATAATCAAGTGATTGAATGTGCTAATCCCTAAGAGCGCTACTTGTGTATGTTCCAAAAAGTTTTGCAATAACACACATATTCCTAGAAAATGAAAATTTGGCCTCACTAGGGTTTTTAGTAATGGTTTGACTCTAAAAATTTTATGATCCAAGAGGGCGAACTCCAATCTAGGTGCACTGGGGTTTTGATACAGTCCGAGAACTTAATCTTCAGGATTTGCTAGGGAGATTTGACAGCCCAACAAGAGACCACACCCGTGGAGATTTCTTCCAACAGGATATTTATATAGCAGTTGTCACTACCATGGTGAAAATGGCTATTACCGCTTGAGGTTCCGTCAACATGGTTGACCCAATTAAGGGAATGTCCACTACGGTTAACCCTCTCTAAAGGTGACTCACAAAATATACCACATGGAGACTGGTTCTAGATTCAAGGATTTGGGTTTTTGGTACTATCCAAAAAGGAAGTAGAGCATAATCCCCTAGCCTTTTCACTTTTAACTCAAACAAAGAAGATAGATTAATCCGACGTGCTAAGACCAAGATTATCTCACAAAGATCTATGACATCAACCCCTTATGATCTATCAACCTCTTCGGAGAGAGAATGCATTGATCAAAAGTTGAAGACACACGGATCTAGTGGAACGTGAGACTCCCTCAGTATCCTCCCTACCTACAAGGGGTTCTTTTATTGAGAAGAGCTTTGCTAGAAATCCACTCTCTCAAGAACCAAAAATAGTGTTCATAGGGCCTAGTTACTATGTGTAACAGATATGCAAAAAGAAAATCTATGTTCATTTTAGAGCCCAAAACTGAAGTGTGAATTATGAAAGTTGTAAAGGCACTCAAGCTTGACACAAGAGAGTTTGTTTTATGTCCCAAAATGAAGTGTTATCAGATTTAATAGAATACCTGATTTCCTCACAACGTGCTTAGTAGATTTTACCTGTTTTAGCAATTTTTGAGCATTTGTCTTCTATCTTTTGTACCCACAAGACGTACCTACACCTGTACATGCAAACCACTGTTATGAAAAACTTACCTATTCTTGTACATGAAACCCAATTTTATAAAAATCCATCAAAAAAAGAAACACAACTTGTCAACCCCACATGGTAGAAAATTAGGTTAGTCAAATATAATATGTCATTTGATAATTGAAAAATTTGTTGTCATAAAAAATCAGATTTTGACCAGTCTACACTAAATCAACAATAACTTTTGAAAATAAAAAGGAAATTAATTAAAACCAATGGAAAATGAAAGCTAACTCAAATACGTTTCCATAAATATAAATTTTAGATCTGTATCATGTCATATGTGCATGTACCAATAAAAACATCAGTCAGATTTCATAAAATTAGGTTCAGACTAGTCTTCACTAAAATAATTATAAATTTTGCAAATCAAAACTAAATTAATCCAAACCAATGGAAAATGAAAGCTAACTCAAATAAATTTCCAAAAATATAAATTTTGGATTTGTATCATATCATATGTGCATGTAACAATAAAAACATCAGTCGGATTTCATAAAATCAGGTTCAGACCAATCTTCACTAAAATGATCATAACTTTTGAAAATCAAAACAAAATTAATCCAAACCAATAGAAAATGAAAGATAACTCAAAAACCTTTCCAAAAATAAAAAATTTAGATTTTTATCATGTCAAATGTGCATGTACCAATAAAAAAATCAGTCAGATTTTTGGAAAAACAGCCCAGAAATTTATCACAAAACTCACAAAAATTAACCTTGTGGTCCTAGGTTCAAGAAAAATGATAGAAATTTGATAGAATAGAATGGAAACCCATTTCAAGGCCCCATGGTGGGTGCCAAAAATATGTGTGTGATTTTTGTATCTGATCTATAGACACAACACTTCAGTAAAACATTAGAGGTTAGCAAAAATCAAAATCATGCAATAGAATGGAAACTAAACTAACTAGGCAATTTACTGCCTTCTAATAGGTGTGAGTATGATCTTCTCAAATTAGACCGAGACCAGTGACATTAATGACACCTAAATGAAGGATTTGAATGCAAGATAGCAATGAAGTAATGAATGCAAATTAATCTATATTTTTGGGTTTTCTATGCAATAAGAATGAGAAATCTGATATGAATCTATTCTATATGAAAATTGATTTAACAATGATATGAAATAATACTAAAATGAATTGAAAACAAGATTGATCTCACAAAAATTGTTGATTCACAAGAAGCTTCAATTCTTCAGATGTTGATTCTCCAGAGTAAGTATGCAATTTTTGTGGATGGATGGATTGATAATGAAGAGTTGAAGCCTTAATTTATAGAAATCTAGGGCTTTGGAGGTGCATGAAAGAAAGCCATAAATCACTCAAATAACTCAGGTTGATTTTTGAGTTATTTTTAAATAAAGGATATTTAACTCACAAAAACATGCAAAAGCAGAGTTCAACTCAAAATAGAGTTTAGCTTTAATTGATGATTGATAGTTGTTTGCTTTTCTTGATTGTGCATGTTTTATTTATGAATTAATTTAATAATAAAGTGATTTATTTCCAACTTAACTGATTTTGAAAAATAAAATAATTGATTTATGGATTAATCAATCATTTTTCAAACTTTTATTCAAAAACAATATTATTAAAAATTGACAACTTGCTTTAATTTTTATTTTTTTGATCGGTAAAAGGCTGAAGCCCTAGAACATTTTTTATTAATATAAATAGTTATATTACAATGTGACCCCGCTCACTGCAGGCACTGGTAGGAAAGAGTAGGGCTGAGAAAACCTCCAGCCTTGCCCGGGACCATAGGTCTTGACCTTATACAAAAATTTACATGGGCATACCCACGACTCAACAATTGTCAAGATTTGTTATAATACAAATTTTCTGTAGGCATACCCACGACTCGATACCTATCGAGATTTGTACATATTTTACGTAGGCATACCCATGTCCCGAAAAAAACTCTAGATTGCTTTTTTAAAAATCATGAATTATACATAGAATGGCGATTAGACAAGGATTAGATCATTTGTACAATTGAATCAGAGTTTCTGATCCTCCTACTATGTCAAGTATATGTGTTGAACATCTAAATGATAGTCCTTCCTGAAAAAAACAAGACAAAATTCCTCTGAGACCAAGGTTAACCTGCATCAAGATAAAAATTCTACATCTCGGCTACATAACCTATCTAAGAATATTAGATATTGACTATGAAGCCTGTAGTTAAACACTTTTATTATTGACAATATAATACTAGAAACAAATACTCTTGTGATTAAAAATCCTTACCGCTAAAGATTAACAATTCCTGCCATGAGAGTCTTAACATTTTAGGCATATTTACAGTAGAACTAAATATACTCCTTAGTACTATACTAGTGCTTTGACTAATTTCAAATCATACCTGGCTAACTATCGGAAAGAAGATAATAGTAGAGTTTCATTATGGGCCTCTAATATTTACATCATTCAGCAAAAGCTGCAATGATTTCCAATCTCCTCAAATTGTAAGGCAAAAAAAATTAGTTTGAACATATGGTTATCTATATATGTAGATTATATATATATAACCATGTGTTCATACCCTTACCGGATCTGTGAGATCTTCTGAGGCTTATCCAATATATAAATATATATTTGCAAAGCTCTATATATTAATATATGTATACTGTCATCAGTATACCTATATTTATGACTCTTATATATAAAAGTAACAGAAAAGAGAAGAACATCTAGTACCTTAAGCCAAACATACTCTAAAGCCCTGTTAGTTATTATATATAAGCCATTTTGAAATACTCATAGGAGGAAGCTAGAATTTATATATAAATATATATATACAAACACCCACATATATATATTTATATATACCATAAAAACATATGTCCCTGTCTCTTGATACTACATTCTCAATTAAGGAAATGATTCAATTGCAAGTTGTCCATTAAAGAAAGTAATAACTTTATTTGTTGCTCAATACATCCCCAGTACTTATCATACATGTATCTTGTGCTGAATGTTCCAACTTAATTTTAAATTTCCTAGTTGAATTATTTCCTCTTTTAGATTGTTTTCTGGAGGTGATCAAATGTATATAAATATAGATATACTATTATCAACATATCTATATTTATATATATTAAACTATAAAAGGTAACAGGATTGAGGACTTTCTGATTCTGATCTTGCAAATCGTTATATCTTAGCTTTAGGCATCAGTATATATATCTATATATACTATTACTAGTGTGTATATATATATATATATATATATATATATATATATATATATATATATATATATATATATATATATATATATATATATATATATATATATATATATATATATATATATATATATATATATATATATATATATATATATGTATGTATGTATATACCTAATATATACTCTGACTTTAGGATCCTTTAACTTAATACAGGAATACCAATTGTGACTAGGTTCCGTACTGTATTCTCAAATGCATGCAATTTTAATAACTGTGCCTCATCTTCTGCAACATGAAATGCTTCCCTGAGTAAAAACAATGCTTAGAAGACCTTGCTAGCTTAAAGTAAGATAAGATGGTATATACATACATTTATATATACATATATATAATGTGCATATATATAAGCGTATGTACATACCATTATCCTGTTTGAGGACATCATTAATATAGCACTTAGCAAGTTTTGTTAAGAAGAATATGAATATATGTATATACCTATACATATATTCATATACTCTTACCCATGTCTAGCTGTGTAGCAAAATAGTAAAAGTATCCATTGATCCCCTTCCTAGGGGCATCACCTCAGGGATTTTATTAACTCCTTAAAGTGACATAATTAACATGACTTAGTCCATATAATGATAATAAATTAGCTATGAATACCTTCATGTCAAAGGGAATCCAATCATGATTATCATTTCCAAGTATTTGCTCTAAGAGTGTATAATAATGTCAACCATGTATTATGGAGACGCCCTTTAATTTGCTATTGTGAAAGTACTGTTGCCCAAAATTTCCCTATCATTCCCTTTTTGGCTGCATCCTATTTGTTCCAAGAAATGCTCAAGTGTCAAAACCCTCTGTGTTTTCTGCCTTTTGGCCTGAAAATCCAGTGTGTTTTTGACCTTCTCTCTGAAGGCTCAGGATGTTTTTGACTTTTGGTCCAAAAATTCTCTATATTTTCAACCTCCAATTTGAAAACCCTCTGTGTTTTCAACCTTCAAGTGCGTAACTCCGACCAGGCGGGTCCCAGTTCCTCCTAGGCATGCAAATGCATTGGAGATCCGACGGCTATCGCATAATCTCATGGAATCTTTCGAGCCCATGAGATCATGCGACAATGGTTGGATTAGAATCTCAGTGGGTCCACATTTTTTGAGTGAGGTGGCATATTCCCTAAGTGCACTATCGTGACCAGGTGGGTCCCAGATTCTAACATCACCACGAGGCTAGTCAGCAGTCAAGCAAACAACAAGCCGCCATTGGTCAGTGGTTAACATCTTACAGTTGGTCGCATGATTTCATGGTCTCTTCCAAGCCCATGCGACCATGTGACAAACCGTCAGTGGTCATAGTTAAGGCAGTTCACAATAGTTTTTGTGGTGCAGTTTCATGCTTGTCGCATGATCGCGTGCGGCTTCCTCAGCACATGCAACCATGCGACAAGCCTCTAGCGGTCAGCAAGGACTTTGAATTTGGTGGTGGGTCCATGGATAGTGATGTATCCATTTGGACTGAGGTGGCAAAGGTTCTAGTGGGCTCGGGTGTCTATGTGGTAGTAGGGTGAGATCTCAAAGGCTTGTCACATGATCGCATGAAGCCTTTCAAGCTCATGCGATCATGCAACCATTGACTTTTTCAAATGTAGTATGACCTATTTTTCATGACTTTCGGGTAGGGTATTGTAAGGTTATGGTCTACATAGTAAACCACCTTTTCCAGCCCTTCTAAGTGCTCCTTAGCGAAACAATTGTGATTAGGTTCTGTACTGTATTCTCAAATGCATGCAATTTTACTAACTATGCCTCATCTTCTGCAACACGAAATGCTTCCCTGAGTAAAAACAATGCTAAGAAGACCTTGCTAGCTTAAAGTAAGATAAGATGGTATATACATACATTTATATATATATATATATAATGTGCATATATATAAGTGTATGTACATACCATTATCCTGTCTGAGGACATCATTAATATAGCACTTAGCAAGGTTTGTTAAGAAGAATATGAATATATGTATATACCTATACATATATTCATATAATCTTACCCATGTCTAGCTATGTAGCAAAATAGTAAAAGTATCCATTGATCCCCTTCCCAGGGGCATCACCTTAGGGATTTTATTAACTCCTTAAAGTGACATAATTAAAATGACTTAGTCCATATAATGATAATAAATTAGCTATGAATACCTTCATGTCAAAGGGAATCCGATCATGATTATCATTCCCAAGTATTTTCTCTAAGAGTGTATAATAATGTCGACCATGTATTATGGAGACACCCTTTAATCTGCTATTGTGAAAGTATTGTTGCCCAAAATTTCCCTGTCATTCCCTTTTTGGCCGCATCCTATTTGTTCCATGAAATGCTCAAGTGTCAAAACCCTCTATGCTTTCTACCTTTTGCCCAAAAACCCAGTGTGTTTTCGACCTTCTCTCTGAAGGCTCAGGATGTTTTTGACTTTCGATCTAAAAATTCTCTATGTTTTCGACCTCTAGTTTGAAAACCCTCTATTTTTTTGACCTTCAAGTGCACAACTCCGACTAGGTGGGTCCTAGTTCCTCATAGCCATACAAATGCATTGGAGATCCGATGGCTGTCGCATAATCTCATGGAATCTTTCAAGCCCATGAGATCATGCGACAACAGTTAGATTAGAATCTTAGTGGGTCCGCATTTTTTGAGTGAGGTGGCATATTTCCTAAGCACGCTATCACGACTAGGTGGGTCCCAGTTTCTAACATCACCACGGGGCTAGTCAGCAGTCAAGCAAACAACAAACCGCCATCGGTCAGTGGTTAACATCTTACGGTTGGTTGCATGATCGCATGGGCTCTTCCGAGCCCATGTGACCATGCGAAAAACTATCAGTGGTCATAGTTAAGGCAGTTCACAATGGTTTCTATGGTGCAGTTTCATGCTTGTCGCATGATCGCATGCAGCTTCCTAAGCACATGCGACCATGCGACAAGCCTCTAGCGATCAGTAGGGACTTTGACTCTGGTGGTGGGTCTGTGGATGGTGATGTATCCATTTGGACTGAGGTGGTGAAGGTTCTAGCAGGCTCGGGTGTCTATGTGGTAGTAGGGTGAGATCTCAAAGGCTTGTCGCATGATCGCATGAAGCCTTTCGGGCTCATGTGATCATGCAACTGTTGACTTTTTTAAATTTAGTATGGCCTATTTTTTGTGACTTTCAGGTAGGGTATTGTAAGGTTATGGTCTACATAGTAAACCATCTTTTCCAGCCCTTCTAAGTGCTCCTTAGCAAAAAATTCTTTAGCCACCTTAATAATATCTTCTTTGCTTTTGCCAGCAAAGACAGACAGGGCAATGAATTTCCCTATCACTTCTCCATTTGTTCTATAGGAATAAAGATTGTTGAAGAATTGATCTCCAATGGACTTTTCCACTGCCCTTTTGGTGGAATCTAGCATAGGATTCAGCATTTGATTCCACCTTTCTGGATAAATTCAACCTCTGAAAGCCATTTCTCGGTCACTCTTAATGTAGTAGGTGCTAAGTCTAGTGTCCATGTTTCCTCTATGAAACTATAAACAATAAATTTTTTAATAAACAGTCATTGTTCGGTTATTCTGGACTTTTCCAGAAGAATCCTTCCCTTGTTCGAGATCCTTCTGGACTTCACTCAAATAAGTGGGGTGGTATTTCTCTTTGCATAATACCCTTTTCCTTTGTTACCTGGAGCCTAGAGGCTACAAGCTAACATTTCGCATTCCTTGAATAACTTGATGGCGTTCTCACCCGTGAACTGTCATCAGTATTTATGAATCCAAAACTTACTCTTGAAACAATATCTTCTTGCCTAGATGCTATTTATCCAGTTGGAAATTGCCTATTAGTGAGTCTTAATGAAATGATCTCTAATCAATGACCATAAAAAGCTATAGGATCATCTGCTATACATCATGAAGCTATATCTTCTTATATCGCACTGTAACATAAAACATCTCCTACATGGAGAGTCTCAAACTTTGATATTATGCTTACAGACATACATGCTTATCTATCATTATTATCATTGGTAGAATCCTGCTAATGATGATAATGATAACTTCCCCAAGCAAACATACAGGTAAAGCACTAAGCTTCTAGCTTTGGCTATTATTCAATAAGTAATCACTAGTTGAAATGATAACAAGGAGAAAAAGGATTAATTTTTTATTCCTTGCCGGTTCATGATGAGCTCACGAGTATAAGAGATGATGATCCAAATTTATGCCTTGCTGGTAGTTTTTCACCATGGAACGGGAAAATTGAGTGCATTTAATTATGATTATATTTGCAAGTGCTCTACTATTTATTATGCTACCTATAAAAAAGGCTCTGCAAACACTCAATACCTGATGCACACCTCTAAATAAAAAGGTGTACTATGTGTAGAATATAAACCAAGTTTGTAGGTACCTACATCCCTTACTCTAATACCCCAGCCCATCCCTATCCTCCTATCTTAGCTAAGTTTTATAGGTAATAATTTTTAGTTGCTTGGGGCTCTTCAAGCAAGGCTGCTAATACTAGTATCTACCTATAGACAAATTTAATGTCTTTGGGCTAAATGACCTCCTATAATTTGTAATAATCCCCCTATAACTACTGCAAACCTATTATTTAGTATAAATTCATATTAATTGGAATGTTCCTACATCTGTGTTAAAACCAAAAAAGTTTGTTAGAATATAAGCCTATGTAGATTTTTAGGTATACCGATCCATAGTTGTAACTCCGTTGGCTCCTAGATTGGCTAGCTTATCTGCCTCTGCATTACCCTCTCTATATGTGTGTCTTATTTCATACTTCGGGATCCCCTCGATAGCTTGGTTAATCTCTTCTATTTTCGAGTTAAGGGACCAATTGGGAGTTTTCTTGTTTCGAATGGCATTGATGATAATTTGCGAATCTCCTTCGATAACTACTTTGGATAAGTTGATCCTCCTACACAATTTTAAACCTTCTAAGGCCACTACGCATTCTGCCATGTTATTCGTGGAAGGATTTATGGGACTGGAGAACTTAGCAATGGCTTTTGACTTCCAATTGCGAATAATCTCCCCAATACCTGCTACCCCGGGGTTACCTCTAGAAGCTCCGTCAAAGTTAAGTTTATACCATCCCTCTCTCGGAGGGATCCATTTGCAAGAAACTCGGTCAGCCTTCACTTTGGGTCCCCCTTTGCCATATAGGGGAGGAATATCTAATTTTGGCCATTTTGCTCTGATTTTGTTATCCCAATTCTTGAATGCCTCTTCATAGCTTAGCTTGTTTCTGAGATTACTATTGATATTTTCTACTATTGATGCTTCTATTTTATTTGTGATTGAACTCCATGGTAATTTTTGACCTGCGAAAATCCTCCTATTTCTTTCTTTCCATAATTCCCAGGCAACTATTGCCAGGGAGATGGTCCATATATCCTTATATAGATTATCTTTATAAAGTGATGGCCATGCTTTAAGGTTACTTAATAGATCAACGTGGAGAGCAGACTTCTAGCCTAAACATTGATGAAGCCAATTCCAGCAGTTTTGGGCATATGGGCAGTTGAGGAGGATGTGATTAACATCCTCGAATTGAATCTCACACATGGGGCATCTGGACGGCCCTTTAAAACCCAATTTCTTAAATCTATCTGCTGTCAGAATTTTATTTTGCAAGGCAGCCCATAGAAACATACCCACTTTTGGGAGGCCAGATTTATTCCAACAAAGGTTTAGAGGGATATCTATATCGTCCATCTTTTGTTCTTAGATAATGGTATTGTAGCCCTCCTTTACAAAATAGTTACCATTCTTTGATCCTACCCAAATCAATCTGTCTAATCTATTTTTAAGTACAACTTCTCTCTTTTCCATTATTGACAAAAATTTCTACTTCTCCTACCATACAGAGTCAATTTCTTCTAAATTGCTCCATTTATTACTCTCTTTCTTACATATATAATCCTTGAGAAAGATGCCTTTGACTCTTTTACATTCTTCCATAAACTCCATGGAAAAACCCAAATTGCTAAGGGGAGTGAGACCTGCCCACGAATCCTCCCAAAAAAGAACTTGATCCCCTACACCTACATCCCATGATAAATAGTTATTAATAATTCCTTTGCATTCTTTGATGAAATTCCATATCCTAGATCCTTTGACATGTGTGGAGGACCTAAAGATGTTGATGGGATCCGCATCGAGAATGTATTTCTGTAATAATATCGACACCCATTTACATCTATGTTCCTTATACATTCTCCATATAAGTTTATCTCCCAGGGCTTGGTTTTTCCATAGAAGGTTTTTAATGCCGAGGCCTCCCTTAGAAATAGGTTTACATAAGGTATCCCATTTTATTAGGGCAAGTTTTTTTTCTTCTGATGGGCCTTGCCAATAAAATTCTCTAAACATTTTATCTAGGTTCTTTTTAATATTTATTGGTAAAGGGAGAATTGACATCTGGTAACCTTTGTTAGCCATCTTCCTTTCCATGAGCTCTTCTTATTTTGGACTTTGGTAATCACTTGTTGCCAGAGTTTGGAAGATAGGAGACCTTTATCCAAGTCAATGCCCAAATACTTACATGGAAACTTGCCAATTTTATAACCCATCAACTGACAAATCTCTCTTTCTACTCTCGGTGAGGTAATACTGAAGAAAATTTCTGATTTAGTGGGGTTAACCCACTACCCTGAGGCTTTCATGTAAATAGTTAGGATATCTTTAAATGCTTTAGCTTCTTGACAGTTGGCTTGACTAGGTAGAATCGTATCATCTACAAACTATTGGTGTGTGATATTTGAAATGTTTTTAGTGACCTGTAGACCTGAGATCTTTCCTTCCAAATGTCTCTTTGTTATAGATCTTCCCAAAGCTTCTGCCATGATTACATATAGAAAGGGGGACATTGGATCCCCTTGCCTAATGCCTCTTGAGATACTAAAGAAGCCTTCCGGAGTTCCATTAATTAGAACTGATATCTTAGGGGTTGAAATACAATTAAAAATAAGATTGACCCATTTCTTAGAGAAACTGAAAGCTTCCATGCATTTGCAAAGGAATCTCCATTCTACTTTGTCATATGTTTTTTGAATGTCTATTTTCATAAACATACTTGGTACCTTTGTCATTTGAGCAGTATGGACTAATTCTTGTGCTATAATTATTCCATCAAGGATCGATCTATTTGCTACAAAACCTGTCTGTTCTTTAGAAATTATATTGGGAAACAATGTTTTAAGTCTATTTGCTAAGAATTTAGAGAGGATCTTGTATATTGTGTTACAGAGGGATATTGGCCTGAAATCTCCAGGATCCACACTTTCATTTTTCTTTGGGATTAAAGCAAAAAAGGTGTTATTGATTTCACTTAGCAGGGACCCCGCGTTCCTGGTAGCTTCCACTGCTTGCCATACCTCTTCCCCAATAAAATGCCAACACTTCTGGAAAAAACCTACTTGAAAACCATCTGAACCTAGCACTTTATTTAGGTGAAGTTGGAATACTGCCACTCTAAATTCTTCGAGGGATAACTTATTATTTAACATTTTATTATCGAGCTTCGTAATCAGTTTAGGAATGGCTTTAAGCATTTCATTTTGTGCTGAAAGGTCAGATGCTTCTACACCATTGAGAAGGGTATGATAGAAGTTTGTAATCACACTCGATATCTGCTTAGGGTCCTCATTTATAAGCCCATCACTGGACTTAATTTTAGCTATTCTGTTGATGCTTCTATTACACTTAGTGGTGTTATGAAAAATTTTTGTATTGCTGTCTCCTTCTTTTAACCAAGACTCCCTAGATTTTTGTCTCCAAAAAATTTCTTCTTTAAGAAGAATATCATTGTACTTAGCCATTAATTCCTTTTCTCTATGATAGCCTAGTTCATCCATACCTTGTTCTATAACTAAATTGTTGAGGTCAGCTATTTCTTGCTCCAACTGATCCTTTTCTTCAAAGATATTATTAAAATTGTTCTTATTCCATTGTAATGCTTTATGTTTAATAATTTTTAATTTTGCTGTTAAACAATACATTTTAGATCCTTTTATTGAAATTTGTTTCCACCATTCCTCCAAGAGATTTATAAACTCTGGGTTTTGGAACCACATAAACTAGAATTTGAAAGGACTTCTAGCTAGTTTGGAATCCTCTATAATAGTGAGCCTAACCAGAAAATGATCCGATCCTGCCTCTGGCAGAATCTCCACACTATACAATAAGTTACAGATTCCATCATTCATCTTAACAAAGAATCTATCTAATTTTTCTACTATATGGCTAAAACCTGCTCTTCTATTGTTCCAAGTGTAAATGCCATTGTTTGTGTTTATGCTAATTAGATTATTGTCCAATGCCCAATTACTGAAATCCTTATGAGCTTGTGATATATATTGAGAACCCCCATATTTCTCTTCTGTATCTAAAATAGCATTAAAATCCCCTCCAATAAAGAAGAGGGATTGTGAATTTATGGATAAAAAGAGGTGGATTTCTTGCTAGACTCTCCTCTTATCCTCATTAGGTATGGGGCCATATATGTTAATTAAGTTGAATTTTAAATTAGACTTTAGACTTTTAATTTCTAGAGCCAACCAGTTACTATTATGGGATAAAGGTGTGGCTGCTAACTTCCTAGGATCCCATAATACTACTAACCCTCCAGAAGTACCTATTGAGGTTGCGTACTCTGCTTTCCATATGCCTATTTTTGCTGAACTTGGAGCTTTCAACTTTATTAAGTTTAGTTTCTTGTAATAAAATAATTTCAGAGTAAAAAATTTTAAGGTATCTTTTAATTAATCTGTGCTTATTAGGGGCATTTAGTCCCCTAATATTCCATGTAGTGACTTTCATTGTTCATGGGGAAGGCACTTCCCCTTCCCTGTGTTCAGAATATCGGCTAATTTCTTTTGATTACCTGAATTTCCATCTATGGTTCTAAGTTCAACAACTAATTTTCTCCCTCTTTTCTTTTTGATTTTGTTAATATTTGGTGTACTAAGGTATCCTCTATTCATTGCTATTCCCAAATGTCTATTTTCATTAGTTATGCCAAAGAGGCCTTCTATGGAATCTTTAACCATTGACATGTTTCCTGCTATACTGATGATCTTGTCCTGCTGCCCTGCACTCACTTGTTTTGGTTCCGTTTGTATATTGATCTCATTGTTATCTATAATCTCTTTACCATAGATCTCAATTATCTCAACTGGATTCTTTGGTATTATCACATTAAGGGATTCTATTTCTATCAGGATTGCTACTTCGAGTTCCTTCTCCTTGTGCAGTGATTCGGTATCATTTATATTGCAACAAGGAACCTCTTTATTGGTTCCCTCATTTCTTGAGCCTTCATTTTGAATATAAATAGGGTCCTTTTTTGGACTCTGTTTGTCTTCACCTTTATCCTTTGTGTTTATGTCATAGTCTCCTAGGAGCCTATCACCACTTTGATCAGGGGTTTTTAATAGTTGTATTATTTCATTATTCTCCTTCTCTACCTGAACTAAAGTTGCATTGCTGATATATCTAATTAATGTTTCTCTCTAGTAATTTAGTTCCTCCAGATCAAAAATTTCATCCATGAACATTTTTATAAGATCCTCTACAAGAGATTCTCCTAGGCACTTTATAATTTGGTCTACTTCCTCATTACATTTTTCTTTAGGATCCCTATTTGCTGTTGTGGATGAGCCCTCTGGGTTCACCGATTGATCTACTAATAAATCTGTATCATCTTTGACAGTCTTGCTTTCTATCTCTATCTGTTCTGTTTCTAAAAATAGAATACCCTCCACATTTGGGTTGGGCATACTATTATCAGCTAAGTCCCCCATTTCCAAATTAAGAACTGGATTTCTATTGTCCTCCTTCTGCATTGCTTTATGAAGAAAGGGGGAAACTATTGCCTTTTCCTCTCCTTCTAAGGGGCAAATTCCTATATCCTTAATCTCCTATGGAAGGTTGTTTATCAATTTGCCCTGATTTTCCCCTAAAGTTCTAGGCTCAAATTGAGATATAGGTCTATCTACATTATATTCTTTAGGTCCCTTTATATTGAAACCTCCCTTGCCCTTACAGAAGGGGATTTCATAATCATTGCTAAACTGATTTAATGGATTAGTTCTTGCTTGTTCTATATTGGTGGCTTTGTTAATTTCCATATAATCTTCTAAGATAATTGGGTTAACAATAATAGAGTTAGAATTGAAACTTAATTGTATAGGAGAGATATATATTTGATGGTAATCCAATTCTAAAATGATTATCTGATCTACATGCATGTTTGTTGTTTTAGCCATTCTAATAAATCTACCAATCTTATTTCCTATATTGCAGAAAATATCTTGACTAGACAATTCCAATGGTACATTCTTAATGGTTATAGCTTTTTCAACTTTAAAATTCTTCAGATACATGGGATTGAATAGAGGGATCCAATCAAACAAAGCAAAAGGAGTACTTCTAAATTTAAGACACTTTTTTCTTTTAATGCTATTTTTAATATCTATATTCTTGCAATCAATATACATGAAATTTTCCATGAGTCGAGAAATACTTACCTCTCTGGGAAGTAGTGATGTCAGCTCTGTGACTAAGAAATTGATAGGAACCCCTGTACCTTTCCATATGCAGATTAAGCCTGTGTCTGCAAGGTATTTCTACTTTTGGACAACAACATCACTATCTAAGATGAGATTATCATAGTGCATACCAACCTTTGAGATGCCTTTATTCAGATCCTTACCGCGCCTATGGGGAGGCGTATATGTGAGATTCTGGTGATTATTATTTTGCAAAATAGAGTATTGCCCATGTTGCTTACAATCAGACAGAGCGGGCCTTGCTAATCTTTTGTGATGCGGAGGGCTATAGATTTTGGTAGTTGCAATGTTCCTCCAATCCCCCGCAGAGAAGGAAGGATTTTTGGCTATAATAGGGTAGGGTTTCCTTTGCTTAGGCTATGCTATCACATCTTTCTTGCTCTGATGTGTTGGTGCCCTATGCATTTGAACCCTAATTTCCTTACCTATCATAACTCCCTTCCTTTTATGTGGGGGCGAGTATATGCCAGGTAAGTTTTCCTTCTTACTTAGTAAATCAAACGCATTCCTTAATGGTAAACTATTATCAATGTGAGACGAAGTAGAAACCCTAACCTTATTATTCCTTTTAATCGAATGCCATGCCCAATTTTGATCTATGAAGTGCCCTGAGGTCGCCTGTGCTATAACTTTTCCTTCCCCCGAATCTGACTGGGGTATATTGGCATTATGATCTGAATTAATTCCAGATTCATGAATACTAGCGTACTCACTGCTAAGCTTGGCCCTTAACCCATACTTGGTTTTTGCAAACATATCAAGCTACCTATCCAGAGATTGAACTGTAAAAATGTTAAATGTAGGTTCATTGTTCTGCCCTAATTTCTTAAAGCCAATCGAAGCCTCTGTTAAGGAACTAAAGTTCTTTTCTTCAATCCCTCTTTCTTTTAGAGAAGATTTGGCCATGCTTTTCTCCTTCTGCTTAGCAATGAAACCCTTTAAGTGTTCATAATCTAATCGATATGATCTGTGGTCTGGTTCCCTACATTCCAACATTTTGTGCCCATATAATAAGCAATTGAAACAATAACCAGTAAAAACCTTGGCATCTCTATGTTTCGAGCTAGTGTTTGCATGAAAGCTAGCCTCGAGGGAAGAAGATGGAAGCAAGACGCCCTTCTTTCTTGCCTCCTCTTTCTGATGGAAAAGGAGCCCTTTTATAATCTGTCACTGCTACAGAAAAAACTTTTGCTGAATTCATATTTTCTTCATATCTCGTGCTCCGACTCTAACCTATTACCTTATTCCATACATGGTATTAATCTTCCCCAATTTTAACGATCATGACAACTTGCTTTAATTAATTAAATAAGAATTTAATCAATTATTCATAGGATTTTAGATTTATTGTCAAAATTAAATAATACAATTTATGAATAAATAGAATTAACTTCAATTAAACAATTAAGTGGCAGAATTAAATCTAATTAATTAAATATTGAGAATATTCAATTAATCAAACCTTAGGATAAATAGGATTTATCACCAAATAATCATTAAATCAAAGATAATTATGATGATTAGGAATATTACCAAGAATATTCCCTGATGAAAAATTTGAGATAATCAATTAGGATTCGATGATGTTTAGATGTGCCTTTGGTTAGGACTTTGATGTTGATTTTGTTCAATATGTCTATGTAGGAGGTTAATGAACCTATAGCCCATTTTTGGGGTATTACACTATCAACTCTATATCTCATCCACTCCTCAAATACAAAGGCGCGTGTCTTATTTATATGTGCTAACAAAACTATTCACTAGGTCGGCCTTGAACCAATTACTAATGCAAGGTAGGGGCAAAACAATGGCACACCCTAATGATCCAAGCTTGCTCAACACATGCAGAAGAAAAGAAACACAACAATGAGAGAGAGAGAATGCAGAAGCTTTCATATATTTTCATCAAATAGAATGATACATATCAGGCTGTAAGGCATTCCAGATTAGGGCCAAATATTAAAATGAAATAAAGAAGTCCTCAACCATGTGAGGATCTTCCAACAATCTCTAAAACACTATCTTCTATCTTCTCCTAAAAAATGCCTCCTAAACTACAACCAAACAACTACATTTATACAAGAGTCTACCGAACAAAGTTGGCCTTTAGATCCACTATCAATGGAAGGAATGGTCAAATCTAGGACCACATGCTTACCAATGATGGATTCCAACAATAAATCCATGACCCAACATAAATGTACAAGTCAGCCACAACAGGAACTAAAACTAAACCTGTCAGTGACAAAAGATAATCGAGCAGAAGACAAGAAATGTCGAGCGCAGATGAAACAACTGACCACCTAGGAGATAACTGACCCAACTCGGTAACCAAAGGAAACTGACCAAATACTGACCACTTCAGTCAAAGAAGGAACCAAGAAGCACAGACAAACTCCAAAATGTGTTTGGTGACACATGATTGCCAAGGACCCAAGATGCTCCTGCATCAGACACTTGGGGTTATTTTGAAATTATTCTCTGAATCATTTGGTAGGTCTATCCAAGATACATCTAACTCAGACTGAGAAATCCAAGAACTATCTTCCATCAGTCTATTCTTCCACTTTACTAGATATTCAATATACTATTTTCCTCTTGTACTCTTGCCAACTCTTTCCTTCAAAATCTGTTCAACTTATTCATTCTTCTTCTTAGGATACTCTATCAGTACAGTCACTTCTTCATTAGGTTCATGATACTCATACAAATCAAAAATGTTGAAAATAGGTGATATATCCATGTCATCAGGCAACTCAATCTCATATGCATTTCCACTATCAAATTTCTTCAAAATCTTGCAAGGTCCAAACTTTTTGATCTTCAGCTTCCCATATGTTCCAATAGGAAATTAACCTTTTTGCAAATGAACCATCACTTCATCACCAACATCAAAAGTTTTATTTCTTCTTGATCTATCAGCTCTGTCTTTGTATTTCTAATTAATTTCTTCCAGCTTTAGCTTCACATCTTCATGAAATGTCTTCATGTACTTAACAAACTTTACTCATTCAACACTTCTCTTATTCTCATCAGCAATGTCTCTCAAATAAGATATTCCTCTCACTTGTGTGCCATTCACAATATCAAATGATGTCTTTCTAGTACTCCTATTCATTGAATTATTGTATGAAAATTCTACTTGTGCCAACACATAATCCCAATTACTCGATGTGTCTCCAACTAAGCATCTCAAAATATTTCCCAAACTTTTGTTCACAACTTTAGTCTATCCATCGGTTTGTGGTGAAATGTAGAACTATATTTCAACTCAGTGCCAAATTTCTTCCAAAGAGTTTCCCAAAAGTAACCAACAAATTTACTATCTCAGTCAGAGATAATACTCTCGATAATCCATGCAATTTGAAAATTTCCTTAAAGAAAAGATCTGCTACATGTACTGCATCTGATGTCTTTCTACATGGTATAAAATGTGTCATCTTAGAAAATCTATCTACCATAACAAATATGGAATCATTACCTCTTACTATCTTCGGTAAGCCAAGAACAAAGTCCATACTAATGTCAATCCAAGGTTTCTCAGGAACAACAATCGGTGTATACAATCCAGTATTCTGACTTACTCCTTTTGCAACTTGACAAATTCCATAACTTTTCACAAATTTTTGAACATCTTTATACAGCTACAACCAATAGTATTTCTCCTTAAGAAAATTCCATGTTTTATCAATACCAAAATGTCCAGCCAAACCACTACTATGTTTCTCCTTTATCAGATTAGTTCTCATTATTCCTCTCGGTATACATAATTGAATACCCTTAAACAACATACCTTCCCGAATAAAATATTCACCCCATTTAGTATCTTGTTGATCTTGAATAGGTGCTCAACACTTTCTCCATGGCTCATAAAAATTAGGGTCAAACTCATAAGAATCTCTCATCTCATCAAAACCAAGAACTTTAATTTTCATCTCGGTCATCAGATATCTTCTTCTACTCAATGCATCAACAAATTGGTTAGTGACTCCACTCTTATGCTTTATCACAAATGTATAACTCTATAAATACTCAACCCATTTCATACATCTTTGATTCAACTTATTCTGACTACCCAAATATTGTAAAGCCTTATGATTAGTATACAACACAAATTCATTCAGTACCAAATAATGTCTCCATTTCTTTAGTGCTTGAACAATAGCATAGAATTCTTGATCATACACAGAATATTTCCTTCTAGCATCATTCAAATTTTCACTAAAGAAAGCAATAGGTTTACCTTCTTGACTCAATATAGCTCCAACTACACTTCCACTTGCATCACATTATACTTGAAATACTTTACTGAAATCAGGTAATGCCAAAATAGGTAATTCAACAACCTTCTACTTCAGAGTCTCAAAACTTTTGTCAGCTCCATGTATCCACTTGAATTCTCTTTTGTCTCCTCTCATAGTTTCGGTCATAGCATTACAAATTGAACTAAAATTTATTATGAATTTTTGGTAAAAACTTTCCAAACCATGAAATGATATTATCTCACTAGCATTCACAGGTGTAGGCCAATTCAAAATAGCTTCAACCTTTTGAGGATCCATCTTCAAACCATTAGCTGAAATAACAAATCCCAAATACACAATCTCCTCTTTCATGAATGAACACTTTTTTAGATTTATCAGTAATTTTTCCTCTTTCAATCTCTGCAAAACTTGTCTAACATACAACAAATGTTCTTCTCTAGTCTTACTGAATATCAAAATATCATCAAGATATACAATCAAAAACTTACCCAATAATTTCTTCAAAACTTCATTCATTAGCCTCATAAAAGTACTTAGTGCATTAGTTAAACCAAAGGGCATAACCAACCACTCATACAAACCTTCTTTTGTCTTGAAAAAAGTCTTCCATTCATCACCTTCTCTAATTCTGATTTGATGATACCCATTTTTCAAATCAATTTTGGTGAAATACTTTGCTCTAGTCAAACTATCCATTATGTCATCCATTCTCGGTATAGGAAACCTATACTTCACTATTATCTTATTGATTGCTCTAGAATCAATACACATTCTCTATTCTCCATTCTTTTTCAGTGCCAATACAACAGGTACTGCACAAGGAGTCAAAATTTCTCTGATCAAACCTTTCTCCAGCAACTCTTGAATCTATCAGTTCAATTCCTGATTCTTGGTAGGTGTCAATCGATGAGGTGCCTTATTCGATAAACTAGCTCCAGGGATTAGATCCATACAATGATCAATGCTTCTTTTCAGTGCCAAACCATTAGGTACATTATCAAAAATGTTATCACTATACTCGATGAGTAACTTATCAATCTCCTTAGGGACATTACCTTATGTTTTCTTACTCGATTTGTTAGGGATCACATCAAAACATACATCATTCTTCTTCAAAGAGTTAACAAAATTCCTTCCCTCCATCAAACAAAATTTCACAAATGTGCAAACATTACTAATAGGTTCTTCCATCAATGGTAACAAGATTTGTTTCTTTCCATCATCCACAATAGTATACCTATGCAATCTTCCATCATATATAGCATGTCTATCATATTGCCAAGGTCTACCCAAAAAAATATGACAACAATCCATAGGCATGATATCACATAACACCTTATCATAGTACTTTCCAATCTTCAAATTCACATAACATTGTTCACTTACCAGGAGTGTATGCTCATCTTTGATCCATGAATTTTGATAGGGCTTTGGATGTACCAATCTTTCCAACTGCAATTTTGTGACCATCTCTTCAGATGCCAGATTCTCCAAGCTACCATTGTCAATGATTACCTTCTAGAATTTATTAGAAACTCTACATCTGGTCTTGAACAAACTTTTCCTTACCAGATCTTCCTTTTTGCTTTCATTCCATAGTGCTCTCCTTACCATCAAGTTATTTTATTTCTCAGGTTAATTTAGTGAATCTTCTTGCACCAAAGCATTTCTACTGCTACCAGCCTTCTTACTTGCATGTGTACATTCAAAAGATCTATGTCCTTCTTCTCCACAATTGTAACAACTTCCTTAGAAACTTCCTCTGCTATAACCACCTTGATAGTTACTGCCTCTACCTCTAGATGAACTTTCACCCTTCCACTCGGTCTTTCCTTTGTCCAGATTTGTCTTTTCTAGTTCAGATCTACCATTTTCACCATTAGATCTACCTCTTCCTCTAGGGAATCTATCACCTCAACCTCTTTGTCTTTTCTCATGTCTCTTGTTCAATTTCTCCTCGGCCTTTAATGCAAATTGATAAGATTCTTCAATGTTCTCCAACTTGACCATACTAATTGCCTCTTGGATGGAAACTCTCAAACCATTCAGGTATCTATCGATTCTTTCCACATCATCTTCATCATGTCTAGATCTGATATCTAATCTATAGAATTCCTTAGTATACTCTTTTACTGAGCTATCTTTTTGTCTCAAACTTTGCATTCACTGAACTAGGTTAATCTGATAATCACAAGGTAAGAACTTTCCTTTCAACTTATTCACCATTTTATTCCATACCTTGATTTTGTCTTTTCCTTTCATCTTCCTATCCAATTGTAGATGTTCCCACCATAAGGATGCATACTTTTCAACTTTGTGCTTGCAATCTTCACCTTCTTGTCTTCGGGAATGTTTTCATATTCAAAATAATTTTCCATCTCGGTGATCTAGTCCACCAATTCATCAGAATCTAGATTACCACCATACTCAGGAGGATTGAAATGTGGTGTTGACTTCTGACTTGTCAAAGCCTTCAAAAATATTTCTTCACCTTGATCCATAATAGTTGTAGGTTCTGCATTCGCTTGTTCTTCCTCAACTTCATCATCACTAACATCTTCAAGATGTATGCCTCTTCTTTGGGTTGTTTCAATAGCTTCTAACCTAGAAAAAATTTTCCTTAGCATATCTGCCAATCTTGGATCTACATCTCACCTCCCACGAAGCATCTTGACAACCCTCTACAATTGTAGGTTAGATTGCAATCTGCTACCCCACAAAAATTAACTAGGGCTTCAAGAGGAACCTACAAACCTAGATCCATAGACCTAGATCAAGAACTCACCATGCTTTGATACCACCTGATGCAAGGCAGGGGCCAATAGGGGCCAAACAATGGCACACCCTATTGATCCAAGCCTACTCAACACATGTGGAAGCAAACAAACACAACAGTGAGAGAGAGAGAATGCAGAAGCTTTCATATATTTTCATCAAATAGAATGATACATGCCAGGCTATAAGGCCTTCCACCTGACACAAGGGGCCAATAGGGGCCAAACAATGGCACACCCTACTGATCCAAGCCTGCTCAATATATGTGAAAGAAAATAAACACAACAGTGAGAGAGAAAATGCATAAGCTTTCATATATTTTCATCAAATAGAATGATACATGCCGGGCTGTAAGGCCTTCCCGGTTAGGGCCAAATATTACAATGAAATATAGAAGTCCTCAAACATGTGAGGATTTTCCAACAATCTCTAAAACACTATCTTCTATCTTCTCCTAAAAAATGCCTCCTAAACTACAACCAAACAACTACATTTATACAAGAGTCTACCGAACTGAGTTGGCCTTCATATCCACTATCAATGGAAGGAATGGTCAGATATGGGACCACATGCTTCCCAATTATGGATTACAACATTAAATCTATGACCCAACATAAATGTACAAGTCAGCCACAACAGGAACTAAAACTAAACCCGCCGGTGAGCAAAGATAATCGAGCAGCAGATAAGCAACGCCGAGTGCCAGTGAAACAACTGACCACTTAGGAGATAACCAACCACACTTGGTAACCAAAGGAAACCAACCAACTATCGACCAACTCAGTCAAAGTAGGAATCGAGCAACACAGACAAACTCCAAAATGTTTTTGGTGACACAGGATTGCCAAGGACCCAAGATGCTCCTGCATCAATTACATACAATGCTTCTAAATGAATTTTCTCAAGCATGTTTACATACAATGATATTAACATGTCTATAACCTAAATACAATAGGTGCATAACCTTTACAAAACAATATTATACACGCTAACCAAAATACCAATAGTCAGCTCCATGTTCTGTTCTATTATGCCGCTCATTGTCTATGTCAATTCATCTAGCTATAACTTCTTCATAATAACTCATATGATCATGCGCTCTTAGACTTAGCATGATTACATACTCAAAAGCTTATCTTCAAGGGAGCATACCATAACTTGGTCATACACATGTGTGCTAATGCTCTGTTCATCTGGTGCTCTACTGACTGTCAAGTCTTCATACCTAACCAAATT
This sequence comes from Chamaecyparis obtusa, assembly GCA_027943335.1. NCBI lineage: Eukaryota > Viridiplantae > Streptophyta > Pinopsida > Cupressales > Cupressaceae > Chamaecyparis > Chamaecyparis obtusa. The sequence continues at coordinate 321,337 of BSBK01010514.1, forward strand.
TTGATCTTATGAGTAAGTGCGCTAACTCCAAAACTCCATATGAATTTGTTTCCATAATGATAACACTTAATTATAGTCATATAGAATAGTATAGTCAACTTGCCAATAATATGCACATGGTAGTCCTAAATTATATAAAATTTGGCATCTATTTATGCACATTACATCTCATTGTCATTTTGAAGTACAAAATTTTGCCTCTAAATATGCACATAGAGAACCTCAAAGATATACAAAAAATTGTCAAAATCATTTTACCATATTATAGAATCATTCTTCTAGATTGCCCAAAATTAGTCAAGAGAACCTTCTGGATTAGCTCTAACCCTTATTGTGTCAAGTATTTCCTCGTGGTCAGATTCATGAACTTTCCACAAATTCTTGTGAAGAGGTTTTCTGCAATACTTAGTCAATTGAATATTTGTTGCAACAATAAAGTTAGAGTAATGAAGAATATGTCTATGTGTCTCAAAGTCCTCAAACAACCAAGCATTAGAATTCTTGATAGGATACCTACATTTTATAGAGTTTAATAACCAAATCAATGTAAAGTGTAGGTATGAATACATTTGGACATGAAAATGGTACCTTCTAAGCCATGTCTCTGTGACAACAATAGATCCTATTGGGTATTGAGTACCCTCTCCATCAATGACTGTAGTTGTCAATTTCTTTTTGGACTCAATACAATGACACAAAAAGTAATATGTTCTTTCTTCATTGTTCTCATCTGCAATTACTACATATACATGACTTTTATTTAATAGAAGGATTAGTTAATACCAAAATCAAGATTTAAAATTCATTTAACATATGAAATCTAGAGAAATTACCTAGTTCAACTACGTCTGATACATGGTCAAAATCCACTGATGCTTCAAAATAGTTCATTTGTAGCTCTCTAGGAAGTTGATATGTATCTAGGGTTTCCAAAGGTCTACAAGACTATTTCTCTTTTTATTCACATTCATCCCACACTAAATGCATACACAAAGAGAAAAATCATGCAATTTGTCTAGTATAAATAGCTAATGATGTTGCATTTGAACTTCTAAATGAATTCATGTCGCTTGATCCTGTAAGTGTACAAGAATCTAGGTAGTTTTTAATGTTAGATTCACATATCAACCAAAAAAATCTAGAAACCATAAAGTTACATTCATTACCTAGTCCCATCATAGAGTTACACCATTGCACAATTTTTTATGCATCTATTAATACCGTGCCACCTTCGTACTTCAATTCCTCTCTAGTAAGAGCTCTTTTCACACATGCTCCCACACAATCATTCTCTCCCTTTCCATGCCCCACCTTAGTGAAATTATAAAAAATGTTGCACACCACTTTTCACATGCATCCTACTCAACCAATATAACATCTTACATTCTTGAATTGTGCAGTGCAATTGTCTGACCATATTAAGTGTTGGTTGTATCTTATACCTCTTTCCCTTAAACTATCAAAGAAGACTATAAAGTATCCTTGCACAAACTCTGAGGAATGAGTATAATCATCATTGATATAGAAGTGATACTGTCTTATAACCTTTCATTCCTCCTTTGTGCTATCATGTGCATGCATGAATGTTGTGTGTACAAAAATAGTAACTTGTGTAGAGTGGTAATACATAGGTTGCACTTCATTTTGAGGTTTTTGTGTATAATTCTTAGAAAAATCAATGAAAGACATAATAGTACCAAGGGGGAAAGTGCCCTTACACAACTTGCATTTCTCATCTAACCACCCAACTCTATGTGTGTGACCTATGTACTCATAAACTAGTTTTTTTTTAAACATCTTTATAAAATCAGGTATGCATATACTCCTTTTCACTAACTCACACCTCTTTAATTCTTTTCCATCTTTAACACCATATGTGGCTGACTTGTATTTTCCAATAGAAACTAGTGTCTTACCAATTTCATAAGTGCTATCTAGATGAAGGCATCTAGGAAATTGTTTCAAACCATCACATGTAGGGAAAAATCCTTTCAAACAAATCATCTTATAGTACATGCACCTGTTATCTCTTCTACATAGTACACTTGAAATAAATTATCTCATTGAATTAGGAGGTTCTTGTAGACCACATTCTTGCAAAACATTGTTAGTGTGTAAAGTAAAACATATATAATGATAAATATCATAATGCATAGAAAATTCAACATGGACCCTATAACAACATGTAGTACATGCATGATTAATCTTAACATAAAATGTTTTTGTCATCTCAAAAAATCTTTGGCTAATTTTAATCTGAGGAAAGCTTTGAAGAAACCTTTCATAAAATTGTGTTTGAGTCATGTCTAAATAGTATTTTGGGTGTATTTCATGGTTTCTAAGTCCAATTCTCCTTCTAACAACATCTCTTTGGTTGGGTGAAACCCTTTTGTTTTCAGGCCAAAATTTTTCAATTAACATTCTTAGTGTATCAACAACAACCTTGTCCTTGCATGGGAGTCTACCCGAGAATTCTCAAAGAGAATTATTGTTAGGATCCCCAATTTTCTCTTGCCTCTCTAAGGCATTGTGTAATGTTTTTCTACTTATCCTTAATGACTTGCTTGTTTTTCTTATTAAATGAGATTTTTCCATTTCCTTTCCCATTATGGTTGATGTAAGGACATGTTGAGTAACATTAGCATATTTTGTATGTGCTTTCATACCAATGTCTTGGTATGCATCAAATAGATTTCTCACAATAGTTCTTTCACTACTATTTTTGGTTTTTCTTAACCCCAAAATTCTTATCGTCTCTCTAAATTTCAAATTTTTAAGATTACTTATACAACTAATTAGCATCTGTTAGAATTTATAATCTTTCCTTGGTGTATTATTTAAATATGGATAATCCAATTTATCCTAAATTATATTTTGTCCTCTATTCCAAGTGGGAGGACAACTCATTTATTTTATTCCCTTTATTAATGAAATTAGTTTTTTCCTCCTTAAGAGGATTCTCACACTTGGAACACACTTAACGTAAATGTGGCATTCATAAAAATATGGGAGTTACATTCTAACTCCTTCATTCATCTCTATTTAAGAGATGTTTCTACACACACTTCATAAGGAATTTTTCTCAAAGGAATTTTCTCACTTCTTCTCACATTGTTGTAATGAGCTTCTTGCTCACATTCTCTCTCCTTCTCTAGGATTTTTTCCTCATTCATATTATATTTACAAGGGGTTTTTCTTGCTTTCCCCTTTCAAAATATTTGTCTCATTGTGTTGATCTTGGAGCATCTTGATGGTTTTAGTGATTGATCTTGAAGAAATCTCTCATTCTTTGAGTTTATGGTAAAATACTTCCTTTTTCTACACTCTATTGGATTATTTCCTTTAGCTCTTTTCATTTTTTGTATTTTTCTTACATGGTATCAGAGCTAGCTAATTCTTTTTTGAGTGTTTGCATAAAGGTTTCATTCAAAGGATGTCTCATTTGATTAACTTTTGTTGTATTTTTTTTAGATCTGGCATTATTTTCTAACTCTCTTAGAAGTATTTAATTTTTTTTTGGGTTGGGATGGTTCACCATCAAACTTGATTTCTAGTTTTTGTTTAACTAGTTCTAGATGGCTTGCCACCAGATCTAAGGCTAATAATATTCATTTCAAGTCTAACTACACCTAATGTCAGGCAATCGCAAGGGATTTCATACTTGCATGTTCTAACATTAATGCAAGATTCAAAACAATCTATATTTTGGGTTTTTTAATCCCTTTGTATGCGGGCTATTTCATTTTTTTTGGAAGGAGTATCTCCAATCTCTTATTGTGTTATTTTAATCTCAGATCTTTTTTACAATATCTTTGTGCATGAAATTTTATTTTATTTATTTTGCAGGCATATATCTATTCTAATATACACCTTTGTTATTATTTCATATATCTTTGGTTTTTCTAACAAATCTTGATATACCTCTGTATGTGCTTCTTTTTTTCTCTTTTGTTTGCTGGTTGGAAATGTGATGTATTTTATTCATTCACATTCTATATTATTGTTGTCTCCTTTATCCTTGGCAGACTGTTCCTTACCCCATCTTTTAGTTCAAATTTTTTGCTGAAGAAGTACAACCCATTTTGTGTTGGATGCTACGAGAAAATAAAAATGAATCTCAAAAAATTGAGATATGATTTTTGTGTAGAATGAGTTCATTTATATCTCACACAAGAAGTTTCCCCAAATTCACCATTATTTAGGAGCTATGACCAATCTTTGTCATTCTTTGTATCACTACTTCCATTCACGAGTTTGAACCAGTCACTACTTGGCTGCCAACATTTTTTTTGCTCAAGTCTGCTTTATTCTGTCTTTCACTGCCATTTTAGCTAATTTTTGGTTTAATTTGAATTTTAGTTTGATTGTTTATAAATTTGTTAATGATTCCTTAGCTAAGTTTAGAGATAAGTTTGAATTTGAATGATTGTTTAGCTAAGTTTAGTTGTCTTTGTATTCTAGTTTGAATTCATTTTAGACAGTTTGGCTAATTTCCATTATATTTGTTTCATAACATTGTTCTTTATATTCTCATCCATTTTTTTATATTATTGCTGGTTATTATTAACTTCCATGCAAAAACATTTTTTTCTTATTATTTGTCTCTTATATTTACTAATCGTTGCAGGTTATCATAACATTCTTCTGGTTACTGCAGTTTTTTAGTCATTCCTTGCAGCACTATTTTAGTCACTTTAATTAATCATTAGATTCATTATTTATATTTAACTAAATTTATTCAATTTGTTTAACAAAAAAAGTTTAAACTTAAAAACAAATTTCTCACTTCATTTAAAAAAAAAATCATTTTAACCACATATTTATTTTATCAATATAACCATATTCCATTTGCTAGTTTTCTAATTAGATGCAATAATTTTTTTTATCATTTAAACAAAAAAATTAACTAATTTTTAGTTTTTAACTTTCTTGCATATTAACTAGTGATATTTATGTTAAATTCCATTTTTGGATCCATTTTTACATATAATTTCTTGTATTCTAGTTTATCTTGAATCAATATGTCAACATTAATTCTAGAAATAAAATTACAAGTTCTAATTACCATGAGTGGAAAATGTACATTTTATTTATATTTTTCTTTAAGCACATCTTAGATATTGCAAATAGTGTGAATCTTGCTCCAGCCACCTCTGCAGTTTAGGCCGATATTGATGCATGGAATACTAAAAATGACGAGGCTTTAGGCCTAATTGACATTTCATTAAGTTCAGAATTATATGTTTTAATTGTTCATTGTACTCAAGCACATGCAACTTGGGATATTCTCAAAAACACCTTCAACAGTGCAAATGGATCTAGAAAGATTCAACTCCAGGATCAATTGGAGGATCTCGGGTATATTGATTTCAAATATATGGATGAATTGTTACTTAAGTTTGATTCTATTCGAAGTTAATTAACTGGTTTAGGAGTAAATATAATTGATATTTGTTTAATTCATATTGTTTTGAAAAAGTACCTTCCTAGACAATTCCAACAATTTATTACTAATCATTTAGTTATTCCTACCTTAATAGCTCAATTACATTATGATGTCTTTCAAACTCTTTTACGTCAAGAAGAAGCTAAGTTAATTCGAAATGGCTCACTTGAAACTAATGAAAATGCTTTCATGTCTAGATCACATAACAATAATCATAGTTCTAATAACAATTATAGATCAAATAATAATGGTCATTCTAATAATCATAATTCTCAACACTATAATAATAATTCTTGACATAAAAATAGTCATAATAATGGTTATCATAATAATCATAATTTTCCTAATAATAGACCCCATTGTACTTATTGTGGGAAAGATGGTCATGTGTCCAACACTCATTTTAAGAAAAAAATTATGAGAAATCTTTTACTCCTAATAATCAAACTCATAACTCTTGTCAAGCTTTTGTTGCTCGTTATGGGATGTTTAATCCTCAGTATGATAATAATCTTCTTTTGCATAATTCTCCTATTTGGGATGAATCATATGATGATGGCTATTCTTATAATGCATTCACACTTGATGATTCTTCTTATTCCACTTTTGATGATATTTTAGAACAAGAAGAGGACATTATTTCTACTTTTCTCAATGTTACTTTACCTCCTTTTGACTCTCCTAGTAGAGATGCGTGTATTTCTGAAGATGAACTTCATAATTTCTCCAAAGTTCAAGATTTTGAATGCAGTACTAATCCTATGGTTGTTGTGGAGGACATTAATGATGACTATGATAATGACAATACTAGTGATAATGATGTTGATTATAATAGCTCCACTCTTGATTTTTCATATAATGATGGATGTACATTACAAATTTGTTTTATGAAACTAATGATTGCATTACTAATTACATAACTAATTTATTTTATGATTCATGCTCTGGTTTCCTTTACAAGGTTTTACTGATTCAGATCTAGGAAGAGATCCCTATGACAGGAGATCTACTAGTGGTTATTGCCTTACTAAAGATTCATGTGATATTTCTTAGAGAAGTAAACATGATCAATCTCTATCTTTATAGGGAATATGAAGAATGTACACATATATCTAAAGAAGCTCTCAGGAATTAAAGATTACTTGAAGATTTGGGCCCTCTGTGATGCCCAAAAGTTGGGACAAAACACAACCAACAAATTTTTTAAAAGAGATAAGTTTACACACACAAGATGCGGGTTAATGAGTTCAACGATGAGGTTAAAATGAATCAGGTGAATAACCTCGACAATGTTGTCTATAAAGGATGCTAGAGGAAAATTAATTAAGGATAAGTACGTCCAACTACAAGACGATCAAAGTTATTGTTTGCAAACTAGAGATCTCATTGGTTGACTTAAGAGGACATGAATGTCTAATGTTTACGTTTAGTCCAATCTGTTCATGGAGCTTATTGGTTGAATTGAAATACCAGATAAACATGATCTAGTTCATCCAACTTATTATTAAATTAGAAAACATAATCTATAAGACTTAATCATTAATTTTATTTATTTATTATTTAAATATATTATTAATTAATAACTATAAAATATTAACAAATTAATAAATGAGAATTACAAAACAACTTAACATCTTTTTAAATTAATAATAACCCATAAAAGCATAAATAATAAAAATTACATAAATTATTCATGACTTTATTATCCACTACATTGCAAACTAACTATCTAAAAAAAAATCCAACTTAACCACTAACTAAACTAACTTTTTGGTAATAAAAATTGCTTTTCATAAAAAAAATTCCATCTATTAATAACACATTAACTCAAAATAACATAATGATTAATATTCTAAACTATCTTAAAAAAATCTACTAATTTAACTTATCTTCTAAACAAACTATCAAATCATCAAAAGAACAGTCCAACGAGTCCAAACATAATATAACAGTAGTCGACAAAGTCCATGTGTCTCTGAAAGAAACATAATAAAAAAGATAGCTAATATGTATAACACAGGATCACTATGTGGGCCGAAAGTGGACCTCACATCCACCCCCTCTAGGTATGAACATCCTCCCGGAGTTCATCAAAGAGGTGCGGATACTGGGCCCTCATCTGAGCTGCATCCTCCCATGAGGCTGTGACCTCATCATAGCAATCCCACTGGACCCTAACCTGGTCCAGCGTTCTGCCTCGAAGTACCAACATCCGACAAGCCAAAATGCGAATGGGCTCTAGTGCCAGCTGGCCATCTGACTCCACCTGCAAGGCATCCCAGTCAATAATATGAGACTCATCATAGATATACTTTCACAAAACTGATACATGGAACACATCGTGGATGCGTGACAGGCTAGGTGGCAAGGCTAGACAATAAGCAACGGGCCCTATCCTCTCTAGGATCTCAAACAGACCAACAAAACGAGGTGCAAGCTTAGAGCCCTTTCCAAAATGGATTGGACTCTTGTGCGGTCGCACTCTCAAGAAAACTCTGTCTCCCACAAGGTAGGCTCGGTCTATCCTCTTCGCATCTGCATACTTCTTCTGTCTATCCTGAGCCTCTAAGAGACGCTGCCTAATCAGGGTGACCTACTGCTCCATATCTCAAACTAACTCAGGACCAATAGAAACTCTGTCCTCGATCCTATCCCAACTCAGTGGGGTCCTGCAAGGTCTACCATACAATGCCTGGAAAGGTGGCATTCCCAATGATGTATGATGCCCATTGTTATAGGCAAACTCCACAAGATGAAGATACTCCTCCCACCGGGTCTGATGATCCATAACGTACATGCGAAGCATGTCCTCTAAAACCTGATTGACCCTCTCGGTCTGCCCATCTGTCTCAGGGTGATAGGCGGTACTGAAATTGAGCCTAGTGCCCAATGCTGCCTGAAGCTCTCTCCAAAATGAAGAAGTGAAAAGAGAATCTCTATCCGAGATGATCTTATGAGGTATGCCATGAAGTCTGACAATATCTCGTAAGAACACCTGGGCTACTGCGGGTGCTGTGAAGGTAGTACGAACTGGAGAAAAGTGGGCTACCTTAGTCAACCGGTCCACCGTCACCATAATAGCATCATGGCGTCGGGAAGACATCGGAAGACCAACTATAAAATCCATGGATATAACCTCCCACTTCCATACTGGAATCTCATACGGCTGCAGGAGTCCACCAGGATGGCAGTGCTCTGCCTTAACTCGCTGACACTCAAGACACCTGGCCACTATCTCAGCAATCTGTAATCTCATGCCTAGCCAATGATACAGCTACCTCAAATCTGCATGTAGCTTCTTAACCCCGGGATGTGCTGCATAAGGTGCTCTGTGAGCCTCTAGTATAATGAAAGCACGTAAATCTCCGGTAGAAGGTACATAGATACGGTCTCGATGACGTAAAAGTCCATCGGACTCTAAAGTATAACCAACATACTTCCCTTCCAAGGGTCTCTGAGACTGAATCATCTCACATACCTCAGAATACCACTCATCATCCTGAAGATGATGGAGGATTCATCCTCTCAAATCTGTGCCTGCAGTCATAGAATAAATATCATGTCATCTCCTGCTCAAGGCATCTGCAACCATGTTCTCCTTCCCCTTGATGTAGTGAACATCAAAGTCATACTCACATAAGAACTCCATCCATCGCCTCTGCCGAGCATTAAGGTTTGGCTGAGTGAATATATACTGTAGACTCTGATGGTCTGAATGAAGCTCAAAATGGTGACCTAAGAGGAAGTGACGCCAACGTACTAAGGCATGTACCACTGCTGCAAGCTCTAAATCATGCGTGGGGTAATTGAGCTCATGAGTCTTAAGCTTCCTAGACTCGTAAGCAATGGCTCGCCCTCCCTGCATAAGGACTGCCCCTAAACCATCAAGTGAAGCATCTGTGCACACCACAAATTCTGCTGAAGGATCTGGCACTGCAAGAATTGGTGCACTGGTGAGCGCTCGCTTGAGCTCCTGAAAAGCCCTCTCACACTTCTCTGTCCACTCGAACTTCTTCCCCTTTCGCTGAAGGGAAGTGATAGGATGTGCCACTCTAGAAAATCCTTCAATGAAACGTCTGTAATAACCGGCAAGACCCATGAAACTTCTGACCTCAGTCACTGTGGTAGGTGCTGGCCAATTCATAATGGCCTCAATCTTTGATGGGTCTACTGAGATCCCATCACCAGATATGACATGCCCCAAATACTTAACCTCTCTTTTGAAGAAGGAACACTTCAACAAGCTGCCAAACAACTGATTATCTCTCAAACACTGCAAAACCTGTCTCAGGTGCTCTTTGTGCTCCTTCTCATCCTTAGAATAAATCAGAATGTCATCAAGGAAGATAATAACAAACTTATCTAAGAAGGTGCGGAATACACCATTCATAAGGCTCATAAATACAGCTGGGGCATTCGTAAGACCGAAAGGTACCACTGTAAATTCATAGTGGCCATACCTAGTGCGAAATGCGATCTTATGAATGTCACTGTCAACTATCCTCAACTGATGGTACCCAGACTTAAGATCTATCTTGGAGAATACTCGGGCACCCTGCAACTATGATAATGACAATACTAGTGATAATGATGTTGATTATAATAGCTCCACTCTTGATTTTTCATATAATGATGGATGTACATTACAAATTTGTTTTATGAAACTAATGATTGCATTACTAATTACATAACTAATTTATTTTATGATTCATGCTCTGGTTTCCTTTACAAGGTTTTACTGATTCAGATCTAGGAAGAGATCCCTATGACAGGAGATCTACTAGTGGTTATTGCCTTACTAAAGATTCATGTGATATTTCTTAGAGAAGTAAACATGATCAATCTCTATCTTTATAGGGAATATGAAGAATGTACACATGTATCTAAAGAAGCTCTCGGGAATTAAAGATTACTTGAAGATTTGGGCCCTCCTAAAAAAGCACCTACACCTTTGTATTGTAATAATCAAAGTGCTACTTCATTAGAAAAGAGTCTTATGTACCATTCAAGATCCAAGCACATATCACTCTATAATCACTTCATAAAATAACAAGTTGAAGAGATGCAAGAGTCCCTCATCTATTGCAAGAGAAATGATCCAGCTACTGATATATTAACAAAGACTCTTTCTAAAGAGCAATCTCAAAATCATTGTAAACATTTGGGTTTGATACCCATTACTCTAATTTCCCCAAGTAAAGATTAAAGGGGGATGTTAGAATTTATAATCTTTCCTTGGTGTATCATTTAAATATGGATAAGTCAAGGTATCCTAAATTATATTTTTTCCTCTAGTCCAAGTGGGAGGACAACTCATTTCTTTTATTTCCTTTATTAATGAAATTAGCTTTTTCCTTTTAAGAGGATCCTCACACATGGCACACACTTAATGTGAATGTGGCATTCATAGAACATGAGAGTTACATTCTAACTCCATCACTCATCTCTATTTGAGAGATGCTTCTACACACACTTCATAAGGAATTTTTATCAAAGGAATTTTCCAACTTCTTCTCACATTGCTGTAATGAGCTTCTTGCTCACATTCTCTCTCCTTCTCTAGGTTTTTTGCCTCATTTATATTATATTCACAATGGGTTTTCTTTTCTTTCTTCTTTCAAAATATTTATCTCATTGTGTTGATCTTGGAGCATCTTGATGGTTTTGGTGATTGATCTTGAAGTAATCTCTCATTCTTTGAGTTAATGGTAAAATAGTTCCTTTTGCTACACTCTCTTGGATTATTTCCTTTAGCTCTTTTCATTTTTTGTATTTTTCTTACAACATCTTCCACTTTGGTTTAAATTTTTAAAATAGTTATTCCAAATTCATTCAACCGTTCTTCTACAAGTTCGTTCAAAATTTTTATCATGCATTGGCCTCACAATATTTTCATCAATGTCAATTAGAAATTTTGGTTTTCTACAAATTATTCTACGAGGTCTTAAGATACATGCATGCTCTTGGTTTTCATTAGGTGCATTATGTGGATTAATCTCATCAAATTTAAGTGGTGTATATTATTAGAACTCATTAGGTGCATTCATCATGTGCATTTGAATTGGTGCATGTTGATCATTTTGATTTGGTGCTTTAGGTAGATTTATCATGTCAATCTGAATTGTTACATGTTCATCTCTACCATTAGGTGCATTAGATGACATACCTCCACATAATCTCCTCATATGCTCCCTTTGTCTTATCTTTATTGCATCTCATTATTTACTTGTTCCTCTCTTGTTCTATCCCATTACATTAATATTGATTGTTCTATGTACATAACATCATTATGAAAATCCACAATCAAATAGAAATAAAAACAAAAAATGAGTATCATTTTATTATAATCTAAAGTAAAAAACCAAAAAATAAAAAAATTAATAATTTCAAACCAAAATTGATAAAAAAAATACAAACCTGACTGTTACTATCCCAAAAACTGATGACAAATAGTGCAGTGGGAGCTTCAAAAAACTTGTAGTGTTATTTTCTAGGTCGTTGGGAATATATTATATAGATTTTCTGATAATGTGTATGGGTTATGGAAACCTAAAACCAATGTTAACATTTCCTCATAACCCGTAGGGGTTATGAAAAATTTGAGGTTCAACTCTACTTCTCTATAACCTGCATGGGTTCTTTAAAATAAGAACCCAAGTATGAGACCTATCTCAGATCGACATAATTTTACTATTTTACTTTCTATTCTTTCAATGATTATTACTTGGACATACCTTGACTATTGAGACTCTTATGTATTTGAGGATCTATTGAATCCTATGTTATATGTTCGGTACCTGGTTATGTAATTAGGGTACACTCGAGATACTTTATGTTTTGATTCAGTTTCAGTTTATGATGATGTCATATATGCAAATAATTGTGGTGCGTGCAACTGTGATGAAAATTGGTTTAGGAAACCAATGATATTTTTATTTAATTCAAATACAGACATAGTTTATATACCATGTATAATTGATGATGTATTATGTTTAATATCCTATATTTGGACCTACTGATGTGTACAATAAGTGTGCATGAATAGTTCACCATGGATCTAAATCAGGGACCCAAAATTGGAACCTATGTTATATTCTATGAATTCCAAGGTCCCATTTGTATGGAGAAACATGAACCTCATTGTATAGTTGTTTATTCATGAATGTGGTTTGCATGAGTGTATTTAATTCAGTTAAAGTAAATGTGATTAAGCTATGTCATTTGTTTATTTAAATGTGCCACTTTTGGTAATTGTTGTAATTAAGTGTTTGCATGGCTAGTTAAGTATATCATGATTAAGTGTAGGGTTAAATAGGGGTTTACCTTAGTGTAGTATCCAAACCTACCATGAGTTGGGAAGTTTCTTGATGGTCAACTTGACTTAGATATCTGTGGGTAAACTTTAGGTGGGGTTTAGGAGGGTCTTTGGGCTCCCATAAGGTAACCAAGGTCAATTTTAGCTACCCAGGTTGGTACCCTAGGGCTTGGGGGTCATTTTCAATCCATTAAGAGCCTTAAAATGCATTTATTACTCCCCTAAAGTCTCCCTTTTGAAGTTGTGCTAATTTGAAGAGTTGTGTAGTTTTGGTTAACCTCTCTTTTCTTCCCATATTTGCATTTAACTAAATTAATGGAGAAGGAAGGAAAGTGGGAAGAAAGACATGGTTGGGGTCTCCTCACCATTGATTGGTTCTAGATATTTTGGAGGTTCTCCTATATAGGGAATATTTTAGGAAGAGCTTGGGTGTTCACCCACTCTCTACCTTTAGAGACATTTTTAGAATTTAAAGGAACTTAGGAGGGAATTTCTTGGAAATGATAGCTTAATTCAGGAATTCAGATTCAACCCTAAGCTTGGAGAAAGGTTGGTTCCCCTTTTAGTGTAGATTTTTTCCTTGGCATGTATGGAAGCTTGAAGCTCCATTAATAGAGTCCTTGATATTTTATGGTTTCTTGCTTTGAGTTTTTGATGTGTTAGTTTGTTGTTTTTAATTTGTGAATGAGATTCTTCAAGGCACACTCACCCGTAGGAGGGTAGAGTAACCTTAAAGGGGGTGGTAGGAAGTGACTCCAGGATTGTACAGAGTCTTCCATGTGTGGAGGGATATACATGGGGTTTCTGATACCCATGATGCCAAGTATGGCCTAAGGGCACCTGTGGGGCATAAGGAGGATTTTTTACTACATCTTGTGTAGATGGTCATACCAAGTCCATATGAAGTTTGCATTATATTTTTTGATACTTAGGATTCTCCTCCTGTGTTAGTCTACCACCACCTCTATTTTCAAGGAGGCCTCTTGGAGACCTTCCTCTTGTTTTTACCATGTTTGGGAGTTTCTTGTGTCCTTATGTTTGAATGATTTTTTTTGTGTTTTGTGAATACCTATTTATTTCTCATTCCATTATGGATTCCCTAGCTCGGGGGTAGACTTGAAAAGCCCTAGGTTGAGAGGTGAGCCTCTGTGTTCAACCTCATTTTGACAGGTTCACTGTTGGATGCTAGGAGCTGGAAGATTTGTATAAGTTGAAATTCAAATTTGAGGATTTCTTTGTAACGTTGTAGTTCCTTGTAATTTTATTGTATTTAGATTATTAATGGAGATTTAAGATTTTGTAATCTAAATTTGTTATATATTGGAAAGAAGATTTATGGAATATTATTTATGATTAAATATATTATATTGCTATTTAAATTCTTAGTTTCTATTAAATCTAATTGTATGAGATATTGGGAATTAGTAAATTATGAGCAAATTTATGATATAATGTTATTTTAATTGGTCAATAACATAAATATTATGACATTAAGTTTGTAAACCATGGAGATTGTAGATTTGTATAGTTATTTAAATTTCTAATTAGGATTAATTATATTATTGTTATCTTTAAAAAAAAAAATATAGTTATGTTTAATTATGCTTAATTAGAAATTAAAATTGTTAACAATTTATGAAAGATTTGAAAATTTTATTTAACACTTCGAGTTTTTCTTAAAAAAATTTGCAAAAAAATAAAATGCCTAATTTTGGAAATTTAATTCCTACATTGTCTAAACCTATTAGATTAGAATGCAATTATGTTATTAAAACTTAAATTTTTTTCTGTCTAGATACCCCATGTTTTGGGGTACAATGAATATTTATTTTCACCAATCAAATTTAATAAACCTTTCTGTATATATATATATATATATATATATATATATATATATATATATATATATATATATACACACACACACACACACACACACACACACACACACACATACATAACTTTTAATAAACTAGACCTCTTTATAAAAATCAATTTCGACCCATTTTTTTCCAGATGCGCAGAGCACATGTAAATAAAATTATATATTAAACTTGGGGGTTTGGGGAAAGCCTTCACCGCACCCCCCTCCCTTCATTGTGTGGTGGTGGGAAATGGTGGTTGAGTGATGTCGAGCCCCGTGCCACCACTATGTATTCAGTGGTGGGCAGGGAGTGTCGATCACGTCGTGCCCCCGTTACCCCCACCCATTCCTTTCACCTTCGTTGCCCATGTGACCTCTTAGGCTACGCAGAAATGTCATCATGCACGTGTTCACCACCATGTTTGCCGCCTCCCCCAAACCTACAAATCTTGTACAGAAAAAGGGAATAAGTAGCATTTTATTTTCATATTAAAAATTTAGGGTTATATATAATATTCATTCTTAAGTTTGGTGTTACACAAATATTTTAATAATTAAATATTTTTGTATGAGGATTTGGTTTAAAAAAAGGAATTTATTAATTCAATTAGAAGAATATAAACAGAGTTTAATAAAAAAAGGAAATTATAATTTCAAATAGATTTTAATCAAACCCTTCTAATTGAATTTCATTTTAAATTTTTACATAGTAGATTTAAATTTAGATATAGATTTATATTATTATGGGGTAATAAATAAGCATTTTATTAAATTAGTTTTATTTGGGGATTATTTAAGTTCAATTTATTATTTGGACCTTATGTTAGGCCTTTTGGTTTAGTGGCATTTTAATAAAGTTAATTTTAAAAAAAGAGGGTCGTAGTGTTGTTTCTATTGAATAAACTTTAATTTATAATTGGTTGGTTTTACGGATTTATTGGATTATATCTATTAATTTAGCTTAAGGCTATATGTATTTAAACATATTTAAATTGAGTTAATAGCGAAACTAATATTTTAAACCTTATTATTATAACTTGATGAACATAATAGTCAATAGGGGGTTATAACGACTCCTTATCATCGAGTCTAGAGTCAATTTGGTCTTAATGGACTCATGACCATTTTCTTACACGGTTGACTTTTGGCCAACCCTTAGTCAAACCTAGGTCAATCACCTTAGTTTGCATGCATAGGCATTCCCTGTTAGGTAATGAACCCTTTAAACCTAGTTTCACATGTATCGGTGCATGGTTGACATTTTGGTGAACGCTAGTTGACTTTAGTCAACTACCTCTTTTTGCATGCTAGTCGAAGCATGTAGCTTAGGGATTCATGTAGGATAGTTTGGAAGCTAATCTGTGTAGTTTGACTTTTGGTCAAACTTTATCAGCCTTCTTCTAGTTGGACCCTTATGGTATTTTTTTTACACTTTAACTAGTTTGGTAAACTGTATCCCTCTGCATCATTTTGCGTGAACATAGTTGAGTTTATGTATGTACTAGTTGTTAGCAGTAGGTTTTAGAAAAAAATTTGTAGTTGTGTTTTTCTCTAATTTTTGGGCATTACATTTTGGTATCAGAACCCGGTTTAGTAAACTTTGGGAGCCTAAGCTAATGCATAGATACTTAACATTGTGTTTATGTGTGCGGGATGCCTCCACTCACCCGACTAGCCCGCGGACATGGATTTGGACCTAGGTGTATCTCCTTATCTTGAGAAGAGGTACAACCTAATGTAGAAGTTCAAGGAGGGGACCAGGGTCCACCTCCTAAACCACCTCCTAATTCAAATGCATAATTACTGCAAACCTTTCAGAACCTAGCTAGACTTATCCTAGACTGTATGCCTCTAGTTGTACCACATGATGTACAACAAGGTATGGAAGGACATGGGTCCTCAAATACGGAGAAAAGAAGGATCCCCCCTCCTAGATTCATAGAGAGACAGGTTGAGCAGGAAGTTGGGTCCATCAAAGGACTAGAACCTCCACCCAGGATTGAGGTTCACAAATATGAGAGACTGCCTCTTGATGCTGGTGATTAGATTGGAGAGCTGATGCAACTTCAACATCCACTATTTATAGGATCTATTGATGGGACAGAGGCTGATTCTTGGCTTCTAAGCCTTGCGCGATGTTTTGGGTTGTGCCCTTATGAGAGAAACCTTAAAGCAATCTTTGCCATACATCTTCTTAGAGGAGGAGCCTTCACATGGTGGAAACATGAGGAGTTCAAAGGACATCTAGTTATAGACACCCTAACATGGGAAACCTTCCTACAGATTTTTAGGGCCAGGCGTCTCTCTAAGAAGTTTAGATAATGTCGCATAGACAAATTCCATAATCTACAATAGAGGGGACTTTTAGTGGCCCAGTATGAGGGAAATGTTATAAGCAGTGGTTTCCATTGCACCAAAAGATCGACCTATTAATGCCCGATACAACCACTAGTCTTATAGAAGACATAGGAGGTGGTTAAGCCATGTCACAAATCCCGAGGGGAGCGCTAACTATTTTTCCAACAATCTCCCCCTCAGTGTTACCCAAGGGGATTCGAACATGTGACCAAGCTCTGATACCACTTGTTACAAGTAGCAGTTGCCATTGCACCAAAAGATCGACCTGTTAATGCCTGATACAACCACTAGACTTATAGAAGACATAGGAGGTAGTTAAGCCATGTTGTGAATCCCGAGGGGAGCACTGAATATTTTTCCAACATGCAAGTTCATAGACCTCCTTCCTTAAGTTGAGTATATAAGGGATGAGAAATTACAAGTTAATTGATTCATCAAGGGATTGAACCCCTCTATAGTTGGCATGGTATGTAGGCTACCACTAGGGAACTTACGATTCACCAATGATAGGGCCTTAATTGTAGAGGAGATCATTAAGGGATCTCAATATCACAATCTTGCACCATAGAATTCTAGCTATCAGAAGTCCCCTTGAAAAGGGAATCAGAGGAAAAATTTGGGGTCTTTCAAAGCCCCATAGACACAAAAACAATAGCCTCAGAACTCTCAGCAGAGCCAAGCACATAAACCACCTTAGGGTTAGTAGGGATCAAAGCCCATGTAGTGGTATTCTTAGGGTCCTCAAAAGGGATAGAAGTCTCAAGCCCCTTATACACCCCCAACACAGACACAATAGCCCTATGAAGGGGGATATAGCAGGTCTACTTAGATAGGAGGATCTCAACATTCCCGATCTTAGGGTGTATAGGTTCAAGCATGAGGACCATGCTATACTTGTGGTGCCATGGGGCACATAGCAAGGGAATGTGCTCAGGGAGGTAGTCTAGGGGCATCAATGTTTGAACTTACAATTGGGGACATGGGAAAGTTCCAAAGAGTATTTTTAGAGGTTTTCAATCACCAGGTAGAGCATCAAGCCACCATCATTTAGGCTTCAAGTACGATCAAAGGTAGTGCAATTTCTATCCTATTTGATACTTGAGCTATTGACTCCTTTGTTTCTCCATTGGTCGTGGAGCATTGTGGGCTAGTGGAAGCTAGGCATGATGTTAGGTGGGAAGTTGAGTTAGCTTCAGGACCTAGAGTATCTATTACCTTGATGGTTAGAGAGTGCCTGATCTAGATTGGTAGCTTAACCACCATAGTAGACCTCAGAGTTACACCTCTTGGATCTTATAGACTAGTTCTTGGCATGGATTAGTTCTATGCTCACAAGGCTAAGCTATATTGTCGTAAGAAGTTGATCAAATGTTTGGATGATGGTGGAAATGATACTATGTTTTTTGGAATCCAAAGGCCTGTATCCCCCCGAATGATCTTCACTATGAAGCTTAAGAGAAGCATGCGGAAGGGATGTCATTTATTTTCTATCACCATTAGTGGTAGGGAAGATGAGGTAGAACAAGAAGCATGACTGTATGACCATCCCATTTTGCAAGAATATGTAGATGTGTTTCCTTCAGAGCTACCTCATATGCCACCTTGTAGGGAAGTATAATTTCACATAGATCTTGTACTAGGAGTAGAACCAGTTTCTAGAACATCTTATAGGATGACCAATAATGAGCTTAATGAGCTCAAGTTGCAGCTTGAAGAACTGTTAGAGAAAGGACACATTCATCCTAGTGTTTCTCCTTGGGGTTCACCTATGATCTTTGTAAATAAGAAAGATGAATCTCTTAGGTTGTGTATGGATTATTGTCAATTGAACAAAGTAACCATAAAGAATCGGTATCCACTTCCTAGGATTGATGACCTATTTGATCAATTGTAGGGTTCTCGAGTGTTCTCCAAGATTGATCTTAAGTCAGGATATCACCAGTTGAGAATAGTGGATAGTGATATCCAAAAGACCAAATTCTACACTAGATATGGCCACTATGAGTTCATTGTGGTCCCATTTGGTCTTATAAATGCTCTAACTGTATTCATGAGTCTTGTGAATGGAGTATTTTGTACATTCCTTGATGATATCTTAATCTATTTGAAGGATGAGAGATAGCACAAAGAGAACCTTAGACAAGTTTTGTAGTTACTTAGAGATAATCAACTTTATGGTAGCTTGTCAAAGTGTGCATTCTTTAGATCAGAGGTCAAGTATTTGGGTCATGTGATATTTGGCGATTGGATATCAGTGGATCCATCAAAGATTGATGCTATTATGAATTGGCCAACACCTACCACAGTGACCGAGGTGAGAAGTTTCATGTGTCTATCTAGTTATTATAGATGGTTTTTTGAGGCATTTTCTCAAGTGGCACACCCTATTACTTCTCTTCAGTGAAAGGGGAAGAAGTTTGAGTGGATTGAGAAGTGTGATAGACATTTTTAGGAGCTCAAGAGAGCATTGACTAGTGCACTCATTCTTGCTATGACAAAGCCTTCAACAAAGTTTGTAGTATGCACAGATGCTTCCTTAGATGGTTTAGGGGAAGTTCTTATGTAGCATGGATGAGCTATAGCCTATGAGGCCAAGAAAATGAAGGCTCGTGAGCTCAACTACCCTACCCATGATCTTGAACTTGCAATAGTCATGCATGCTTTAATAAGATGACAAAATTTCCTTGTAGGACATTGGTTTGAACTTCATTCACAACATTAGAGTCTACAATACATCTTCACACAACCAAACCTTAATGCTAGACAACAGAGATGGATGGATTTCTTATGCGATTATGATTTTGATGTTCACTATATTAAAAGGAAAGAAAATGTTGTCACATATGCCTTGAGTAGGAGATGACATGAGCTTTCTTCTATGATTACATACCCTGATTTGAGAGATTGTATTCTTCATCACTTACATGATGATGAGATATATGTAGAAGTGAGTGAGTTGATTTAATCTTAGAGACCCCTTGATGGGAAGTATGAGAATTATACCTTGGAGTCCGATGGACTCTTATGTCATAGATGACACATTTATATACCTTCTTCCAGAGGATTGCAAGATTTTTTCATGTTAGAGGCCCATAGATCCCATTATGAAGCGCATCCTAGAGTGATGAAGATGCATGCCGACTTGAGGCAGTTATATCATTGGCTAGGCATGAGAGCGTAGATTTTTGAGTTGGTAGCTAGGTGCCTAGAATGCCAGAGGGTGAATGTAGAACACCGACATCTAGGTGGTCTACTTCAGCCTCATGAGATACTAGTGTGGAAGTGGGGCACCATATCTATGAACTTCATTGTTGATCTTCCTATGTCATCTTGCCATCAAGATTCCATCATGGTGACAGTTGACAAGTTGACCAAGTTGGCTCACTTTTTGTAATACCCCTCTAACCCTAATATAAGTTTTGTGTTTTTGAAAGAATTAAGATCCTTCGATGTTTTCTTATAGCTTAAGTTGTACATGATACTTGTTTGATCTATTCCTATAGTTGTTTATAATAATTTCATAAGCTAGTACTCAATGATTCTAATATCAGACATACTATCTAAAGGTATCACTTTTGTATGTATTTATCTCCATGTATGTATTGAGTACCTACAAGACCTTTATGAACATAGTTAGGATGTTATATGATATGTACTTGATAGATATATATAAGTGATTATTTATATTTTCTTCTATTAAGGTTACTTTGGATGAATCTTGTATCTCACTTGATGATTTGATTATGTTGATTTATTATTAGTATTGATAAGAGACTAACACAATGCTTGAGATTCTAACCTTCTTTATGATGATGCTACATGCTTTGAGTGTATATATATATACATGATGTGTTTTCATGATTCAAGATGAAGTCGTAGTTACTCACATAGCTGAGGTCCACACGATGTATCGATCCTGGTCATCTGTCTGCAATGTTTTCTTTTATACGTATATCCGTGCATATGTATTTCTTCTTTGTGATGCAAGCTTGCAGGTACCAGGCATCGACTTCACCTGGCTTCACAAGTCTGAGCATGCCCTCAAATCCTCGATGGTTGTTGTTATGGAGATAGTACTAAGGCCCCTACATGAGTCTTCCTTTGTCATTATTCTAATTTGAGAATATTAGGGTTCCTTCTTTGTCAGTCAACCTTTGGGTCAAAAACCCAGATCCAATGCACCCGGTTGGGCATGGTTGTAGTTAGTGCCTTGTGGCCACTTGAATCCATTTGGTTGTATGATTTGTTTACTCATTTTATTTATTTCTCCTTCTTGGTATGATTCTTAGTTAATTTTTCTATGTTGTGTTTCAAGAGTTTGGCTTGACTTTCCTTGTTGACTTTGGTTGACCTTGTTTGATCTTATAGTTTTCTCAATATGTTTCATAGTTGATTTTTATGGCCTCTTTCGATGATTAGATTTATTTTGAGGCATGTGATTTTATTCTACCTCAGTGTTATATCCTATAGTAATTATAAATAGGTAATAATATTGTGATCTATTACTTCATAATCTTATAGATTATAGTGTTTGGTATTTGGCATGTATCTATATAAATATATATATATATATATATATATATATATATATATATATATATATATATATATATATATATATATATATATATATATATATATATAGAAATATATATATGGGTGCACACATATATGTATTTATATATATATAATTTATATGTGATTATATGTTAATTATTGTAGATATTGTTGATGGTGTATATTTCAGGATTAATGTAAAGTATAATATTATTAATAATTAAATATTAAATAATGCGAGGTATATTATTCTCAATTGTTAATTATTAATAATGAGGATAGGTTATATATATAGATATTGATGTAATTAATGATGGCATATGCATATATGTTAGGATAATATTACATGTGTGTATGAATGAATACAAATAATCTTTTATTGTATATTTGAGTAATATAGTTGTATGATATTAAGTTATTTTATAATACCCTTTAGTTAAGAGTTAGTTGGGAATTGGTTACTTTTCCTCTCAACCTTTGGAAATCTATTTATATGCACTAATTTCTCATTTGAAGGGAGGGGATTTTGGGGCTGAAGCATTGAGGAGAGGATGGCATTACTTTTCATGGAGATTTTGGAGAGAAAACTTGGAGATGTGAAGGAGAGTTTGTAAGCATATATCTTTAAAAAATTTTAGTTATCTTTGCTTTTGGGAGAGAGACATTTTTGGGAGAATTTCAATAGTTGAGAGAGGGATTCTTTGCTGTGGAATTATTTCTTTCTTTCATGAAGATTTCTGAAAGTGGATAGGGTTTGAAGGATGCATCTCAAGTTTGGATTTGTCTTCTCTTTTGTTTCCTTCCTTCTTCGATTCAACCTTCGTAGGACATGAGGTATGGATTGAATATTTTAGTTACTTGATGTATTTGATAGATTATAGATCTATTTATATATTATCATTATTTATTATATCTGTACTTTTTATTTTTATGGTTATTTTAAAGTTTTGAGTTTTTGTTTGTAAGAATTGGCATGTGTTTTCCTAGGGTTTTTAGCAACCTGTTTTTGGAGATCTGTTATTATAACAATTTAAATTGCATCTATGGTTTTACTAAATTGATTTTCTGGAAGTAAAATTCACAGATCTCAAATGGGTATCTCTCGGATTTTATTTTTAGGGTCGAATTAATGCCTTATTTTTGACATTTTGGCAGACTATGCCTGTCCATTCTTGATTCCGAATTTTCTATCAAATGTATTCGTATGCTACAGGCTGATATGATTATATAAAAGTCTAAATTTGATATCAAAGATTTTCTTAAGTCTTATCTTTCATTTCCAATTGGTTTGGTGAATTTTAATTATGTTTTGTGAAAATTAAAACCATTTTAGTGAAGGCAGGTCTGAACCCTAACCAGAATTTTCTGTTTTAAACCAGAAGTCATAACTTTTTTTCCTACCGTTGGATCTTCCTAAAAATAAAATTGAGAGTCCATAATTATGTTATCTAAATCTCCACTGAAGCAATTTCCTTTATTTTATGTTTTGTGAAAGATATGGATGACTGTTCTATGATGACTATTCTTTGCATTTAATCCTTGCTTGAAATAATTCAATTTAAGAACATCATTAAGTTTTAAGGTTTCGTATGGTTACCAGAGGCTATTAGAATTTGTTTTTTGGTTAATTGGATCTATGTATACTCTGAATATGTTTATAATATCACTTGGATGTCTTTTTATATGTTTGGAACATTCTGAATGCCATATTGGGTTTAGGGTTGTCAAGTGGACTAGGGACAACATATGTTTTCCTAAACTCAATCAAATGTTGTTATGGAATTGATATGAATTCTTGATGATGAATCTATTATGTTCTTATGGTTTTTATATGTATGTTAGGGAACCTAAGTACACTAGGTGAGTGGCTCATAGTGAGGGGCCGGGGCCCTAAGTGGCTAGTACCAGGATAACCTACTATGAGTTATTTAATCAAGTGATAACCTAAATAAATGAATTGGGAATGGGAGATTATTGGAATGGGAAATTACACATTAATCAAGATTAATTTTGCCTCGCCCATGCCTTTAGTGCTAGTAAAGACTAAGGATGGGAGTGGGAGAAGGTACCTATGCGTAGGTACAACTGAATGACCTTGTCTGTACGAGAGGCATTCGGTTCCGCATGTGCCTACTTGGGGGCCGGGGCCAAGAGTGGCTAGTACCAGGACAACCCAAGGGGTGAGGGCTATGCGATGACACTCACCTAGCTTGTAGCTTAGAGTCTCTATCAAATTTGATCATGCCTCTGGTATTCCTTGTGGTCTTCTTGTCTTTTCCTTTTTGTTGTGACTTTGGGGAACTTTTATCACCACCTTAGGAATTTTCTAGTTGTTACCTCTTGTATGGGCCTTTGGTTCTATCTCCTAGCTCGGGGGAGTGGGCCTATTGGTTCCACGTGGTTGGGTGGTTAATATTTATATCGAGGTATTGTTCGTGATTCTCTGGATGATCCTAGCACATTCCTTTCCAGATCTGCAGTTGAAGATTTCTTATTGGATATTTTAATATGTTGAGATGTACTTATGTATTTGAATTCATGTAATTTTTAATCTCCTAAAAGGAGTCTTGTAGTATTGATGTAATCTCAATTCAAAGCAATGCTTAAGGGAATGGGTAGTTCTAGGTAAAAGAAAGGGAAAATAATGTGGAATATTAGACATGTTACTAGCATTAAAAGAAAGTGTTTATGTTATTTCTCCTATCCTCTTATGTTGTCCATATGTAAAGGAAATAATCTTAAATATAGTTATATATAATGATGTATCACAAAAATAATGTATTCTCTCTTGATGAAAGGATCCAAGGAAATTATTGAGAAATGATAGGTTAGTGATTGGAATTATTAACAATGAATGGTTATGAAACAATGCAATAAAATAGTAACTTGATTATAATGTTAATACTTGGTTCATGTTAATGAAATACCTAGGATAATGCCTACCTTAATGAATATTAATCTCTTACCTAAATTATTAGAGAAAAGTGATATAAAGGATAGTAGATGTAGATGAAATCAATATGAATTTATGGAATGAGTTGATAAAAGGAATAATGATGTTGGATGATTAACCTATGTTTAATAAAAGAAATAAGTTAGGGACATTTAACTTGGTGCATTAAAATGAATGTAGATCTTTTAAGCTCATGATTCTGTGAATATCTTATGCATGTAAATGGTTTATATGATGTTGCTTAGGTAGCGACGTTAGGGAACCCGGGAGGACTTAAGTTGTATAAATCTTACATTCAAGTAGTAGAAAATTATTTCTTCTTTTAGAAATATGAAGTGTAATGATGAATATTATTCTAGTTAAAATAAATAAATAAATTAAAAAAAAAATCACTACTTTCATTTTATAGAGGTTTTATGTCTTGTCCTCTTGGGTTGCCTGGCGGGGCGTTACATCTGGTATCAGAGCCCTAGGTTTCTACACTGGGAACTCTGGGACTCATAGCTCACCTATGCATAACCTTGAGTATCTTCACTTTGTCTCTTTTTGGATTATGTTGTTATGCTAAAACTTGAATCTTAAGAAACGAAGGCTACATTTCGTGTTCTCATGTTGTATTGTGTTACAAGGGCACACCTATTCCTCTAGGATTGAGTTATATTCTAACAATTACTTATGTTTTTGCATAATGAGATCAATGATGTGTTAAGTGTATGTTTCCTATAATATTAATGGAATGGCGAAGAATTCTTGAGACTTGTGTTTGTTTTCTTAAAAGGTAATGGTATCCCTAGAAGGGTCAAAAGTTAAAGAATACTAAATGTTTTGAATTTTAATTATGGTCGTAGATAATATTACCCCCTAATCCTACCTATAATATAATGTTGTGCACTCTATCTTCTTACAATTACCTAGTTGAATTTTATCCTACTCAAGGTATCTTAGAAATAGATTTTTTTTTTTTTTTTTTTGGATCCTTAAAAGAAAGAAATGATTGTGGTAGTACTTGATAGGATTAAAAGGGAAATAATTAAATTACATGGCTAATAATATGTACCTAGGAAAGAAGTGAAAAAAAAAAATAAATAAATAAGGAATAAATAATCTACTGTCATATGTATTTCTCTCTCTCTCTTCCCTCTTAAGAAATAAGTTTTGCATGACTAAAATTGTTTAGACAAGGCAATAATATATTAGAAAAATTTGTAAATACTCAATTAGGAAACCCTTGGGTGAAGGACCTATGTCCCCAAGATTTTATCATAGGCTATAATTCACATTTTCATTTAGGAAGAGGAATTTTTGTCCCTATCTTGGTAAGAAGTTATATCCTTTCTGCATATCTTATTAAATTGCACAAAAAGGATTTAAGATAACATAATCAAGAAATTCTAGGGAAGAGTATGTGCAATGATGGATTATCTGTACTAATGATAGAAGTGTTTTTATTAAATATATGTCTTGCAAAATGCCTAGTGAATAGTTAGGATCCTAGATGAGTATTTTGGAAACAAATTCATGTTTTGTATACATTGTGATCAACACCATAGCAGTAAGAAATTAACAACATTAAGTGATTGAAAAACTATGAATAAGGAGTTGTTGTGGTAAATAAATGTTATAGAAATGTACCTTACTCAATTTCTACTTAGAACTGATGTTATCTCAAAATTTTAAAGTGTATGAGGGTAATGTTTCAAATAGGTAAAGGGTATAAATTAAAGTTATGTACAGTAGTTAATGTTATTAATTTAGATGTTGTGGTTATAGTAGTAGGACTCGTATACTTCTTTCTCTCTTGATGGATCTATGATCATTATGAAATAAATAATTTGAAATAACTCTTAAGTAAATGCTAGATGGAAACCTCCTGACATGCAAATTAGGGAAAAGTGCATAGATAAATAGTAAGCTTTAAGAAGGGATCCCAACTTAATGAATAATAGTGCAATAAATTGTAAATTGTTTAGATCTCCTCTAGGGTGTGAATGTGTTTTTGGAAATCAAGCACTACAACTATTGTGAAAGATGACTTAGAATATGTATATTGTAAAATTTGTGTGTCCTATGTCATTGGAATTCTACTTAAAGCTTTGATGGAAAGGAATATTTCTTATAAAATTATGTGTTAATGAAAATGGTAAGTTTCAAGTATCTAGATTGTTTTATTTTCATGATTACAAAAGTAAATAAAAATTATTTGATGTATTCCCTTCATGATCATAACAAATATAAATGTTACATACCTCTCTATGTTTGGTATTCATAGCTTGTAAGGGACACAAATTTTGGACCCTATTTGTAATAAGGTCTCACAGGTTGTATTATGTAGGGTTAGATTATGTCTCAAAAGGGAAAATATATCATAAATTATTTCTTTCTTTTTATATTGGTTACCATAGATAGGAACTTTGATATTGTGAAAGGAAGTGATAATCTCAGTTAGTAAAACATGCAATTTCATAATATATTGATATTAGTGAGTAAACATGAATACCTTAGAGTTTCAACTTGATAACAATAATTTTTATGTAATTTCAAGTATCTTGTTAACAAACTTACTGCATAAAGTGATAGAATCACATAGTTAATTTTTTTTAAAGGTCATTACTAATTGAACTGAGTTAATCTACACTAAAGTTGTAATAAGATAGAATTTACCAAAACTCTTGATAGGAGAAATATGTGTGCAGTCATTAAATGAGGTTCTAGAATAGTAATATTACAATTCTGTTAGCTAATGTGCGATATATAGTTCACCTTCCCGACTTTCAGGAGTAAGTCGAATCTTAGTGGGGGAAGATGTAATACCCCTCTAACCCTAATATAAGTTTTGTGTTTTTGAAAGAATTAAGATCCTTCGATGTTTTCTTATAGCTTAAGTTGTACATGATACTTGTTTGATCTATTCCTATAGTTGTTTATAATAATTTCATAAGCTAGTACTCAATGATTCTAATATCAGACATACTATCTAAAGGTATCACTTTTGTATGTATTTATCTCCATGTATGTATTGAGTACCTACAAGACCTTTATGAACATAGTTAGGATGTTATATGATATGTACTTGATAGATATATATAAGTGATTATTTATATTTTCTTCTATTAAGGTTACTTTGGATGAATCTTGTATCTCACTTGATGATTTGATTATGTTGATTTATTATTAGTATTGATAAGAGACTAACACAATGCTTGAGATTCTAACCTTCTTTATGATGATGCTACATGCTTTGAGTGTATATATATATACATGATGTGTTTTCATGATTCAAGATGAAGTCGTAGTTACTCACATAGCTGAGGTCCACACGATGTATCGATCCTGGTCATCTGTCTGCAATGTTTTCTTTTATACGTATATCCGTGCATATGTATTTCTTCTTTGTGATGCAAGCTTGCAGGTACCAGGCATCGACTTCACCTGGCTTCACAAGTCTGAGCATGCCCTCAAATCCTCGATGGTTGTTGTTATGGAGATAGTACTAAGGCCCCTACATGAGTCTTCCTTTGTCATTATTCTAATTTGAGAATATTAGGGTTCCTTCTTTGTCAGTCAACCTTTGGGTCAAAAACCCAGATCCAATGCACCCGGTTGGGCATGGTTGTAGTTAGTGCCTTGTGGCCACTTGAATCCATTTGGTTGTATGATTTGTTTACTCATTTTATTTATTTCTCCTTCTTGGTATGATTCTTAGTTAATTTTTCTATGTTGTGTTTCAAGAGTTTGGCTTGACTTTCCTTGTTGACTTTGGTTGACCTTGTTTGATCTTATAGTTTTCTCAATATGTTTCATAGTTGATTTTTATGGCCTCTTTCGATGATTAGATTTATTTTGAGGCATGTGATTTTATTCTACCTCAGTGTTATATCCTATAGTAATTATAAATAGGTAATAATATTGTGATCTATTACTTCATAATCTTATAGATTATAGTGTTTGGTATTTGGCATGTATCTATATATATATATATATATATATATATATATATATATATATATATATATATATATATATATATAGAAATATATATATGGGTGCACACATATATGTATTTATATATATATAATTTATATGTGATTATATGTTAATTATTGTAGATATTGTTGATGGTGTATATTTCAGGATTAATGTAAAGTATAATATTATTA
The DNA here is from genome assembly GCA_027943335.1 of Chamaecyparis obtusa. Lineage (NCBI taxonomy): Eukaryota > Viridiplantae > Streptophyta > Pinopsida > Cupressales > Cupressaceae > Chamaecyparis > Chamaecyparis obtusa. The sequence continues at coordinate 349,987 of BSBK01010514.1, forward strand.
ATAATTAAATATTAAATAATGCGAGGTATATTATTCTCAATTGTTAATTATTAATAATGAGGATAGGTTATATATATAGATATTGATGTAATTAATGATGGCATATGCATATATGTTAGGATAATATTACATGTGTGTATGAATGAATACAAATAATCTTTTATTGTATATTTGAGTAATATAGTTGTATGATATTAAGTTATTTTATAATACCCTTTAGTTAAGAGTTAGTTGGGAATTGGTTACTTTTCCTCTCAACCTTTGGAAATCTATTTATATGCACTAATTTCTCATTTGAAGGGAGGGGATTTTGGGGCTGAAGCATTGAGGAGAGGATGGCATTACTTTTCATGGAGATTTTGGAGAGAAAACTTGGAGATGTGAAGGAGAGTTTGTAAGCATATATCTTTAAAAAATTTTAGTTATCTTTGCTTTTGGGAGAGAGACATTTTTGGGAGAATTTCAATAGTTGAGAGAGGGATTCTTTGCTGTGAAATTATTTCTTTCTTTCATGAAGATTTCTGAAAGTGGATAGGGTTTGAAGGATGCATCTCAAGTTTGGATTTGTCTTCTCTTTTGTTTCCTTCCTTCTTCGATTCAACCTTCGTAGGACATGAGGTATGGATTGAATATTTTAGTTACTTGATGTATTTGATAGATTATAGATCTATTTATATATTATCATTATTTATTATATCTGTACTTTTTATTTTTATGGTTATTTTAAAGTTTTGAGTTTTTGTTTGTAAGAATTGGCATGTGTTTTCCTAGGGTTTTTAGCAACCTGTTTTTGGAGATCTGTTATTATAACAATTTAAATTGCATCTATGGTTTTACTAAATTGATTTTCTGGAAGTAAAATTCACAGATCTCAAATGGGTATCTCTCGGATTTTATTTTTAGGGTCGAATTAATGCCTTATTTTTGACATTTTGGCAGACTATGCCTGTCCATTCTTGATTCCGAATTTTCTATCAAATGTATTCGTATGCTACAGGCTGATATGATTATATAAAAGTCTAAATTTGATATCAAAGATTTTCTTAAGTCTTATCTTTCATTTCCAATTGGTTTGGTGAATTTTAATTATGTTTTGTGAAAATTAAAACCATTTTAGTGAAGGCAGGTCTGAACCCTAACCAGAATTTTCTGTTTTAAACCAGAAGTCATAACTTTTTTTCCTACCGTTGGATCTTCCTAAAAATAAAATTGAGAGTCCATAATTATGTTATCTAAATCTCCACTGAAGCAATTTCCTTTATTTTATGTTTTGTGAAAGATATGGATGACTGTTCTATGATGACTATTCTTTGCATTTAATCCTTGCTTGAAATAATTCAATTTAAGAACATCATTAAGTTTTAAGGTTTCGTATGGTTACCAGAGGCTATTAGAATTTGTTTTTTGGTTAATTGGATCTATGTATACTCTGAATATGTTTATAATATCACTTGGATGTCTTTTTATATGTTTGGAACATTCTGAATGCCATATTGGGTTTAGGGTTGTCAAGTGGACTAGGGACAACATATGTTTTCCTAAACTCAATCAAATGTTGTTATGGAATTGATATGAATTCTTGATGATGAATCTATTATGTTCTTATGGTTTTTATATGTATGTTAGGGAACCTAAGTACACTAGGTGAGTGGCTCATAGTGAGGGGCCGGGGCCCTAAGTGGCTAGTACCAGGATAACCTACTATGAGTTATTTAATCAAGTGATAACCTAAATAAATGAATTGGGAATGGGAGATTATTGGAATGGGAAATTACACATTAATCAAGATTAATTTTGCCTCGCCCATGCCTTTAGTGCTAGTAAAGACTAAGGATGGGAGTGGGAGAAGGTACCTATGCGTAGGTACAACTGAATGACCTTGTCTGTACGAGAGGCATTCGGTTCCGCATGTGCCTACTTGGGGGCCGGGGCCAAGAGTGGCTAGTACCAGGACAACCCAAGGGGTGAGGGCTATGCGATGACACTCACCTAGCTTGTAGCTTAGAGTCTCTATCAAATTTGATCATGCCTCTGGTATTCCTTGTGGTCTTCTTGTCTTTTCCTTTTTGTTGTGACTTTGGGGAACTTTTATCACCACCTTAGGAATTTTCTAGTTGTTACCTCTTGTATGGGCCTTTGGTTCTATCTCCTAGCTCGGGGGAGTGGGCCTATTGGTTCCACGTGGTTGGGTGGTTAATATTTATATCGAGGTATTGTTCATGATTCTCTGGATGATCCTAGCACATTCCTTTCCAGATCTGCAGTTGAAGATTTCTTATTGGATATTTTAATATGTTGAGATGTACTTATGTATTTGAATTCATGTAATTTTTAATCTCCTAAAAGGAGTCTTGTAGTATTGATGTAATCTCAATTCAAAGCAATGCTTAAGGGAATGGGTAGTTCTAGGTAAAAGAAAGGGAAAATAATGTGGAATATTAGACATGTTACTAGCATTAAAAGAAAGTGTTTATGTTATTTCTCCTATCCTCTTATGTTGTCCATATGTAAAGGAAATAATCTTAAATATAGTTATATATAATGATGTATCACAAAAATAATGTATTCTCTCTTGATGAAAGGATCCAAGGAAATTATTGAGAAATGATAGGTTAGTGATTGGAATTATTAACAATGAATGGTTATGAAACAATGCAATAAAATAGTAACTTGATTATAATGTTAATACTTGGTTCATGTTAATGAAATACCTAGGATAATGCCTACCTTAATGAATATTAATCTCTTACCTAAATTATTAGAGAAAAGTGATATAAAGGATAGTAGATGTAGATGAAATCAATATGAATTTATGGAATGAGTTGATAAAAGGAATAATGATGTTGGATGATTAACCTATGTTTAATAAAAGAAATAAGTTAGGGACATTTAACTTGGTGCATTAAAATGAATGTAGATCTTTTAAGCTCATGATTCTGTGAATATCTTATGCATGTAAATGGTTTATATGATGTTGCTTAGGTAGCGACGTTAGGGAACCCGGGAGGACTTAAGTTGTATAAATCTTACATTCAAGTAGTAGAAAATTATTTCTTCTTTTAGAAATATGAAGTGTAATGATGAATATTATTCTAGTTAAAATAAATAAATAAATTAAAAAAAAAATCACTACTTTCATTTTATAGAGGTTTTATGTCTTGTCCTCTTGGGTTGCCTGGCGGGGCGTTACATCTGGTATCAGAGCCCTAGGTTTCTACACTGGGAACTCTGGGACTCATAGCTCACCTATGCATAACCTTGAGTATCTTCACTTTGTCTCTTTTTGGATTATGTTGTTATGCTAAAACTTGAATCTTAAGAAACGAAGGCTACATTTCGTGTTCTCATGTTGTATTGTGTTACAAGGGCACACCTATTCCTCTAGGATTGAGTTATATTCTAACAATTACTTATGTTTTTGCATAATGAGATCAATGATGTGTTAAGTGTATGTTTCCTATAATATTAATGGAATGGCGAAGAATTCTTGAGACTTGTGTTTGTTTTCTTAAAAGGTAATGGTATCCCTAGAAGGGTCAAAAGTTAAAGAATACTAAATGTTTTGAATTTTAATTATGGTCGTAGATAATATTACCCCCTAATCCTACCTATAATATAATGTTGTGCACTCTATCTTCTTACAATTACCTAGTTGAATTTTATCCTACTCAAGGTATCTTAGAAATAGATTTTTTTTTTTTTTTTTTTGGATCCTTAAAAGAAAGAAATGATTGTGGTAGTACTTGATAGGATTAAAAGGGAAATAATTAAATTACATGGCTAATAATATGTACCTAGGAAAGAAGTGAAAAAAAAAAATAAATAAATAAGGAATAAATAATCTACTGTCATATGTATTTCTCTCTCTCTCTTCCCTCTTAAGAAATAAGTTTTGCATGACTAAAATTGTTTAGACAAGGCAATAATATATTAGAAAAATTTGTAAATACTCAATTAGGAAACCCTTGGGTGAAGGACCTATGTCCCCAAGATTTTATCATAGGCTATAATTCACATTTTCATTTAGGAAGAGGAATTTTTGTCCCTATCTTGGTAAGAAGTTATATCCTTTCTGCATATCTTATTAAATTGCACAAAAAGGATTTAAGATAACATAATCAAGAAATTCTAGGGAAGAGTATGTGCAATGATGGATTATCTGTACTAATGATAGAAGTGTTTTTATTAAATATATGTCTTGCAAAATGCCTAGTGAATAGTTAGGATCCTAGATGAGTATTTTGGAAACAAATTCATGTTTTGTATACATTGTGATCAACACCATAGCAGTAAGAAATTAACAACATTAAGTGATTGAAAAACTATGAATAAGGAGTTGTTGTGGTAAATAAATGTTATAGAAATGTACCTTACTCAATTTCTACTTAGAACTGATGTTATCTCAAAATTTTAAAGTGTATGAGGGTAATGTTTCAAATAGGTAAAGGGTATAAATTAAAGTTATGTACAGTAGTTAATGTTATTAATTTAGATGTTGTGGTTATAGTAGTAGGACTCGTATACTTCTTTCTCTCTTGATGGATCTATGATCATTATGAAATAAATAATTTGAAATAACTCTTAAGTAAATGCTAGATGGAAACCTCCTGACATGCAAATTAGGGAAAAGTGCATAGATAAATAGTAAGCTTTAAGAAGGGATCCCAACTTAATGAATAATAGTGCAATAAATTGTAAATTGTTTAGATCTCCTCTAGGGTGTGAATGTGTTTTTGGAAATCAAGCACTACAACTATTGTGAAAGATGACTTAGAATATGTATATTGTAAAATTTGTGTGTCCTATGTCATTGGAATTCTACTTAAAGCTTTGATGGAAAGGAATATTTCTTATAAAATTATGTGTTAATGAAAATGGTAAGTTTCAAGTATCTAGATTGTTTTATTTTCATGATTACAAAAGTAAATAAAAATTATTTGATGTATTCCCTTCATGATCATAACAAATATAAATGTTACATACCTCTCTATGTTTGGTATTCATAGCTTGTAAGGGACACAAATTTTGGACCCTATTTGTAATAAGGTCTCACAGGTTGTATTATGTAGGGTTAGATTATGTCTCAAAAGGGAAAATATATCATAAATTATTTCTTTCTTTTTATATTGGTTACCATAGATAGGAACTTTGATATTGTGAAAGGAAGTGATAATCTCAGTTAGTAAAACATGCAATTTCATAATATATTGATATTAGTGAGTAAACATGAATACCTTAGAGTTTCAACTTGATAACAATAATTTTTATGTAATTTCAAGTATCTTGTTAACAAACTTACTGCATAAAGTGATAGAATCACATAGTTAATTTTTTTTAAAGGTCATTACTAATTGAACTGAGTTAATCTACACTAAAGTTGTAATAAGATAGAATTTACCAAAACTCTTGATAGGAGAAATATGTGTGCAGTCATTAAATGAGGTTCTAGAATAGTAATATTACAATTCTGTTAGCTAATGTGCGATATATAGTTCACCTTCCCGACTTTCAGGAGTAAGTCGAATCTTAGTGGGGGAAGATGTAATACCCCTCTAACCCTAATATAAGTTTTGTGTTTTTGAAAGAATTAAGATCCTTCGATGTTTTCTTATAGCTTAAGTTGTACATGATACTTGTTTGATCTATTCCTATAGTTGTTTATAATAATTTCATAAGCTAGTACTCAATGATTCTAATATCAGACATACTATCTAAAGGTATCACTTTTGTATGTATTTATCTCCATGTATGTATTGAGTACCTACAAGACCTTTATGAACATAGTTAGGATGTTATATGATATGTACTTGATAGATATATATAAGTGATTATTTATATTTTCTTCTATTAAGGTTACTTTGGATGAATCTTGTATCTCACTTGATGATTTGATTATGTTGATTTATTATTAGTATTGATAAGAGACTAACACAATGCTTGAGATTCTAACCTTCTTTATGATGATGCTACATGCTTTGAGTGTATATATATATACATGATGTGTTTTCATGATTCAAGATGAAGTCGTAGTTACTCACATAGCTGAGGTCCACACGATGTATCGATCCTGGTCATCTGTCTGCAATGTTTTCTTTTATACGTATATCCGTGCATATGTATTTCTTCTTTGTGATGCAAGCTTGCAGGTACCAGGCATCGACTTCACCTGGCTTCACAAGTCTGAGCATGCCCTCAAATCCTCGATGGTTGTTGTTATGGAGATAGTACTAAGGCCCCTACATGAGTCTTCCTTTGTCATTATTCTAATTTGAGAATATTAGGGTTCCTTCTTTGTCAGTCAACCTTTGGGTCAAAAACCCAGATCCAATGCACCCGGTTGGGCATGGTTGTAGTTAGTGCCTTGTGGCCACTTGAATCCATTTGGTTGTATGATTTGTTTACTCATTTTATTTATTTCTCCTTCTTGGTATGATTCTTAGTTAATTTTTCTATGTTGTGTTTCAAGAGTTTGGCTTGACTTTCCTTGTTGACTTTGGTTGACCTTGTTTGATCTTATAGTTTTCTCAATATGTTTCATAGTTGATTTTTATGGCCTCTTTCGATGATTAGATTTATTTTGAGGCATGTGATTTTATTCTACCTCAGTGTTATATCCTATAGTAATTATAAATAGGTAATAATATTGTGATCTATTACTTCATAATCTTATAGATTATAGTGTTTGGTATTTGGCATGTATCTATATATATATATATATATATATATATATATATATATATATATATATATATATATATATATATATATATAGAAATATATATATGGGTGCACACATATATGTATTTATATATATATAATTTATATGTGATTATATGTTAATTATTGTAGATATTGTTGATGGTGTATATTTCAGGATTAATGTAAAGTATAATATTATTAATAATTAAATATTAAATAATGCGAGGTATATTATTCTCAATTGTTAATTATTAATAATGAGGATAGGTTATATATATAGATATTGATGTAATTAATGATGGCATATGCATATATGTTAGGATAATATTACATGTGTGTATGAATGAATACAAATAATCTTTTATTGTATATTTGAGTAATATAGTTGTATGATATTAAGTTATTTTATAATACCCTTTAGTTAAGAGTTAGTTGGGAATTGGTTACTTTTCCTCTCAACCTTTGGAAATCTATTTATATGCACTAATTTCTCATTTGAAGGGAGGGGATTTTGGGGCTGAAGCATTGAGGAGAGGATGGCATTACTTTTCATGGAGATTTTGGAGAGAAAACTTGGAGATGTGAAGGAGAGTTTGTAAGCATATATCTTTAAAAAATTTTAGTTATCTTTGCTTTTGGGAGAGAGACATTTTTGGGAGAATTTCAATAGTTGAGAGAGGGATTCTTTGCTGTGAAATTATTTCTTTCTTTCATGAAGATTTCTGAAAGTGGATAGGGTTTGAAGGATGCATCTCAAGTTTGGATTTGTCTTCTCTTTTGTTTCCTTCCTTCTTCGATTCAACCTTCGTAGGACATGAGGTATGGATTGAATATTTTAGTTACTTGATGTATTTGATAGATTATAGATCTATTTATATATTATCATTATTTATTATATCTGTACTTTTTATTTTTATGGTTATTTTAAAGTTTTGAGTTTTTGTTTGTAAGAATTGGCATGTGTTTTCCTAGGGTTTTTAGCAACCTGTTTTTGGAGATCTGTTATTATAACAATTTAAATTGCATCTATGGTTTTACTAAATTGATTTTCTGGAAGTAAAATTCACAGATCTCAAATGGGTATCTCTCGGATTTTATTTTTAGGGTCGAATTAATGCCTTATTTTTGACATTTTGGCAGACTATGCCTGTCCATTCTTGATTCCGAATTTTCTATCAAATGTATTCGTATGCTACAGGCTGATATGATTATATAAAAGTCTAAATTTGATATCAAAGATTTTCTTAAGTCTTATCTTTCATTTCCAATTGGTTTGGTGAATTTTAATTATGTTTTGTGAAAATTAAAACCATTTTAGTGAAGGCAGGTCTGAACCCTAACCAGAATTTTCTGTTTTAAACCAGAAGTCATAACTTTTTTTCCTACCGTTGGATCTTCCTAAAAATAAAATTGAGAGTCCATAATTATGTTATCTAAATCTCCACTGAAGCAATTTCCTTTATTTTATGTTTTGTGAAAGATATGGATGACTGTTCTATGATGACTATTCTTTGCATTTAATCCTTGCTTGAAATAATTCAATTTAAGAACATCATTAAGTTTTAAGGTTTCGTATGGTTACCAGAGGCTATTAGAATTTGTTTTTTGGTTAATTGGATCTATGTATACTCTGAATATGTTTATAATATCACTTGGATGTCTTTTTATATGTTTGGAACATTCTGAATGCCATATTGGGTTTAGGGTTGTCAAGTGGACTAGGGACAACATATGTTTTCCTAAACTCAATCAAATGTTGTTATGGAATTGATATGAATTCTTGATGATGAATCTATTATGTTCTTATGGTTTTTATATGTATGTTAGGGAACCTAAGTACACTAGGTGAGTGGCTCATAGTGAGGGGCCGGGGCCCTAAGTGGCTAGTACCAGGATAACCTACTATGAGTTATTTAATCAAGTGATAACCTAAATAAATGAATTGGGAATGGGAGATTATTGGAATGGGAAATTACACATTAATCAAGATTAATTTTGCCTCGCCCATGCCTTTAGTGCTAGTAAAGACTAAGGATGGGAGTGGGAGAAGGTACCTATGCGTAGGTACAACTGAATGACCTTGTCTGTACGAGAGGCATTCGGTTCCGCATGTGCCTACTTGGGGGCCGGGGCCAAGAGTGGCTAGTACCAGGACAACCCAAGGGGTGAGGGCTATGCGATGACACTCACCTAGCTTGTAGCTTAGAGTCTCTATCAAATTTGATCATGCCTCTGGTATTCCTTGTGGTCTTCTTGTCTTTTCCTTTTTGTTGTGACTTTGGGGAACTTTTATCACCACCTTAGGAATTTTCTAGTTGTTACCTCTTGTATGGGCCTTTGGTTCTATCTCCTAGCTCGGGGGAGTGGGCCTATTGGTTCCACGTGGTTGGGTGGTTAATATTTATATCGAGGTATTGTTCGTGATTCTCTGGATGATCCTAGCACATTCCTTTCCAGATCTGCAGTTGAAGATTTCTTATTGGATATTTTAATATGTTGAGATGTACTTATGTATTTGAATTCATGTAATTTTTAATCTCCTAAAAGGAGTCTTGTAGTATTGATGTAATCTCAATTCAAAGCAATGCTTAAGGGAATGGGTAGTTCTAGGTAAAAGAAAGGGAAAATAATGTGGAATATTAGACATGTTACTAGCATTAAAAGAAAGTGTTTATGTTATTTCTCCTATCCTCTTATGTTGTCCATATGTAAAGGAAATAATCTTAAATATAGTTATATATAATGATGTATCACAAAAATAATGTATTCTCTCTTGATGAAAGGATCCAAGGAAATTATTGAGAAATGATAGGTTAGTGATTGGAATTATTAACAATGAATGGTTATGAAACAATGCAATAAAATAGTAACTTGATTATAATGTTAATACTTGGTTCATGTTAATGAAATACCTAGGATAATGCCTACCTTAATGAATATTAATCTCTTACCTAAATTATTAGAGAAAAGTGATATAAAGGATAGTAGATGTAGATGAAATCAATATGAATTTATGGAATGAGTTGATAAAAGGAATAATGATGTTGGATGATTAACCTATGTTTAATAAAAGAAATAAGTTAGGGACATTTAACTTGGTGCATTAAAATGAATGTAGATCTTTTAAGCTCATGATTCTGTGAATATCTTATGCATGTAAATGGTTTATATGATGTTGCTTAGGTAGCGACGTTAGGGAACCCGGGAGGACTTAAGTTGTATAAATCTTACATTCAAGTAGTAGAAAATTATTTCTTCTTTTAGAAATATGAAGTGTAATGATGAATATTATTCTAGTTAAAATAAATAAATAAATTAAAAAAAAATTCACTACTTTCATTTTATAGAGGTTTTATGTCTTGTCCTCTTGGGTTGCCTGGCGGGGCGTTACACTTTTCACCAATGCATACTACTTTTACTACACCATTAGTGGCATAAGTTATTTTGCAAGATATAGTCAAACTGCATGGCATACCTCATAAGATAATCTCAAATAGAGATTCTCTCATCACTTCATCCTGTTGGAGAGAACTTCAGGCAGCAATGGGTACTAGGCTCAACTTCAGTATGACCTATCATCCTGAGATAGATGGATAGATTGAAAGGGTCAATCAGGTGTTATAAGACATTATTTGCATTTATGTTATGGACCATCAAACCTGGTGGGAGGAATACCTCCATTTAGTGGAGTTTTCCTATAACAATGGGAATCATATGTCCTTGGGTATGCCTCCTTACCAGGATCTCTATGGTAGACCTTGTAGGACACCACTTAGTTGGGATAGGATCAAGGAAATATTTTCCATTAGTCCTAAGCTAGTCAGAGATATGGAGTAGCAGGTAACCTTGATTAGGTAGCATCTTAGAGAGTCTCAAGATAGGAAGAAGTATGTTGATGCAAAGAGGATAGATCAATCCTATTTAGTGGGAGAGAGAGTATTTTTGAGAGTACAACTGCATAAGAGTCCAATCCATTTTGGAAAGGGATATAAGCTAGCACCTCATTTTTTTGAACCTTTTGAGATCCTTGAGAAGATAGGATCAATTACGTATCGTTTAGCTTTTCCACCTAGCCTATCACACATCCATGATGTGTTTCATGTTTCAGTTTTGAGGAAGTATGTTTATGATGAGACTCATGTGATAAATTGGGATTCCTTGCAGGTAGAGTCAAATGAACAACTGACTTTGGAGCCCATTCATATATTGTCTTGACGGACCCTGGCAATTCGACATAGGGTGGTGGACTAGGTTAGGGTCTAGTGGGATTTCTATGAAGAGGTTACAACTTCTTGGGTTGACACATCACAAATGAGATCATAGTAACCTCACCTCTTCGATGAAATCCAAGAGGAAGTTCATGCCTAGAGGGGGTGGATTTGAGACCTACCTCAGACTGACATAGTTTTACTATTTTACTTTCTACACCTTTAGTGATTATTACTTGGACATACCTTGACTATTGAGACTTTTATATATTTGAGGATCTATTGAATCCTATGTTATATGTTCAATACCTAGTTACGTAATTATGGTACACTCAAGATAAGTTATGTTTTGATTTAGTTTCAATTTATGATGATGTCATAAATGAGAATACTTATGTTGGATGCAATTGTGATGAAAATTGGTTTAGGAAACTAATGATATGTTTATTTAATTCAATACAAACATAGTTTATATACCATGTAGAATTGATGATGTATTATGTTTAACATCATGTATTTGGACCTATTGATGTGTGCAATGAGTGTGAAAGAATAGTTGACCATGGATCTAAATCGGGGATCCAAAATTAGAACCTATGTTATATTCTATGAATTCCAAGGTCCTGTTTGTATGAAGAAACATGAACCTCATGTATAGTTGTTTATTAATGAATGTGGTTTGCATGAGTGTATTTAATTCAGTTAAAGTAAATGTGATTAAGCCATTTTATTTAAATGTACCAATTTTAGTAATTGTTGTAATTAAGTGTTGGCATGGATAGTTAAGTATATCATGATTAAGTGTAGGGTTAACTAGGGGTTTACCTTAGTATAGTACCCAAGCCTACCATGGGTTAGGAAGTTTCTTGATGGTAAAATTGACTTAGAAATCCGTAGGTAAACTTTAGGCAGGGTTTATGAGGGTCTTTTGGGCTCCCATAAGGTAATTAAGGTCAATTTTAGCTACCCAGGTTGGTACCCTAGAGGTTGGGGGTCATTTTTAACCTATTAAGAGCCTTAAAACATATTTATTACTTCCCTAAAGTCTCCCTTTTGAAGTTGTGCGAATTTGAAGAGTTGTGTAGTTTTGGTTAACCTCTCTTTTTTTCCCAAATTTGCATATAACTCCATTAATGGAGAAGGAAGGCAAGTGGGAAGAAATGGATGGTTGGGGTATCCTCACCATTGATTGGTTCTAGATATTTTGGAGGCTTTCCTATATAGGGAAGATTTTAGGAAGAGCTTAGGTGTTCACTCACTCTCTACCTTTAGAGACATTTTTAGAATTTGAAGGAGCTTAGGAGGGAATTTCTTGGAAAGGATAGCTTAATTTAGGAATTCAAATTCAACCCTAAGCTTGGAGAAAGGTTGGTTCCCCTTTTAGTGTAGATGTTTTCCTTGACATGTATAGAAGCTTTGAGCTCCATTAATGAAGTCCTTGATAGTTTATGGTTTCTTGCTTTGAGTTTTTGATGTGTTAGTTTGTTGTTTTTAATTTGTGAATGAGATTCTTCAAGGAACACTCACCCTTGAGAGGGTAGAGTAACCTTGAAGGGAGTGGTAGGAAGTGACTCCAGGATTGTGTAGAATCTCCCATGTATGGAGGGATATACATGGGGTTCTTGATACCCATGCTGCCAAGTATGGTCTAAGGGAACTTGGGGGGCATAAGGAGGATTTTTGACAGCATCTTGTGTAGATGGTCATACCAAGTCCATGTGAGGTTTTTGTTATATTTTTTGATACTTAGGCTTCTCCTCTTATTTTAGTCTACCACCACCCCTATTTTTAGGGAGGCCTCTTAGAAACCTTCCTCCTATTTTTACCACGTTTGGGAGTGTCTTGTGTCCTTATGTTTAAATGAGTTTTTGTTTGTTTTGTGAATACCTGTTTGTTTCCTGTTGCATTCCTGATTCCCTAGCTTGGGAGTGGCCTTGAAAAGGCCTAGTTTGGGAGGTGAGCCTCTGTGGTCAACCTCATTCTGATAGGTTCACTGTTGGATGCTAGGAGCTAGAAGATTTGTATAAGTTGAAATTCAAATTTGAGGATTTCTTTGTAACCTTGTAGTTCGTTGTAATTTTATTGTATTCAAATTATTAATGGAGATTTAAGGATTTTGTAATCTAGATTTGTTATATATTGGAAAGAAGATTTATGGAATATTATTTATGATTAAATGGATTATATTTCTATTTAAATTCTTAGTTTCTATTAAATCTAAATGTATGAGATATTGGGAATTAGTAAATTATGAGAAAATTTATGATATAATGTTATTTTAATTGGTCAATACCATAAATATTATGAAAATTTGGAAAATTATTATGTTATTTATTATGTTATATGAAAATTTTATTTTACACTTCGAGTTTTTCTTAAAATATTTTGCAAAAAAATAAAATGCCTAATTTTGGAAATCTAATTCCTACATTGTCTAAACCTATTAGATTATAATGCAACTATGTTATTAAAACTTAAAAATAAATTGTCTAGATGTACCCCCTATTTTGGGGTACAACAAATATTTATTTTCACCAGTCAAATTGAATAAACCTTTCTAGATATGTGTGTGTGTGTGTGTGTGAATGATAAACACCTTCATGAAATTAGGATTATTAACTAACAATTCAAAGAAAATACAATGCAAATTTAAACTAAGAAATGAATTTAACATCCATGACATCTCATGGTTCTCTAATTAGATGTGGTAAGTAGAGCTCTCAGCTTTGTATTCCCTACTAGTGACACTTCTAAAATGAGAAATCTATGATACTAATATGCCTAATCTAGCTCACAATTCTCCATTATGCTATGATAAAATGCAAATGCAAATGATAAATGCTCTCAAATGCTCTTAATTTCTCATGAAATTGACTATAATAAGGATGATTTACTCTTCAAATCTCTAATTGCTTTTTATGCTCACAAAATGCCTCTTATTTATAGTAAATTCCCAAGGGTAGGGGGTAGAGTAAAGTAATCATGATTTAGCCTTGGTCAAGTCAAAAAATTTGCAATATTTTTAAATGGGGGGAAAATTTAAATGTTTGTCTCAAAGATTTGGACAAAAGCACAAAATTGAGTGGATGAGATTGAAAGTTGAAATGTGTGATTGAGATTCAACTATTTTGGAGTGATCCATGTGCTTTTGTTCCTCAATTCTCATTGGTTGCTCAAATTATTGTTGAAAGATATTAGGATTAATTAAATTCCATTAATTAATTAAATTAGCCATGTAAGGGAATAGGTTCAATTTGATTTTTGATTTAAAAATTATACAATTAATTAAAATCAATTACATAGTGTTTTTGACCCCTTTTAGCTTGTATTTAATTATTTAATGTCATGATTTGATTTTTCCTTTGATTTTATTGATTTTGTCCAATTTTGATTTAATAAATGTCTATTTAAATTTGATTTAATCCTTTTTTATGAGAATTAGTGCATTTTGATTAAGAATTTTCCATTTTAATGATTTTAAGCACTTGTCCATTTTTGAGTGTCTACAAATGCCCATCTTTGAATTGATGTGCGAAGCTCATTGATTCAAAGAAATTTTTATGTCCTGATTGCTTTTAGGTCCTGATTAACTATTTTGATATGATTAATGATACTCCCTGAGATGATTCAACATTTGATATGATATGCCCTAGATTCAATGATGTTTTGATGCCAATTTTGATACTCTTATGATGCCCCCTTAGAAATGAAACATATTGATTGCCTATTTTGAAAAAGTTGATGATATTGATTGATTTATATTGATCCAATATGTTTTCATTTTTGAAAACCATTGATGATGGTATTGGTTCAATGATTGTACATCCAAGATAGCTAGGTCTATTGTAGTTAAGTGAAACAAGTGATTAGGATATCAGGATAATAGTACCAATGAATGTGATTTGTCAATATGATAGGATAGTAAAAATGATATGGGATAACTAATAGGTAGGTCACTGATAGGATTGATACTGATCATATTGGTCCCCCCTCACAATGAAGAGTTGGGAAACAATAAGTTGGTACTGATTGGTTGATTGATTGATTGACGTAAAATGATTCATTGATATAGAATACTGATATGATTCCCTTGATTTGCAAAACAAGCACATTTTCGTAAGCTTTAAATATAGTCCCTAGCTTCTTGGATATTAGATTTATGGATCTTCCTTGTTGTTGATTTTGTATCATGTTGATGTTTTATTGATCAGGACTTAGATGTACCCCTTTGTTGATGACATTGTATCTTGATATACAGATTTATTGGATCTTTGATGTTATGACCATTGATATGATGATATGGACTTTTCTTTGATTCCCCCTTTTTGATTGATTAAGATAATTAACTGAAACCCCTTTTTACTTGGAAAAATAACTACAAACCAATGCACTTAATCTAACATGAAAATGCAATGCAATGCAACTAATTGTCACTAGCTTTTAGCAAAGAAATGCCTTAGAGAAATATTTTCATCATTGAGTATTGTGGGACCAAAAACCAAGTAAAACCATCACTAACCACATCATGATGATATGAATACTACTTTTTATTGCATTTGGTAACACCTTTTTTTGGAAACTAGTACAACCCTCACTAGTTGAATGACCAACTATGGGAGTATGAATACTAGTTTCAATGGATTCGATCTTGCAAACAAACAAAGGTTAACCCTCCACCCTATATGAAAGTCCTCGATGGTTCTTTGATGATCATGTCGTTAGATGAATTCACCTAAGTTGTTGGATTTTCCTCAAGACAGTCACTCAAAAAGAAGAAAAATAATATCATGTCTCCATCATCGCCAATCTAGTCGAAACATCATCGATTATCTAAAAAGATGTGATAAAAGTCAATTCAATAAAGATCATCAAAAGCTTCAAGTGTTTTGCAATGTATCAAGATTTCCAAAAAGAATTTCCAAACATTCTAATCTTTTAAGTGTTGTCAATTTTTAATCCCAAATAATAAAGTCAATGAAGGCTCAAGGATCAAGTTGTAGGATTGGAATACTTGGGTGTGAACAATGATATCCATCAAAGGTTCAATGAAAATCTCTCTCTTCTAAAGCTCTGATAATTCCTTCTCTGATGTTGTGACCAAATGTAGCACTAATTGAATCCGTTCATGTTTAATGCATTGCATCATGTGAATTGATGCTTGTTTGTTGAAATCCGTCGATTAAGATCAAATGCCCCTAGTTGGAAAGGAAAAATGCTGGACTTGGGCAAACTTCCAAAATATTACAAAAGCTTGGTTTATGCAAGAAGTAGCTCAAAGCACTTTATGCAAGAAATTACCAACTCTCTAACAAGATCACATTGGTTTTCCCCCAATGTCTAGCAAGATATAGGACATGAAGGATGGATTATCAAGATGATGGATTAGAGATGGAAAGACCATGATGGATGAAGCATGCAAATGTGACCCATAGGACCATCTCCTCAAGAGTACCCAAGCTAAGGAAAAATGATATAGCAATGTGAAGCATGTTTTGGGATAAGCCATGGAAGCCAATGATGTAGTACTAGATAGCCTATAGGATAATGATCTGCTGTCATGAAAATGAGGGATCCTAATGAAGGGTTCTCCCCTTAATACCACAAACACATAACAGAAACATAGAAAAACAACAATTCGCAAGAAAAGGAAATGGGCTTCTTATTATCTCCACAAATGTGGAATTACAAATTTTCATAATTACAATGTGCAAAGCCACATGGGAATTCCCCTTACAATATTTTGTAGGACAAAGCCTCAAATCATTACCCAGATCTACCCAAAACTGTCTCGAACTGCCTAAGACAACACTACAGCCTTCCTTATATAGGCAATTTTCCACCACCTGGGAAGGTTCCAAAATTTTAGCCAATAAGGCAAACCAAACTTAGAATTATTTTATTTTACAATTTATTACATCAGAGTCGGCTCAAAACAACTTTTGAAACCCAAACAAAATTTTTGAAGGAAAATCATTTTCTGCCATTTCAGGTGACCCAACTTTCGGAGACCATAAGTCATCACCCATTGACTCGATTGACTATTATAACCCCATTTCAAAAAGGGCACGAAGCACTCTACAACACCTAAATTAAGGAAGCTTCATTCAGTCGAAGTTTCAAACTCATCTGGGGCCTCTAAAGCCTTCAAAATTGAGTTCAAAGTTTTTGTACCCTGCTGCCAATATTGAAAATCTTCAATATCTACAAAGCTAGACTTGATCTGTCAATGAAACTTTACCGGCAAGCTAATATGACCAAAATGAACCTCTAGAGAAGAAAATAGACCATTCTGAGCCCGAACAGAAAACTTACTAAAAATAGTAACTTTCCAAAAATAGCAGCTCTGCACAAGATAGCCCTTATTGAAAAGAAACCAGAAATATTTTTGGGTGATGCAAGATTGCTCTTACACCCTGTATGCTCCTGCATTAGATCCAAAAGAAGTGGACATTTCAAGAAGTTCTTGATAACAATTTTTGTACTTTAGGTTCTTCATTTTGATCAAGACCAAAGGGTCAATTTGGGTAAGATGTGGATAAGATAACACAAGTCGGATAAAGGGGTGATGGAGGCTATGAAGGGATGTTTTGGGATTATGGAAAGACTATCAAAGAATAATGAAGGTGAATTTAGGATAAGCAATATCATGATAGGGTAACATGGATGCAAAAAGTACATAAGATGATGAAAAGAATAACAGATGTCAAGATAATTAGTGCTCATGGATGTATTCCTCCTTGTCAAGATTAAAGGTGAGAGAGGGAATATGGATGAAACTTGCCCCCAAGTGTGAAGTGCAAGGAGGAATTATGCATGATACTTGTTTGCCAGGTTTTCATCATGGTATTTGTTTCTCTTTACATTTTCTACCCAGGTGCCTATTGCTAGGTTTTCACCAAGGCACTTTTTTTTTTCTTTTTTTTTCTTTTTTTTTTCAATATTTTCCCAACATCGAGATCTTTGAACAATACTCTTCTGAAAGATATGCTATAATAAAGCATGGGTATTGTTGGAAATTTGGCTATACTAGGGTATATGGCTTAATATAGTGTTGTCATTATGGCAACAAAGTCATATAGAAGTTTGGAGTGAGCGCACTTGATGTAAAGATCAGAAATTGGTTAAGTGTTGAAGACTAGATAGTGTATAGAGTTCCTAAAGCTTAGAGCATCACCGCACATGCATACGACTGATTTATGGTGTGTGTCTTGGAAGTTAAGTTGGTTGGACTATATTCATGCTTAGTCTATGAGTGCATGATTAGATATGCAAGTATGAGGAAGATACAGATAGATGAAGTTACACAGCCAGTGAGTGCCAGTGAAGAATAGAGTAAGAAGCTGACTGTTATCATTTTGAGTTGCAGTTATATTCTATTGATGTAAAGGATATGCACCTATTGTAATTAGGTTTCCAACATGTATATATGTTTGTTTACAAATATGCTTGAGCCAATTCATTTGGAAGCATTATATGTAATAGGTTTAAGGGTCGACCTAGTTGTTTATTTTGTATGCGCATATAAATATGAGATGCGCCCATTGTAATTTGTATGGAAGTTGATATAGAATTGTAGCAAGCAGAGAAAAAGTGTGTGAAGAGAATATAAGATGTATTAGAGCTTTGCAAGGGGTCAAAGCATCAGTGCATCAAAGGAACTGATCTGACAAGCATCGTCACAGTGACAGTGAATCCAGTAGATATAGTGTGTATCTGAGATTAGAAGGTTGTAGGCTTCACCACTTGAGCAATGAGCTCTAGGAAAATGCATCCTCTCCCCTAACAGGGACTATTTTAAAAGACTCCTAATAGGGTCTGACCCTTAACAAGGTCTACTATACTTAATACATTGTAAAGCAACTCCTAATAGGGTTAAAGATATTCTAACAAGGATCACTAAACACTAGTACAAAATATTAGTGGGTGTCAATTCCCACTGGGGTTTTTACCTATTTGGGTTTTCTCATAACCATATTGGTGTTATGTGTTGATTTCATGTTTCATGTTTATGTGGATGTTCATTTCAGTACTTAAGCATTTAAGTTTAGTTTAAAGATTAAGTAAAAAGATAAATACAGTGAACACTGATTCACCCCCCCCCCCCCTCTTAGTGTTCCCATTCCTAACAATTGGTATCAGAGCTCTGGTCCTCAGCAAAGAAGTTTAACCACTTGAGGAGATCATGGAAAAAGCAAAAATGAAACATCTGAAAAGAAATCTAGAAGTTTCTCTTGAAGACCTGGACAAATCTGAAAGGGAAACTGAAGAACTAAGGGAAAAACTCAGTGATGCTCAATAGGTCATCAAAAGGCTAAGGAAAGATTTGAAAGAATGCTCTACTAGTGATCTAGGGACAATGGTCAAGAAGATGAATGAAGAAAATAAATCCTTAAAAGAACAACTTGAAGAATTTGATGATAAGATGAATAACAATCAAGAAGTCTATGATGAACAGGTCAAAGAGAACCTTCAACTGAATGAAGAATTGAGGCAAGAAAACATAGATATCTTAGAACTAAGAAACAACAAGGAAAGCTTGGAATCTGAATTAAAAGAGTCTAAGAATCACATTGATAAATTACACACAAGTTATGATTTAATAGAATCTCAATTATATACAAGAAGAGCTAAAGGAGATACTAGCTGCATTGGATACAATGAAGCACAAAATCAGATTGATAACATGTGAGCAAGAATGAAAGCACCAAAATGCACTTCAGATGCTAAAGAGACTAGAAGTCAGACCAAGGATCATTCTGAACCACCTAAGAATGAGCGCAAGCCTATAGACCGCACTTGTTATGCATGTAACAAGCATGGACACATAGCAAGGAACTGTACATAGGTAAGACCTTCAAATGGTTACTGTTATTCATGAAATAAATTTGGTCATAGAGCTATGAATTGCAAGACAAGCCAAAAAAAAAGGACTCATAATCAAAGAAATCAGAATCAATCAAATGTACGGAGCTCTTAGAATGTTATATGTCAGATATGTAACTATAATGGTCACTGAGCTAAACAATGTAAGATGGTGACTCATGTTAATGCACCAATGAATATAAGGCCTCTAGTCATTTTTCACTCTTGTAACAAAGCTGGACACATCTCAAGGTTTTGCATTTCAAGGATGTAAGGTTAGGAAAGCCCCAAAAAGCCTGAAGAACCAGTTTTGAATCCTGAAGGAGAAGTCAATTTTGTGAAAGCTTCAGAGGATGCAAGCTTGATTTGGTCAGAAAAAAAGAAGAACAAGGTTGATGAGTATGTATTGGATGCATCCACAGTGGATGCACCCACTACATCTAGATGAATGGCCCTCAGGGTCATAGGGGGAGATAATTTAGCTCTAGACCCCTACATGGATGGTATACTCACTCTCCGAGTATGCACCTTTGGACTTAATCTTTTGGAGACTATAGAAACCTTTGTGCAAGAGTGCACTAGCTGATTGTTTGTAGAATGAAAGATAGAAATTTCTGAGTGACAGCCTGGTTTATGTGACAAGAATTAATGGTAGAAATTCTACTTTAAAGTACACAAAAGTTAGAGAAGATCTCATTACATTTGAATTAAGAGAGATTGAAGAGTAGAAGAGTCTTAGCAATTGATTGAGAAGGATTACGATTGATTCATCAAGTGATTTGTTGTGCAATTGATCGATTGAAGAAACCCTAGTTCATCGCTTTGATTCAGAATCTCTTGGAAACCTTTGTGAAACCAATACACAAGTAAGTGATGGCTACTCCCATAGTATTTGATGTTGCAGAGAAGAAAAGATATATGTTTAAGAGGCATCCATTTAAGTCTACACTAGATGACCTAGAAGGGGCATTCTCCCGCATGCCTATGGGTGTTATGCATGTCAAGGACATTAGGGCATACATCTACTATAAGAAAGAACTAGTAGGATTGGATATATTAAGAGCGCACATGGAAACCATGTTAAAACTAGACAAAACCTTCTTGGATGAGTATGCACGGTGGGATAATCATCCTATAGTGGAGTATGCTATGGCATATGAGTTCTATGAATTAAAATGGATCAAGATTCTTTTGAGCAGGATTCATGATGACCTATTTTGGCTAAGTGAAGTGCCAGTCAGAATTACCAGTGACCTAATTCATGAAATGACAGGACTTTCAAGGATAGGTACTGTCCTTCTAGTGGGTAAAGATGTGAGGAAGATTGTTGAACAAACTTGCAAGTCAAGGAGTGATAGGCACGGAATGACCATAGAGCCTATTGAGAAAAGTGACATCAAATTGATGTCTATGATACTTGGATATAGGTTTCAACACACTAGCAAGGTGAACAATGTATCTACGGCCATAATTCTTGCAGCTATAAGAATTGTTAATGAAAATGGAGAGTTCAAACTGTGTGAAATCTTGTGCGCACAACTGATTGATAACATTAAGGAAATCAAGCATGATAAGACTAAAATATTCAGATTTGGGTCTTTGATCATCTATATGTACGTTCACATTGTAGGAAAAGTGTCTAATTTGTATCTAGACAAATCCATTCCCACAATGCCTCAGATATCTCTCAAGGCATGTACTGAAAGCACCTTGAAGAATTACATGACATTGGAGCTAAAGACATTCATGGTTAAGATGCAGATGAGGTATAGGATACCAGAGAAGATAGTTGAAAAGTATAAGGGTACTATCTATTTTATGGTTGAAATAGATATAACATGCATGGAGGCGGGTGAACCTAGAACAAACTAGATTCATCCACTTGGATATGAGGTAGATGAACAAGTTTTAGAAGCTTATGCTCAAGTTCTATTAGCAACACCTAAAGACCCTAATGAACCAAGATGGGGAACCTATGAGGAGAAAACTAGAGAAGTTGATGTAGTATTAAACAATGTAGGAACAAAAATAAAGGTTGCTAAAGTTACCTCAGAAATCTTGAGAATACATGGAGTATCTCAAGAAGATCTAGACAAAGAAAGGGAACAAAAGATTGCTTTGGAATTAGAGAGTGTAGATACAACAAAGGCAGAATCAAATGATCCCAAGCTAAAGAAGATGAAGATAGAAATATTTGATGAATAGAAGGGTAAAACTAATCTTACTCCTTCTGCGCCCAAGGAAACCATTGACCTTACTACTCCTCCTGAGTATAAGGCAATGCCAAAGAGGAAGAAAGAGATCAACACTAGTCATCCATCCTCAAGAGTCACATGGAATAGAAAGAACTCACAAGAACCTCCTGAAGTAAGTTTCAAACCTAGTCTCAGTGTGCTAAGTGCAAGAATAGTTGATGAGGGAAGAATTGATCAAGTAGGGAAGTTTTACGAAAAATATAGTGAAATAGACAAATCTAAGATACATGTAATGATAGTCAAACACATGCTAAATTTCAAGAAGACAGACTTGGAACTTAAGACTATGATCCCTGATAATGTGTGGAACATCCTAGAATTCCAAAAGAGACAGGCTATTGAAGAAGACCTACGGATAAGGGAAAAGATTCTAGATGATAATCCTCATGTATGTTCTCTAGAGGAGAAGACTTTACTGTTAGACTTAGTGAAGCTACATCTCAGAACAAAGTCAAGGACTTTTCACATTATGGACAATAACTATGATCTTGTTGCTAAGGAAATAGAGAAGGCATTCGAGAAAGTATTCATGAATAGGCACATGTATCCAGCTACTGCACCCACAACACAAGTACCCATAAAGGAAGTCAAAGTGGGAGAGCCCACTAATGCATTAGTGATAGGTCCTCAAGATTCAACACCTACAGTGGAAACTCAAATAGAGGCAAATAAGTCTACGTCCATGACAGAGTCACTAAAAGATAGCACCATTGTCATTGACAATGTAGAGATAGCCATGGTGGCCACTAACACTGAATTGGATAAGTATGAAGAAGCTTTTGTGAGTACACAAGAAGCTGAAATTTTATGTAGTAACACACCTCCCACTCATCAAGTAGAAGTATTGATTGAAGATATAACAGATGAGAAAGAAGAAAAGATGGAAGAGAAGAAAGAACAAGAAAAATAAAAAATAGAAAAAGAGGGAGAAAAGAAAGAAGAAGAAAAGGTAAAAGATATTAAGAAAAAGGATGAAACATCAGTAGAACTAATCAAGGTGAAACAAGAAGGGATGGATAGCACTCCCATCACTCCTTTAGTAGCATTATTGTCAAGTTTAACACCTAACACAACTAGCTTAGACTCATGGGGAGAAGAAGACCTGATTAAGTTCAGTGTCCTAGCCATGGAGAAGGCCAATGAGAAACAAGTGATGAAGAATCCCCTCCTTGTAGAGTCAGTGAACATTTTGAACAACTTGTTACCTGCAGACAAGAAAGTATCTAAAGTACACTCAATTGATGATGTCAGCTCAGTGATTTCACAATTCAAGGGAAACTTCACTAGCTTGGAAGAATATGCATCCCTAGTTGTAGAGGAAAAATAAATGAAGAAAAGGCTCAATGAATTGGTCAGAAACTATGTACTTGACCTAAGATCCCTAAAAGCTAGTCAAGCATCCCTGAAGGAATTTGTAGCAAAGGGAAGAAAGACCATTGTTGAATGCATGAACCAAGACAAACTAACTGGTGATCTGGACAAGAAGATTCAAGAGGCTAAAGCTATGATAGTGTTGGTTCTAAAAATAGATTTTACACTCAAAGAGATACCAATATGCTTATGACTAATGTTAAGGAGTGGCTAATTCCAAATTTGGGAAATCTATAAGCAATTGGACCAACTATAGGGACAAGACTTCCCTCTTCACTTCTAGCTCTGCAAAACCAAGGTGGGTACACCTGATCCAATAGATATAACTCTATTCCTTACTCAATACTGGATCTAACAACAGATGACAGTGAGAAAGTACTAAATAACAACCTATTATTCATTGACTCTCCATCATTGGGTAGAACAATTGTAAATGTAAATAAAATTAAAATGACTGGTAATGATTCAATGTTTTAGGATTACAAGGTTTTGATCATTCCTCACAAAGGAAAGATAGGAAAATACATGCCAGTGGCCTATCCATTGGGAAAAATATTAGAAGATAGAATGAATACAAAGATGTTTTGAACAGAATCTGGTCTTTAAACATAAATACAAACATATCAACTCTTTCCTACTTATAGAAAATCCTCAAATAGATTTAGTAAACATGTATCCCACCCTGAGAAATATTTAATCCAATCCTAGATCAGAACTCAAAGCCAAACACATACATATAAATCTTAGAAAGACTTAAAGATTTATAGAATAAACCCAAAGGAGAGACAAAGAATTGAGATTTGTATTAAGTATAACCTTGGACATTGTATACATCATATTCTAAATAATAAGCTTGCAAAATAATAGCAGCAACCTGTACTTCTTCTCTATTTCCTTAATAAGAATGATACAAAAAGTTACAATCCTCGACTAAGGGCTAGGGTTTCAAAATCTTTATCTTTTTAACTCCTAAACTCTCAATGCCTAGAATGATCATGGAAAATCATTTATCAACAAGGAAGTGCAACAAGCTACTGATCATTCTAGGGTTTACAAAATTCCTAACCTAAAATTTTTTTACAACAACCCTATTGGGTTTACAATAAATACACTGATGAAACAGATGAGATATTTTGTAGATGAGTTGCCTTGCTTTATTCCTTCAATGTTGTCCTTAGATTCTTTCAACAAATCTGATTACAATATCTCCGATGTCAACCCTATAACAAATGTTTTTTTGCTTCTCAACAACCTTCATGACTCAAAAAGTAACTGCCTTCAGTTGTCTCAAGAGGCTGGCAGAGTATTTACTTTTTCAACATGAGGTATGTACTGATACCTCCATCTATTGTACACCTCTTCACTTGGGAATTCAAAATCTGTAAACTTAGATTTCTTGCTAGACAACTGTTCCCATTCATTCTCTATTTGACTAATCTTATGTTGAATTTGATCAAACATTTATTTTTCATTCATTAATAGTTTGATGGTGCTAATAAAAGAATAGGTGTCACCTAAGGCACCAGTCACTCTTTTTGACAGAAGTGCATCCATCTCTTCTCTCCACTGATATAATTCTTTTAATTCTCCTCGCTTTGTGAGAATAGTTGGTATTAGTTCATAATTTGAAAGAATCAACTCCCTTTTCAACATACTTGATTTCCTTATGAAATTACCCAAAATAATGTCATATTCTACTATTTTCTTCATAGCCTGGTGCACTAGCTTAATCAGTGGATCAGGGTCTTCTTGGCCTTTAGATAATAAATGAAATAATTTCACATTTGGAGACCTCTCAATCCACCTTTTTAAAATTGGTGACATCTCAATCTTATCTTTATTCAAAGTAGTAAACAAAATATGTAACCTACTGACATGATTGAAGAAAATTGAGGGCTTCAAATCATGTGCAAATTGCATCATTGCATCTATTATTTTTTCTTCATATTTCTAGTTTGCCAAAGTTGTGGCCTTCACATGTTCATCCTTTTCCTTCTCCAACTGCACCCTTATTTCTCTCAATTTATTAGCTTCCTCTATTAATCTTTGCTTCTCCCAACTAACTCTTGCATTCAAATGTGTCTTTGGGTAGGGGGATGGTAGAAACTCAATGATTGGGCTAGAAGATGAAGCCACTATAGGTTTGTTAGCTATCATCAGTTGTGGTGACCTGTGATCTTGTGGTCTTGATAGGTCAGCAATTAACTTATCCTTTTGAATCAACTCTATCTTGAGCTCATTGTAAGACTTGAGGACAGTTTCAAATTTGAGCCTAAGCTCCTCTTTTTCTTTGGCATCTTTCTCTGCCACTTTGACATTGAACTTGGCAGTTTCTAAAATCAGGTTTGAAGCTTCTACTCTAGAAGTCTCACCCACTCTTTGTACCAATAAATTTCCTGCATACCCTATAGAGAGAGCCTCTCTTTTTCCTTTATCTTCCTCCCTCTTAAGGGACCACATTACCAAGGCTACATGATCTTCTAAAAAAGAAATTACCCTAGTAGCTTGTTGGGCCTATTCTACAGTAGCTAGAGTCTTCACCTTGCTCTTCCTGACTTGATCAAAGACTATTGCATCAACAATATCCCATTTTGGCAGAATCAGTACCCTTGCAGTATGGACCATAGCCCTCCCTTCCTCAGGAGTGATCTTTTCAAATTGATTCACCATTTCTTCCTTGGTCTCATTCTAAATCTCTATGATGTCCCTATCAAGGAATTCTTCCTTCTTCTTCTCACAGATCTCCTTGAACTGATTTATTTTCATTCTCCATGAAAATTGGAAGAATGCCCTAGTCTTAACAAATTTATCATCAGCTACAAAAGAATCACTAGCTTGTTTTAATATAGGGTCCATTTGTTTACCCTCAAACTCAAAAATAGTAAGATCCATGGCCACCTCCTTAGGTGCCTCTAGTACTCCTTCTTGTAGTTCATCATTGGAAACAAAAATGTTTCCCTCATTTCTTAGCTGTACTAACTATTCTGCTACCCCATGTTCATCCAAATGTAAGTGGGACTGAGAGGGAGAGTACACATTTTTCTCTGACCCTGACCCTTCTTATTTTTGTCTCTTTGGAGGGGGTCCTTGCATTGCTGGATCATTCATGGGCATCTTTCCCTTAGAAGTAGAAGGAATGTCCTCACTTCTTTGCTCTGATGGTAAGAGAACAGTGTACCCACTTCTCTTCTGCATTGTATATATTCCCCTTGGGGTCAATTTCACATATCCTGGTTGGCTCAAAATTTTCCTAGCCCTATCAAGGTCTGTCTTACTTAAAACAGCCCTCTTTTCATTTACTGCATGCATAATGCCTTCAAAATGCTCCATAAGAACCTCTACTTTTCTTGCCCATGGCTCAAAGCCCTTTAATGGGTCATAAGCTCTATCAAAGTTTTTAATAAAATCTACAGTCTTCTTGTACATTACCCATTTCTCCTTTAGTTATAACAAATTGATGAGCAATTGTTATATCAGGGAAAAAAGTCCCTCTTCTTTTGCCAGTAAGGGCACTCTCTTGTAAGTCACCAATCTATCTCAAAATTTTAGCATACCCTACCTTGAATGGAACTTGGTAGGGAAAAATATAAGGTGCCTTTCTGCAACCATAGACTCTAAAAATTGTAGAAACAAGATACAAAATAATATCCCCAAAATTATGGACAATGGTAATGTCTTGACAGTACTCCTTTGGTCTGATTAACCTTAGTAGCTCCCTTGGGATCCTAGGATTGTCAAAAAATAATAGTGTCCTCAACCTTGAAGCAAAATCCCTTTTAAAAGCAATGAAACTAGCATCAACTCTATCCCATGACAAAGCTATGGTCCACAATTGGACTGGAAGGGCTTCTCCATTTCTTTCCTTCACAATATTCACTGTTGAGCTGAAAAATTGCTCACCCTTGTATAAGAACATATGCATAAGCATTGAATACCACCCAAAAGGCCTACTAACCTTCATGTTCTTAATTCCCATTAATCCCTCTTGGATTAGATCAGCCAAATGAGATGCAAAGTAAAAAATCAATGCCAATTGAGGGTGTAGTGACTGTACCATCATAAACATATATGGTATTGGCATATGAGTGGCCTCATCATGCCCTAGGATCAAAGTCAAAGACTTGTAGAAACCCTGTGCTCTCTTACTGAAAAGATCCATTTTGAAAGTTTTTGGTGTGCTTGAACTGATGACACACATGGATCCAACCTAGTCTATGAAATCCCTCAAAGGCCCTTCCCTTAAATAATCCCTCTGAGCCTCATATACCTCTATAAACTATGTAAAGTCTATCTTCTCCAACCCAACAGAAGGGTCATTTAGTGAGAAGACCTCCCTAATTTCCTCCTCAATGATACTAATCAAATCATTCCCATTTACATCTTTGACACACTTTGTCACAGGGTCATAGCACTTAGCAATTTGTATTAATAATTCAGCATCCATAAAAACTTCAAGGACCACTAGCTTTCCAATATCAAATTTCCATATGTTGCTGAGGGGAGCACAATAATTTCTCTATGAGTAGGTTGCCTTGAACAAAATAAGACCATTACGATCTTCACCAACCCTAGCATCTCTCATCCAATTCCCTCTGTCATGGAGTCCACTATTAACATAGTCCCTAGGGTTTCTCGAAACTAGTTCTTTTAGCCTAGCTACCCCATTTTTTGAGTACAGTAGTAATTGCATTAAATCCTCAAAGACACCCCTGTCTTTGTACTCTGTCTTACCAAAATCCTCTCTTTGGTGGCATTTTAAACTAGGGTTTTTAGAACAATATATTAATATCCAAGAAAAACCCTAAAAAATAATAGCTAATCATATAATTCTTTCCCATAATCCCTTCGTAGAGTTCCAACAATTCTATAATTTAGAAAACTTTGACCTACTAGGCACCTGAAAGACTTCACTTGATATCACTCCAGAAGAAAATCTTGTTCACCAAAATGCTTATGAGAGTGGTAAAGAGAAACAATGATGGAATTTTGATATATAATGTCACCACCCATTTACAATTCATCCACACATAGCTCATTAAGTCTGCCATTACTGAAAGTTGGCAGCCTTAGCATTCACAAGACGTAAACAAAATCATAGACTAAAAATTTGAATTCTGATCATTGATATTATTTTCCTTTCGTGCATCAGATGATTAGAAAAATTAGCCATGCAACCCTTTTTACTTTTTCCCAAATGAGTTCTCAGCCAATGAAAACAATTCAAAATAACCATGTGGGAAAAATACAACTTAACTTTATCTTTGATCAAAGAGGATAGGTGTCTCTTTGTCGCTAAAGCGCAGACGTAAAAAATGAGCATCTTCATCTAGCGGTGTAACGACAACCACAAGATTTTTTCCAACTCATAGCCCTTTATCTACTTCCCAAGCAATGACCCCACCTTCCCATTTGAAATCCTTCATCGAATCGGGGAATGCCACATCGGGCAGATCACCAGGTGGAAAATGCAAACTTTATCCTCAGTGCCAAGTATATTGACAACTTGACATGTCATCACTGTCCTTCAGCCAATAAAAAATGAGCCTGTCAGCTTGACTTGGCGATAGAGGACCCACCTTTAGTAATCATCTCTTAAACAAGATCAATGGTTGTCGCTATACCATAGACTTTAAAGACCATGCATTTTACCCCAGCGGTATAATGACAACCATGAGATCCTATCAAAACTTAACCATCTGAGAAGGCCTACCCTATTATGACACTTCATTTATCCTTTTGAGGAATCAAAAGATGCCACGTCCACAAGAATAGGTGGGCAGGCCCTCCTTTCATTTCTTATTTCAATGTTAAAAATCCTGTCAACCCCCACATCACTTTATTCCAACCAATTAAAAACATACATGTCAGAGTGACATGGTAGTTTAAGGCCCAAATTTCCTTTCATCCATCGTATAACATTGAATAGTCATCGCTATACCACGGAGCTTAAATAATCCACATCTTTCATCTACGATATAACGACAACCATAAGATCAAACCATGTTTTATCCCTTTGAAAAGTCTGACCCCACTACTGTTACATCACTCTGGATAGGTGTCAACACAAAAAACCTAGCACTGAGACTGTCATGTCAGAAATCCTACTGCTACCAATAAACCTTGATTGGACGCTTGTCGCTATACCACGATGCCTAACAAGGAATCATCTCAACCCAATGGTATAATGACAACCATTGATGCATTGTTTGATTTAATTGCCAACACAACAGTGAAGATGGGCCTGTCGAGACAGATGTTCGTGCATCGCTAGATCACATGTCAGAGATTCTAACAATAGGGAGCTATGAGATTTAATGACAACCAAATATTTAAAAGGTTTGATACTTAGGAAAATAGCACGGGAAACTTAGGCTTTGTGGGAAATATTAAAAGGGGTCCTGATTTTATAACCTAACCTGATAACATGTAAAGTGGTGAAAACAAGGGGGCAAAAACAACACATGTTTTATTTGGAGGGTTAGTGAACTGAAAAGGTAATGTTAAATTAGAAGAAGGCCTAAGACCAACTAGGGCTTTCACTAAACCCTAGGGTTTTAACCTCAAAACCATACCATCAGGTCTATGAACTGGATTTATCAAAAATTATAACATGAAGCTGGAAAAATTTAATATAGTGATAACAGATAGATAGCATTAGGAAATTAGTGGAAGATCCATTAGTGGATGTGAACATGTGCAATAATGTCTATCGAGGTCAGATTGATAAAATTGAAAAAGAAGAAAAAGAGATGACTAAGATAAGGGGAAGGCAGACTCAGCTAAGGAATGCTCTTGTGCCCTCATTACACATAATAAATTAGAATATCAAGGATATCAATGACACCATGGTAACATATGATCAAGGTCCTAGCACTAATCTGGAGAAGATGGAAAAGCTTCAGTATGCTTTATGCACCCATCTACAGATTGTAAATTCACTGATCACATTTTGGAAGAAGGAGATCCAAAATCTGCAGATTGCATATCCGGATGTACTATCACAGTAAGTTTTTGTAGATTCATTTTTTGACACACCTTTGTCATTAATGTCAAAGGGGGAGTATGTATAGAATATGGATAATAGATATGTATAAGAAGATATAAGATAGAAAAGATATGTACAGGGAGACAAAAGTTTTTGTAATAAGAACTATTAGCAACTTGGCCATATTCCTTTGTTTCCATCAATGACAAAGGGGGAGATTGTTGGAAAGTTGGCTATACTAGTGTATATGGATTAATATAGTGTTTTCATTATGGCAACAAAGTCATATAGAAGTTTGGACTGAGCACACTTGATGTAAAGATCAAAAATCAGTTAAGTGTTGAAGACAGGACAGTGTACAGAGTTTGTGAAGCTCAAAGCATCAGTGCACATGCACACGACTGAGTTATGGTGTGCTCCCTTGAAGTTAAGTTGGTTGGACTATAGTCATGCTTAGTCTATGAGCGCATGATCAAATATGCAAGTATGAGGAAGATACAGACAGATGAATTTACACAGCCAGTGAGTGCTAGTGAAGAACATAGTAAGCAACTGACTGTTATCATTTTGAGTTACAGTTATATTCTATTGATGTAAAGGCTATGCACCTATTGTAATTAGGTTGTTGACATGTATATATGTTTTTTTTCAAACACTGTTAGAATAACTAAGAGGGGGGTGAATCAGTTAATCACTATCCCAATACAAAATGTATAATCCAAAAACAAAAAATTCAACTTCTACTGCTTGGTAACTTAAAATACTTTACTGTATGTGCATTTACTGATTACTAGTCTAAAACATATATTAGTTACCGATCAAATCAAATATGCAACATGCAAATATGAAATCAAATAAATATCACAATCAACACATAACACAAGAGATTTAACATGGAAACCCTATGAAGGGAAAAATCGCCTGGGACCGGCAACCCAAAAATATTCACTCTTTTGAAGTGAGGTTAATGAAGACCCAACCCTATTAAAGGTTACAAACACACTGTTAGGTGTGACCTTATTAGAGGATTTAAGTCCAACCGTTATCATCCAACTAGCAGTCACTCTGGGGTTGATAGGATAACAATGTTCATTCTATGAATGATACATAATAAGACTTTCATAGTCCACTCAGTTAGGAGATTTGACTATGTACAATGGTTAAATATGTAACAGTAGGTGATCTGATCTATTACAACTTCAGTTGCAGATATACAAATCAATATTCAGCTCATACAAATCTTTTTGATCAATGTAACATTTATGATTCAATAATATATAAACTTACTATTTGTCTGTAATTACTCTCTGTCGCTTGGTAATGCTCTACAATAGGGTTCTCCTTAACCATTATGATCAGAATCCATGAAAACTTGTTCACGTGATGATTCTGTAGTTTCCTTTTCTTCCAACATCACACTCACTTGTGAAATCTCCAGTCTCTTATATAGACATGTAAACCATTTTCTTCTGCTCCATCAGATTTTGTCGCTTAATCATCTCCATTGATTTTGCCTCTTAAACATACCTTGGCACTTGTGTCAATAACATGTTTGATTCCAATCCATTAAATCTTTCTTGAATTTTTGTTAGCCATTGATCATCATAACAAAATTTATCTATTACCCCGAAATCATACTCTTTCTAGCTCATCAATTCTTATCGGCTAAACTAGTCATTTAATTCATTCTATTCTTCTTGGTTAACAAAGAAATGCATTGGTGAATACAAGCTCGGTTTACACTGTGCTCGATATACACTACACTTCGTCAGTGTATACTGAAATGCTTATTTAAAAGACAATATTTCTTTGTGTCTTTCAGCTCTTTTCCTCATCATAGATGAATGCAACAGAATCAAGTCAATATCATAAGGTTATAGACTCATCAACAAGTTACTCAATGTATTCTTTATCCTCATCTATTATATCCATCTTCCTCAGGTAGATATTTCTATTCTTCATCTCTTTCACTCCTTTTCTACAGATGTTTCAGTATAGTAACTTACAAGATAAGTGATGTCAAACTAGTTGACATCAATGAAAACATAATACTGATTTAATCGCATTACATATCTAATCAATTAGCTCGGTGATCTTAAATCACAGTTTCTTCAATCAGGTTCTAAATCAGTTGTAGTTCATCAATCTCTCCCTTTGGCGTTGATGGAAACTCAAGAAATATGAAATATACCATACCCATACCAAACATGTATTCTACAACTCTGTGAAAAAATATTGTACAAGCTCTCCCTAGCTTAATATATTTAATCACTACGTTACTCAACAGCATTACAAAATATAGCTTTGTCAATCTGCAAATATGATCTTTTCAACTTTCAAATTCCTTCTTCTATTCTTAGTAACTAATCTTTAGTGCTCTCCCTTTCTTTCAATTTGACTCTCTAATGTAGATTCATGTAGCAACCACCTTCTATTAGCCTTCTAATGGCTTCAACAATCTGACCTTGGATTATAGGACCTCTATCCAATCCTCTTACCCACACCGGGTACACTCAACAAATGAGCCCAATGAAGCAACCTCAAACAATACTTCACCCACTGACTCAAAAAACTTGGAGACAATCAATTGACACCTTATCTAACCACAATCCACAATTTTTTTGGTACTACCAAACCCACAACACCAAATTCTTCTTATAGGCTTACAATCCTAGTAGCCCTTCCAACCCTAATTTTTGGGCTTTACTCCAAATTTTCCTGAACAACAAAGGGAATTATTCACATTTATAAGTACCCTTTTGGACACTCTAAAGGATTCCAAAATATTTTTGGAAGAACTTGATCCAGCACCCCCAAACCCTAATTTGGTACCTGGGCCTAATTGGCCAAATTAGTCTAGGGCTTCAAAGAGGAATGGTCTAGGTGGGTTCCCAAGACCCCAAAACCTTATGGCTATTCTAAAAAATCTTCAAACACATATAATCCACTCTTCAACAAGTTACAAGTTCCTTCTATTCAAACTGTCTCCAATTTGGCTTCCTAACCTAGTCAAGCACATGGTCTTGCTTGACCTAGGGCCTGCTTGAAAAATCACCTACCCTTACCCAAACACCTCCAACTCCTAGAATCATTAAGGTAGGCCTCCTAACTTTCATATCCCTTAGTTTGATAGGATTCCACTTATGGATCTGCAAGTTAGGTTGACATTTGTGCAAGACCCTAGAAATCAGGGCTATTCAGGACCCCTGATACAAATTTGAAGATAACTTCTAAACTATAGCTCCAAATAAATTCAAACCAAATAAAATATCTTCTACATTCACACTTCTAACAAATTCAATCATTGAGAAATCATTATCAGGTCGTACAAAAATGTACAATTCACTGAACGCACAAATTTTCCAAAAATTAAGGGTTTTTATTCATTATTCTTCAAGCCTCCGTACAGTATGATCTCCTCTGCCTGTTTGGATCATCTTTGAAATTTTTATACCCATTTGTGACCATTGGAGTCACCAAATGGTCATTGGTAACCAATTACCCACTTTTTCAACTTACCAAGCAACTTTTCAAAAAGTTGTCATGCAACTTTTAAAAGTTGTCAATGCAACTTTTACAACTATTGCATTTATGCTTAACCCCTAGTCCTAATGAGTTCTAAATGACTCAAAACCATTCAAATAGGCCTAAACCAACCTAAAACACCCTTAAAACATTAGAACACTATATTTATGACTCTTTGGTCTCATTTGGTCACTTGGCTTATAACTACACCATAGTGCAAATGGACCTTACAATGAGTCCTTATTACAAAGTATGGATCAAACCTCTTTTCAAACTTCTCTAACCTATCTAAAAGATCTAAAGCATGCCTTGGAGTCTTAGGTGCCCTACACCATACTCCCCAGGCCAATTAAACTCAAGCCTCTTGAGTTGGTAGGCTGGATACCTCATAACCCAATTTGTTAATAGATGATTCAGTTAGCCAACTTGCATCTTCAACATGCTTATCTCTCCATCTGATGAGATACTACATATATACCTATCTTCTGGTCCTTTTTCCTTCTCTCTTGTCCAAAACACATTCAATTTTAGGTGTCTCTACCTTGGGAAGAGACTTCATGATTTCCTTATGCACCTTGGTTACTTCATTGCCATCATTCTCTATCTCAGGGCCCCTGTATGGATACAAATCTGAGATATTGAAGGTATTAGAGAGCCCAATGTCTGGAGGCAAATCTACCTTATAGGAATTCTATCCACACTTTTGTAAGATCCTAAAAGGACCTATCTTCCTCATCATCAATTTGGTGAACTTACCCTTAGGAAGTCTTTCTTTCTTCAGGTTCACCATGACCAAGTCTCCTACTCCAAATTGAAGGTCTCTTCTTTTGGCATCTGCTACTTCTTTATACTTCACTATGATCTTTTCCAGCCTGTCCTTGACTTCCTTATGAATTTCTTTCATAACCTCTACAAAATCATTTGCTTGAGCACTACTCCTCTCCATTGATTTGACATCTCTTAGTTCCATCAACCCTCTAGGATGAGTGCCATAAACAATTTGAAATGGGCTCAGTCCAATGGTCCTATTCACTGAATCATTGTAAGAAAATTTTGCTTATGCTATGACTGAGTCCCATGATGAACCATGTTCCTTGGTAAGGCACCTCAATAGGTTTCCCAATGACCTATTGACCACCTCTATCTAACCATCTGATTGTGGATGGTATGCTGATGAAAATGCTAGGTCTATCCCAAGCTTCTTCCACAAGGTCCTCCAAAAATGACCAAGAAACTTAGTATCCCTATCAAAGACTATGGATAATGGTAAACCATGTAGTCTAATGATCTCCTTAAAGAAGATACCTGCAATGTGGGAAGCATCATGACTGGTTTTGCATGGCAAGAAATGTGCCATCTTGGAAAACCTATCTACTACAACACAAACACTGTCATAGCCATGTTTTGTCTTTGGCAATCCAAGTACAAAATCTAAACTTACTGCATCCCAAGGCTTATTTGGTATAGGTAATGGAGTATACAGTCCTACATTTGAAGTCTTCCCTTTTTCCTTTTGGCACACCATACAAGTTTCCACAAATCTCCTTACATCAGTTGGCATCCTTGGCCACTAATATAATCTTCTTACTAACTCAAGGGTCTTGTCTAACCCAAAATGACCTACTAGGCCCCCACAATGCTTCTCTTTTATGATGTTCTCTCTTAGTGATCACCTAGGGATACATAACTGACTCCCTTTGAAGAGTAATCCTTCTTGCAACATGAAATCTGCATATGTACTATGGTACTACCCTATCATATCTTTGCAAACTTGATAGATCTCCTTGAAGTCTTCATCTTCATCATACATGTCTTTTATGGAGTGAAACCCCACATTCTCTAGCCTCACCTCCTGAATGGTTAGATTTCTTCTACTAAGGGCATCAACAACTTTATTTTCCACCCCTTTCTTATGCTTGATGGTGAAGGTATAGGATTGGAGATACTCCATCCACTTCACATGCCTATGGTTCAACTTTTCCTGCCTGTTTAAAAAACTCAATGCATGGTTATCAGTGTAAACAATAAACTCCTTGGGCAATAAATAATGTCTCCACTTTCTTAAGGACTGAACCATGGCATACATTTATAAATCATATGTTGAATACCTTTTCTTGGCCTCATTCAACTTTTCACTGAAAAATGCAACTGGTCTACTCTCTTGACTTAGGACTCCTCCTATAGCCCTATTACTTGCATCACATTCAATTATAAAGACCTTATTAAAATTAGGCAACACTAGGACTAGTTGTTCTGCAACCTTCTTCTTCAATGCTTCAAAAGCTTGGTTAGCCTCTTGGGTCCATACAAACTAACATTTTCTTCCACCCTTAATGGTGTCTATCATGGAAGCACTTATGTTACTAAAGCCTCTAATAAACTTCCTATAGAAGCTTGCTAGGCCATGAAAGCTTTTGACCTCACTTGTTGTTCTTGGTGTGGGCCAACTCAATATGGCATCTACTTTACTAGGATCCATCTTAAGGTTCCCTTTGGAGATAACAAATCCCAAGAAAACCAACTCATCCTACAAAAAGACACACTTGTCTAGATTGATCCTTAACTTTTCTTATAACAACACTTGTTCAATGTGATCTAAGTGCTCTATTTTTCTCTTACTGAAAATGAGAATGTCATCTAAAGATACTAAAACAAAGTGGTTAATAAAGGGCTTCAATACCTCATTCACAAGTCTCATAAAGGTGCTAGGTGCATTTGAGAGACCAAAGGGCATTACCATCCACTCAAAGAGCCCTTCATTAGTCTTGAATGTTGTCTTCCATTCATCCCCCTCTCTCACCCTGATCTGATGATAACCACTCTTCAAGTCCATCTTGGTGTAGTATCTAGCCCCTCATAGGCAATCCATCAAATCTTCCATCCTTGGCATTGGGAACTGGTATCTAATAGTAATCTTGTTGATAGCCCTAGAGTCAGTACATAACCTCCATGTACCCTCTTAACAATGCTGGTACTGCACAAGGACTAATACTTCTCCTTATGAACCCCTTGCTTAAGAGTTCTTCAATTTGTCTTGCCAACTCTTCATTTTGGCTTGGTGTGAGTTTGTAAGCAGCTTTGTTTGGAAGTTTTGAGCTTGGTATGAAGTCAATATAGTGACTCACATATCTCATAGGTGGAAGTGTCTCTGTCATCCCATCAACAATCACCTCTCTGTACTTGCTCAACAAATCTTGAACCTCCTTGGGTCCCACTGTCCTCCATAGCTCTTCAAATCTGCACACCTTCTTCTCTTCTTGTGGCCTGACCATAATGGCATAACAGGGAGTGTCCTTCCCTTTGATGGTCTTCAAAAAATCCTTTTCTCGAACCACTAGCATTCTACTAGCTTGAGGAGTTCCCTGTCCTTCCTCGGGTAGAGGTCTTATGGTATATGTCCTTCCATCTTTGGTAATCTCATACACATTTGTTTTTCCTTGATGGTGTGATTCCACATCATATTGCCATGGCCTTCCCAACAATAAGTGGCATGCATCCATATCAGTCACATCACATAGAATCTTGTCACGGTAGTCCCTAATCCTAAATTCCACATACACCTGCTCATTCACCAAAGCTTGTTCCTCTTTGTTTAACCAAGACACTCTATATGGGTTAGGATGAGGCATGTTTTTCAATCCAAGTTTCTCTACCATAGAAATGGAAGCTAGGTTATCAGTAGAACCAGAATACACTATAACCTTACACACTTTACCTTTTATCTTGCAAGTATTCTTGAACAAGGTCTTCCTTTGTGTCGGTTCCTTGACTTGGGGGTTCTTCAACAAGGTCCTATTAAACATTAGGAACTCTCCATGCTCTGGATCTACAACACCTTTACCTTCATGGTTAATTTGATCATCTTCTTCATGTGTCAAATGGACTCTTCTATCCCCTCCTTGCTAACTGTTCCCTTTTTTAGAGCATCTAGAGGCCTAGTGTCCCACTTGGCTACAATTAAAGCATCTACCAGTGAACACTCCTAGAGTTCTACCCCCTGACCTGCCTCTTCCATTACCTCTTCTTCCTATGAAACCTCCTCTTGAGCTTGTCTCACTTTCTTGGTTTTCCTTGTTTCTTGACTCCTCTTGGGATTTGAAGGATCCTCTACCATAGAACCTTCCTCTACCCCTGTTATTATTGGCTCCCCTTGACTTGTTTTGAGAGTCACCTTTCCTTCTTTTCTTTTCCTCAATCTTCAATGCCATTTGAAAGCATGAATGCACTAATTTTTGGTTAAACAAAGCAAGTTCATCTTGGATGGAGTACTTGAGGCCATTCAAGTACCTAGCCAACTTCTGCTTCTTTGTTTTAGTCACCTTGGCCCTCAAACTGAGTTTATGAAACTCCTCCGTATAAGTACCCACATCCATATCCTTTTGTCTTAGACCTTGCAATTTTTGATGCACTAGGACTTCATAGTCCTTAGGGATGAATTGTCTCTTCACCTCCAACTTCATCCTCTTCCATGTTGAGATGGCATCCTTTCCCTCATCAAGCCTCTCTATCTGAAGAAAGTTCCACCAACTCAAGGCAGACCCTTTCATCCTTGCCTTTGTAATCTTCAACCTCTGAGATTCAGGGACATTATCACATTCAAAGTGATTGTCCAATGCTTCAATCCAATCCATGCACTCCTCTAGATTAAGCTTTCCAAAAAACATAGGGACCTCTATCTTGATATCCCTTCTTCCTACCCTTTCAAGGGCTTCCAACATGACTCTTTGATCCTCTGGTAGGGCTTGTCTATAATTGACTGGTTCTGGTCCATTTTCATCATCTTCTTGCTCAGAGTCTTCTTGAGACCCTCTGTTCATCTTGCCCCTCAACTTCACTATTTCTCTTCTCATCATCCTATTCTCTTCCCTTATAGCCCTACTCTCTACCATTTGTTCTTTGACCAACTTGGTCAATTCAGCATTAGTCACTCTTAGAGGGATCTCCCTCTCTTCTTCATTTTCAAACATCTTGTCTTCTCCTTGACTTCCCAATCAAGATCTTGGTGGCTCTGATACCACCTGATGTAGAGTCCTATAGCAACCACCTTCTATTAGCCTTCTAATGGCTTCAAAAATTTGACCTTGGATTATAGGACCTCTATCCAGTCCTCTTACCCACACTGGGTACACTCAACAAATGAGCCCAATGAAGCAACCTCAAACAATACTTCACCCACTGACTCAAAAACCTTGGAGACAATCAATTGACACCTTATCTAACCACAATCCACAATTTTTTTGGCACTACCAAACCCACAACACCAAATTCTTCTTAGTAGCCCTTCCAACCCTGATTTTTGGGCTTTACTCCAAATTTTCCTTAACAAAAAAGGGACTTCT
The DNA here is from genome assembly GCA_027943335.1 of Chamaecyparis obtusa. Taxonomy (NCBI): domain Eukaryota; kingdom Viridiplantae; phylum Streptophyta; class Pinopsida; order Cupressales; family Cupressaceae; genus Chamaecyparis; species Chamaecyparis obtusa. The sequence continues at coordinate 389,231 of BSBK01010514.1, forward strand.
TCACATTTCTAAGTACCCTTTTGGACACTCTAAAGGATTCCAAAATATTTTTGGAAGAACTTGATCCAGCACCCCCAAACCCCAATTTGGTACCTAGGCCTAATTGGCCAAATTAGTCTAGGGCTTCAAAGAGGAATGGTCTAGGTGGGTTCCCAAGACCCCAAAACCTTATGGCTATTCTAAAAAATCTTCAAACACATAGAATCCAATCTTCAACAAGTTACAAGTGCCTTCTATTCAAACTGTCTTCAATTTGGCTTACTAACCTAGTCAAGCACATGGTCTTGCTTGACCTAGGGCCTGCTTGAAAAATCACCTACCCTTACCCAAACACCTCCAACTCCTGGAATCATTAAGGTAGGCCTCCCAAATTTCATATCCCTTAGTTTGAGAGGATTGCACCAATGGATTTTCAAGTTAGGTTGACATTTGTGCAAGACCCTAGAAATTAGGGCTATTTAGGACCCCTGATACAAATTTGAAGATAACTTCTAAACTATAACTCCAAATCAATTCAAACCAAAGAAAATATATTCTGCATTCACACTTCTAAAAAATTCAATCATTGAGTAATCATTATCAGGTTGTACGAAAATGTACAATTCACTGAACGCAGATTTTCCAAAAATTAAGGGTTTTTATTCATTATTCTTCAAGCCTCTGTACAGTATGATCTCCTCTACCTGTTTGGATCATCTTTGAAATGTTTATACCCATTTGTGACTATTGGAGCCACCAAATGGTTGTTGGTAACCAATTACCCACTTTTTCAACTTACCGAGCAACTTTTCAAAACGTTGTCATGCAACTTTTAAAAGTTGTCAATGCAACTTTTACAACTGTTGCATTTATGCTTAACCCCTAGTCTTAATGAGTTCTAAATGACTCAAAACCATTCAAATAGGCCTACACCAACCTAAAACATCCTTAAAACATTAGAACACTATATTTATGACTCTTTGGTCTCATTTGGTCACTTGGCTTATAACTACACCATAGTGCAAATGGACCTTACAATGAGTCCTTATTACAAAGTATGGATCAAACCTCTTTTCAAACTTCTCTAACCTATCTAAAACATCTAAAGCATTCCTTGGAGTCTTAGGTGCCCTACACCACTCTCCCTTAGATAGTTCTCATCGGTGCATATTGTTTCATATTGTTTATCTCTCTCTTTGATAACAATGCCAAAGAAATAAATAAACATACGTCTCTTCAATAGCCAAGTAACTCTTTGTTGTCCAATGCATACTTTGTTTCTTTGTATACTTATATGCCAATCTATTCTAGTACTTTTCATAGCTTTAGACATGATCCAAAGTGTGAACTATGTTGCATCAAAATGTATGATCTTCTGATAAGATTAGGCTGATGCAACATCTGGATCACCTTAGTGACTGGTAGACAGGGGATGAAACTCAACTCTAGTCCTCAAGTACTCAAATGTATCCTTCGATAGAGCTTTTGTAAATATATTTGCAAGTTTTTCTTTTGATGTAACAAACTCTAACTTAACTTGCTTCTCCTGTACTTGTTCTCTCAAGTGGTGATACTTAATTGATATATGCTTTGTCTTAGAGTGCATCACGAGATTATTTGAAATGTTAATGGCACTAGTGTTGTCATAGTATATAATCACCGGCTTAGTGATTATCTCATTCATACCTTCTAGAACTTGCTTAATATATGCAATATTTGAACAATTTGTAGCAGCAGCAACATACTCTGCTTTAGCTGTAGATTGAGAAATACAAGCTTGTTTCTTACTTGTCCAAGTAACAAGTCTTTCACCAAAGAAAAATGCTCCTCCGGTGGTACTTTTTTTGTCATCCACATTTCTAGCCCAATCAGCATCGATGTATACCTTCAGTTCAAAATTTCCTTCCTTAGGATACCATAATCCATAATCCTTTGTTTTCTTTAGGTATCTTAAGATTCTTTTAGTAGCAATCATGTGTGATTTTCTAGGATTAGAAGAAAATCTAGCAACTATTCCCACATCATGTGCTATATCTAGTGTACTATGAACTACATACATTAACTTACCAATCATAGATCGGTACAGTGTCTGATTTACCTCTATAGTTTCATCTTCCTTAGTTAGTTTACATCTAGTAGCCATCAGTGTTCCCATAGGTTTAGCATCTTCCATGCCAAATATTTTCAGTACTTCCTTTATGTATTTAGATTGTGTGATGAATATCCCATCACTCTGTTGAATCACTTATAGTCCTAGAAAGAACTTAATCTCTCCAAACATGAAATTTCAAATTATTTTCTCATTTCATCAGCAAAGGCTTTACATATGTGATCTTGACCTCCAAAAATAATATCATCCACAAATATCTCAACAATAAGAATAGTGTCATCAGTATCTCCTTTCATGTACAAATTGTTGTTCTCACTTGTTTTTACAAATCCTATACTTAACAAATAAGTATGCAACCTTTCATACCAGGCTCTTGGTGCTTGCTTCAAACCATATAAAGCTTTATGTAATCTACATACCATCTCTTTGTTGTCTAGACCAATGAACCCTTCAGGTTGTTCTATGTAGACTTCTTCTTCAAGTATTCCATTCAGAAATGCTGACTTAACATCCATTTAATAAAATTTGAATTTATTGTGTACAGCATATATAAGTAGCATTCTAACACCTTCCAATCTAACAACAGGTGAAAATGTTTCACCATAATCAATGCCTTGCTCCTGTTTTAGGTCAGGGTACTAAAATTCTTATCTTTAGGTCAGGGTACTAAACTACAAGTTTTTTTCTTCTCTATCTGTTCTATTTGTTCTTTCATTTCATTAGTCCATTCATCATTCTCTAATGCAACTTTTACATTTTTCAGTTCAAATTCACAAAATAGACAGGTACCTTGTCTTGTCTTACTCCTTGTTTGCATGCCAGCTTGTTTGTCTCCAATAATTTGTGTCTCAGGATGATGTCTCCTAAAAAATATTGCCAATACTCTATCTCTTCTTTCTTGTTCATCCTATGTAGGTTCATTTGCTTGCTTGGTAGGTCCATCCCGCTTGTCAGTTTCTCTTTCTTGTTGTTTGGTATTGTTTTCCTTCTGACCGGTTATCACACGCTATGACTTCGGTAGATACTCTGGTTATTAAATGTAAGTGAATCTACTGTAGTCTTCTAGTTCCTTTGTACTTTCCTCTATGTTCTTTTCATCAAAATCATCAACTCAGACGTTAGTACTTTCAATCATTATATTTGTAACCTTGTTAAGACATTTATATGCTTTACTTTTAGTAGAATATCCCATAAATATCCCTTCATCACCTTTTGAGTCAAATTTACCATTTCTCTCATCCTTCAGAATAAAGCATTTACTTCCAAAAATTCTAAAATAACTTACAGTAGGTTTGTGTCCAAACCACAACTCATAGGGTGTCTTGTTGGTGTCCTTCAGTTGAACTTGGTTAAGAACATATACTGCAGTGCTTATAGCTTCTCTCCAATATGTCTGGGCAACATTCTTTTGCAACATTAGTGTCCTAGCATAGTCAACTATTGACATGTTCCTTCTTTCAACAATGCCATTTAGCTGAGGTGTCCTCAATGCAAAGACCTATCTTTTAATACCACGCTCATTATAGAAATTAGTAAATTCATCAGAGATAAATTCACCTCCTCTATCAGATCTTAGGCATTTCAATTCCTTACCAGTCTCTTTTTCTACCTTAGCATTATACCACTTAAATATCTTAAATGCTTTAGATTTTTCTTTTAAGAACATAACAGTTGTATACACCTAAAAATGGTCACCTAGACTATTAGCCCCTTTGCTAAATCATAAATTGCTTGTTCTTGATCAAATCCTATTTTATCATTTATTCGATTATTTTCTATGGGCTAACCAACTTATCCTAAGTCTTTATTTATTTAAAAGGAATATTTCCTCCCCTTTTAATAAATAAAAAGCCCCCACTTTTCCTCTTATCCTAAGTTGCACAAATAAAGCATTATTCTTATTTTATAAAAAGGGAAAAAGCACTTTTTGTCTCATATGGACACAAAAGTCAACTCTTATTTTCCTATTGGAGGATACTTGTGCACATGGATTTCTCCTCTTTTAAGCTCCACCGTTGATTAAATCTTTTGCCTCTTAATCTCCATGGTCCATTCCTCCTCATTTCCTTTAAAAGAAGAGCTCTCTTCTTCATTCTAGATCCCCAACTTTTTATGCTAATATTATGCTGCAGGTTTTCTAGGTCATCTTGGAGCTTTTGGAAACATTCTTGCATCTAGGGTTTGAAGATTTGGAGCATTGTTGGCATTCATCTTGGATCTTCATCAACACTCTATCTTCTTGTCTTCATTCTTGCATCATCATGGCTTTCTTGCTTCATAGTTAGATTTCATTTCTTGCATAGTACCTTTATTTTCATGGCATTCTTCGCTTAGATTTCCTTTTATGCAATAGATTAACTTGCATTGTCATATAGATTTGCTTTGCATTGCATACATTTGGCTTCATTGGAGATATTGGCATTCTTTCCCTTGTCTTCATTGAATCTCCAATTGCATGGTTTACTAGCAAGGTTATTGGCTTAATAGCTCTAGCTGAGAGCATTCTTAAAACCCTTGCACTCAATGCCTAGCGAGCTATGGATCGATTTGTGAGGGCTCATTCTTGAGTTTCCTTGCATGTAATGATCCATAGAAGTGTGACACATTTACAGGCTAAATAGCTCTAGCTGAGAGGGCTTTATAGCTCTAGCTGAGAGGGCTTTATAGGTTAAATAGCTCTATAGATTTGCTTTGCATTGCATACATTTGGCTTCATTGGAGATATTGGCATTCTTGCCCTTGTCTTCATTGAATCTCCCATTGCATGGTTTACTAGCAAGGTTATTGGCTTAATAGCTCTAGCTGAGAGCATTCTTAAAACCCTTGCACTCCATGCCTAGGGGGCTATGGATCGATTTGTGAGGGCTCATTCTTGAGTTTCCTTGCATGTAATGATCCATAGAAGTGTGACACATTTATAAGCTAAATAGCTCTACCTGAGAGGGCTTTATAGCTCTAGCTGAGAGGGCTTTATAGGCTAAATAGCTCTATAGATTTGCTTTGCATTGCATACATTTGCCTTCATTGGAGATATTGGCATTCTTGCCCTTGTCTTCATTGAATCTCCCATTGCATGGTTTACTAGCAAGTTTATTGGCTTAATAGCTCTAGCTGAGAGCATTCTTAAAACCCTTGCACTCCATGCCTAGGGGGCTATGGATCAATTTGTGAGGGCTCATTCTTGAGTTTCCTTAAATGTAATGATCCATAGAAGTGTGACACATTTATAGGCTAAATAGCTCTAGCTGAGAGGGCTTTATAGCTCTAGCTGAGAGGGCTTTATAGGCTAAATAGCTCTATAGATTTTCTTTGCATTGCATACATTTGGCTTCATTGGAGATATTGGCATTCTTGCCCTTGTCTTCATTGAATCTCCCATTGCATGATTTACTAGCAAGGTTATTGGCTTAATAGCTCTAGCTGAGAGCATTCTTAAAACCCTTGCACTCCATGCCAAGGGAGCTATGGATCGATTTGTGAGGGCTCATTCTTGAGTTTCCTTGCATGTAATGATCCATAGAAGTGTGACACATTTATAGGCTAAATAGCTCTAGCTGAGAGGGCTTTATAGCTCTAGCTGAGAGGGCTTTATAGGCTAAATAGCTCTATAGATTTGCTTTGCATTGCATACATTTGGCTTCATTGGAGATATTGACATTCTTGCCCTTGTCTTCATTGAATCTCCCATTGCATGGTTTACTAGCAAGGTTATTGGCTTAATAGCTCTAGCTGAGAGCATTCTTAAAACCCTTGCACTCTATGCCTAGGGGGCTATGGATCGATTTGTGAGAGCTCATTCTTGAGTTTCCTTGCATGTATTGATCCATAGAAGTGTGACACATTTATAGGCTAAATAGCTCTAGCTGAGAGGGCTTTATAGCCCTAGCTGAGAGGGCTTTATAGGCTAAATAGCTCTATAGATTTGCTTTGCATTGCATACATTTGGCTTCATTGGAGATATTGGCATTCTTGCCCTTGTCTTCATTGAATCTCCCATTACATGGTTTACTAGCAAGGTTATTGGCTTAATAGCTCTAGCTGAGAGCATTCTTAAAACCCTTGCACTCCATGCCTAGGGGGTATGGATCGATTTGTGAGGGCTCATTCTTGAGTTTCCTTGCATGTAATGATCCATAGAAGTGTGACATATTTATAGGCTAAATAGCTCTAGCTGAGAGGGCTTTATAGCTCTAGCTGAGAGGGCTTTATAGGCTAAATAGCTCTATAGATTTTCTTTGCATTGCATACATTTGGCTTCATTGGAGATATTGGCATTCTTGCCCTTGTCTTCATTGAATCTCCCATTGCATGGTTTACTAGCAAGGTTATTGGCTTAATAGCTCTAGCTGAGAGCATTATTAAAACCCTTGCACTCCATGACTAGGGAGCTATGGATCAATTTGTGAGGGCTCATTCTTGAGTTTCCTGGCATGTAATGATCCATAGAAGTGTGACACATTTATAGGCTAAATAGCTCTAGCTGAGATGGCTTTATAGGCTAAATAGCTCTATAGATTTGCTTTGCATTGCATACATTTGGCTTCATTGGAGATAGTGGCATTCTTGCCCTTGTCTTCATTGAATCTCCCATTGCATGGTTTACTAGCAAGGTTATTGGCTTAATAGCTCTAGCTGAGAGCATTCTTAAAACCCTTACACTCCATGCCTAGGGAGCTATGGATCGATTTGTGAGGGCTCATTCTTGAGTTTCCTTGCATGTAATGATCCATAGAAGTGTGACACATTTATAGGCTAAATAGCTCTAGTTGAGAGGGCTTTATAGCTCTAGCTGAGAGGGCTTTATAGGCTAAATAGCTCTATAGATTTGCTTTGCATTGCATACATTTGGCTTCATTGGAGATATTGGCATTTTTGCCCTTGTCTTCATTGAATCTCCCATTGCATGATTTACTAGCAAGGTTATTGGCTTAATAGCTCTAGCTGAGAGCATTCTTAAAACCCTTGCACTCCATGCCAAGGGAGCTATGGATCGATTTGTGAGGGCTCATTCTTGAGTTTCCTTGCATGTAATGATCCATAGAAGTGTGACACATTTATAGGCTAAATAGCTCTAGCTGAGAGGGCTTTATAGCTCTAGCTGAGAGGGCTTTATAGGCTAAATAGCTCTATAGATTTTCTTTGCATTGCATACATTTGCCTTCATTGGAGATATTGGCATTCTTGCCCTTTTCTTCATTGAATCTCCCATTGCATGGTTTACTAGCAAGGTTATTGGCTTAATAGCTCTAGCTGAGAGCATTCTTAAAAACCTTGCACTCCATGCCTAGGGAGCTATGGATCGATTTGTGAGGGCTCATTCTTGAGTTTCCTTGCATGTAATGATCCATAGAAGTGTGACACATTTATAGGCTAAATAGCTCTAGCTGAGAGGGCTTTATAGCTCTAGCTGAGAGGGCTTTATAGGCTAAATAGCTCTATAGATTTGCTTTGCATTGCATACATTTGGCTTCATTGGAGATATTGGCATTCTTGCCCTTGTCTTCATTGAATCTCCCATTGCATGGTTTACTAGCAAGGTTATTGGCTTAATATCTCTAGCTGAGAGCATTCTTAAAACCCTTGCACTCATGCCTAGGGAGCTATGGATCGATTTGTGAGAGCTCATTCTTGAGTTTCCTTGCATGTAATGATCCATATAAGTGTGACACATTTATAGTCTTTATAGCTCTAGCTGAGAGGGCTTTATAGGCTAAATAGCTCTATAGATTTGCTTTGCATTGCATACATTTGGCTTCATTGGAGATATTGGCATTCTTGCCCTTGTCTTCATTGAATCTCCCATTGCATGGTTTACTAGCATGGTTATTGGCTTAATAGCTCTAGCTGAGAGCATTCTTAAAACCCTTGCACTCCATGCCTAGGGAGCTATGGATCGATTTGTGAGGGCTCATTCTTGAGTTTCCTTGCATGTAATGATCCATAGAAGTGTGACATATTTATAGGCTAAATAGCTCTAGCTGAGAGGGCTTTATAGCTCTAGCTGAGAGGGCTTTATAGGCTCAATAGCTCTATAGATTTGATTTGCATTGCATACATTTGGCTTCATTGGAGATATTGGCATTCTTGCCCTTGTCTTCATTAAATCTCTCATTGCATGGTTTACTAGCAACGTTATTGGCTTAATAGCTCTAGCTGAGAGCATTCTCAAAACCCTTGCACTCCATGCCAAGGGAGCTATGGATCGATTTTTTGAGGACTCATTCTTGAGTTTCCTTGCAGGTAATGATCCATAGAAATGTGACACATTTATAGGCTAAATAGCTCTAGCTGAGAGGGCTTTATAGCTCTAGCTGAGAGGGCTTTATAGGCTAAATAGCTCTATAGATTTGCTTTGCATTGCATACATTTGGCTTCATTGGAGATATTGGCATTCTTGCCCTTGTCTTCATTGAATCTCCCATTGCATGGTTTACTAGCAAGGTTATTGGCTTAATAGCTCTAGCTGAGAGCATTCTTAAAACCCTTGCACTCTATGCCTAGGGGGCTATGGATCGATTTGTGAGAGCTCATTCTTGAGTTTCCTTGCATGTAATGATCCATAGAAGTGTGACACATTTATAGGCTAAATAGCTCTAGCTGAGAGGGCTTTATAGCCCTAGCTGAGATGGCTTTATAGGCTAAATAGCTCTATAGATTTGCTTTGCATTGCATACATTTGGCTTCATTGGAGATATTAGCATTCTTGCCCTTGTCTTCATTGAATCTCCCATTGCATGGTTTACTAGCAAGGTTATTGGCTTAATAGCTCTAGCTGAGAGCATTCTTAAAACCCTTGCACTCCATGCCTAGGGGGTATGGATCGATTTGTGAGGGCTCATTCTTGAGTTTCCTTGCATGTAATGATCCATAGAAGTGTGACATATTTATAGGCTAAATAGCTCTAGCTGAGAGGGCTTTATAGGCTAAATAGCTCTATAGATTTGCTTTGCATTGCATACATTTGCCTTCATTGGAGATATTGGCATTCTTGCCCTTGTCTTCATTGAATCTCCCATTGCATGGTTTACTAGCAAGGTTATTGGCTTAATAGCTCTAGCTGAGAGCATTCTTAAAACCCTTACACTCCATGACTAGGGAGCTATGGATCAATTTGTGAGGGCTCATTCTTGAGTTTCCTTGCATGTAATGATCCATAGAAGTGTGACACATTTATAGGCTAAATAGCTCTAGCTGAGATGGCTTTATAGGCTGAATAGCTCTATAGATTTTCTTTGCATTGCATACATTTGGCTTCATTGGAGATAGTGGCATTCTTGCCCTTGTCTTCATTGAATCTCCCATTGCATGGTTTACTAGCAAGGTTATTGGCTTAATAGCTCTAGCTGAGAGCATTCTTAAAACCCTTGCACTCCATGCCTAGGGAGCTATGGATCGATTTGTGAGGGCTCATTCTTGAGTTTCCTTGCATGTAATGATCCATAGAAGTGTGACACATTTATAGGCTAAATAGCTCTAGCTGAGAGGGCTTTATAGCTCTAGCTGAGAGGGCTTTATAGGCTAAATAGCTCTATAGATTTTCTTTGCATTGCATACATTTGGCTTCATTGGAGATATTGGCATTCTTGCCCTTGTCTTCATTGAATCTCCCATTGCATGATTTACTAGCAAGTTTATTGGCTTAATAGCTCTAGCTGAGAGCATTCTTAAAACCCTTGCACTCCATGCCAAAGGAGCTATGGATCGATTTGTGAGGGCTCATTCTTGAGTTTCCTTGCATGTAATGATCCATAGAAGTGTGACACATTTATAGGCTAAATAGCGCTAGCTGAGAGGGCTTTATAGCTCTAGCTGAGAGGGCTTTATAGGCTAAATAGCTCTATAGATTTGCATTGCATTTCATACATTTGGCTTCATTGGAGATATTGGCATTCTTGCCCTTTTCTTCATTGAATCTCCCATTGCATGGTTTACTAGCAAGGTTATTGGCTTAATAGCTCTAGCTGAGAGCATTCTTAAAACCCTTGCACTCCATGCCTAGGGAGCTATGGATCGATTTGTGAGGGCTCATTCTTGAGTTTCCTTGCATGTAATGATCCATAGAAGTGTGACACATTTATAGGCTAAATAGCTCTAGTTGAGAGGGCTTTATAGCTCTAGCTGAGAGGGCTTTATAGGCTAAATAGCTCTATAGATTTGCTTTGCATTGCATACATTTGGCTTCATTGGAGATATTGGCATTCTTGCCCTTGTCTTCATTGAATCTCCCATTGCATGGTTTACTAGCAAGGTTATTGGCTTAATATCTCTAGCTGAGAGCATTCTTAAAACCCTTGCACTCCATGCCTAGGGAGCTATGGATTGATTTGTGAGGGCTCATTCTTGAGTTTCCTTGCATGTAATGATCCATAGAAGTGTGACACATTTATAGGCTAAATAGCTCTAGCTGAGAGGGCTTTATAGGCTAAATAGCTCTATAGATTTGCTTTGTATTGCATACATTTGGCTTCAATAGAGATATTGGCATTCTTGCCCTTGTCTTCATTGAATCTCCCATTGCATGGTTTACTAGCAAGGTTATTGGCTTAATAGCTCTAGCTGAGAGCATTCTTAAAACCCTTGCACTCCATGCCTAGGGAGCTATGGATCGATTTGTGAGGGCTCATTTTTGAGTTTCCTTGCATGTAATGATCCATAGAAGTGTGACACATTTATAGGCTAAATAGCTCTAGCTGAGAGGGCTTTATAGCTCTAGCTGAGAGGGCTTTATAGGCTAAATAGCTCTATAGATTTGCTTTGCATTGCATACATTTTGCTTCATTGGAGATATTGGCATTCTTGCCCTTGTCTTCATTGAATCTCCCATTGCATGGTTTACTAGCAAGGTTATTGGCTTAAGAGCTCTATTTGAGAGCATTCTTAAAACCCTTGCACTCCATGCCTAGGGAGCTATGGATCGATTTGTGAGGGCTCATTCTTGAGTTTCCTTGCATGTAATGATACATAGAAGTGTGACACATTTATAGGCTAAATAGCTCTAGCTGAGAGGGCTTTATAGCTCTAGCTGAGGGCTTTATAGGCTAAATAGCTCTATAGATTTGCTTTGCATTGCATACATTTGGCTTCATTAGAGATATTGGCATTCTTGCCCTTGTCTTCATTGAATCTCCCATTGCATGGTTTACTAGCAAGGTTATTGGCTTAATAGCTCTAGCTGAGAGCATTCTTAAAACCCTTGCACTCCATGGCTAGGGAGCTATGGATCGATTTGTGAGGGCTCATTCTTGAGTTTCCTTGCATGTAATGATCCATAGAAGTGTGACACATTTATAGGCTAAATAGCTCTAGCTGAGAGGGCTTTATAGGCTAAATAGCTCTATAGATTTACTTTGCATTGCATACATTTGGCTTCATTGGAGATATTGGCATTCTTGCCCTTGTCTTCATTGAATCTCCCATTGCATGGTTTACTAGCAAGGTTATTGGCTTAATAGCTCTAGCTAAGAGCATTCTTAAAACCCTTGCACTCCATGCCTAGGGAGCTATGGATCGATTTGTGAGGGCTCATTCTTGAGTTTCCTTGCATGTAATGATCCATAGAAGTGTGACACATTTATAGGCTAAATAGCTCTAGCTGAGAGGGCTTTATAGCTCTAGCTGAGAGGGCTTTATAGGCTAAATAGCTCTATAGATTTGCTTTGCATTGCATACATTTGGCTTCATTGGAGATATTGGCATTCTTGCCCTTGTCTTCATTGAATCTCCCATTGCATGGTTTACTAGCAAGGTTATTGGCTTAATAGCTCTAGCTAAGAGCATTCTTAAAACCCTTGCACTCCATGCCTAGGGAGCTATGGATCAATTTGTGAGGGCTCATTCTTGAGTTTCCTTGCATGTAATGATCCATAGAAGTGTGACATATTTATAGGCTAAATAGCTCTAGCTGAGAGGGCTTTATAGGCTAAATAGCTCTATAGATTTGCTTTGCATTGCATACATTTGCCTTCATTGGAGATATTGGCATTCTTGCCCTTGTCTTCATTGAATCTCCCATTGCATGGTTTACTAGCAAGGTTATTGGCTTAATAGCTCTAGCTGAGAGCATTCTTAAAACCCTTGCACTCCATGCCTAGGGAGCTATGGATCGATTTGTGAGGGCTCATTCTTGAGTTTCCTTGCATGTAATGATCCATAGAAGTGTGACACATTTATAGGCTAAATAGCTCTAGCTGAGAGGGCTTTATAGCTCTAGCTTAGAGGGCTTTATAGGCTAAATAGCTCTATAGATTTTCTTTGCATTTCATACATTTGGCTTCATTGGAGATATTGGCATTCTTGCCCTTGTCTTCATTGAATCTCCCATTGCATGGTTTACTAGCAAGGTTATTGGCTTAATAGCTCTAGCTGAGAGCATTCTTAAAACCCTTGCACTCCATGCCTAGGGAGCTATGGATTGATTTGTGAGGGCTCATTCTTGAGTTTCCTTGCATGTAATGATCCATAGAAGTGTGACACATTTATAGCACACAACAGTCATCAATCTAGTATAATCATCAACAAAAAGAATAAAGTACTTATCAGCATAATAACTCTGAGTTCTCATAGGACCATATAGGTCGGTATGAACCAACTCAAGTATCTTCTTTTTTGAGTAATCCTTACTTTTGAAACTAGATTTAGTCATTTTCCCTTTTTGACATTCATGACACATAACATGATCAAGTTTTGACAAGTTAGGCAGACCTCTAACTCTTTTCCTTTTATTGATCTTAATCATGTTATTAAAATTCACATGGCATAACCTTTTATGCCACAACCAAGCATCTTCATTTTTCATCATCAGAAAAGAAGACTCATCAATATCAAGATAAAATAGATTACCTCTTGATTGTGCTCCAGTTCCAACTAGTCTTCCTCCATCATCAAATATTTTCACTTTCTTGCTCTCAAAAGCAACTCAGTGACCTGAATTGTTTAGCTATGCCACACTTAACAAGTTATAGTTTAGTCCATCTACCCAATAAGCATTATCACATTTTATCCTATCATTTATCATCAATGATCCTTTACCTCTTACCATATAGGGTGTGTCATTACCCATCTTAACTGATCATCCATCGTATTCTTCAAGTTGATCAAATTTTTCTTCATCACCAGTCATGTGATTTGTATAGCCACTGTCTATGTTCCATGTATTATGTTTGTTAACTCTAGAGATTAGTGTTGTTTCTACATGTTTTTCTTCTTCCTCAAAGTCATCTTTCATAGCAACAAATACAACTTCTACATCATCATCAGAATCAGATTCAGATTCATTTTCTTCAGCTATGTAACATACCTTTTTTCCTTTGTCATTGCTTTCTCGGTTATCTCTATTATGTCACTAGCCTCTGTCGAATCTTCCGCCATAGCTTCCTTCAGATCGGTCTATGGATATTTCATCATCTTTGTTATGCGGACATCTAGCAGCAATGTGGCCAACCTCTTTACAGTTAAAGCATGCTAAAGGTAGCTTACCTCTATAAATTCCTTTACCTTTAGGTAACCTTCTGGCCATAAGATCTTCAAGTTCATCAAGCTCATCATCAATATTGCTATCACTATCATTATTCTTATTGTTCCTGCTAGACTTACCAATCTTCAGAGAAGACATGAAAGCAGACTCAACAGATGGTACAACACTATTATTAAAGTTATTCAATTCAAAGGTTATGAGATTACCAATTAGATTGTCAAGTGTAAGTACATTACCAGATGCAGACCTTGTTTCATGAATAGCAGATATTCTGATTACGTAAATCAACAATAAGGTTCTGAGTACTTTGCTTACAACTGTCTCTTCACTAATAACTCCGTCAGATGCTCTAATAGCATGTACTACCTCTTTCAGTCTATTTGTGTATTGCACAATATTCTCACCTTCCTTCATCTTCATATCATCAAATATGCCCCTTAAGCTTTCAGATTTGGCTCTTTTGACATGCACATCTCCACTGTAAACTTGACAAAGTTTATCCCACATGGATTTTACAGTAGTGCAACTCTTAATATCTTTAAATTCAGCATCGGTATAGGCAAAAACAATCTCCATCATAGTAACATTGTGTTCATACCTATCTTTCATTTGATCAATGGTCAAGGGACCAGTGGTCGGTTCTATATAGCCATTCTCCAACAGTTCTAGTGTAGAATTCCCAATTCTAGATATGTGCAACTTCATCTAGCTTTGCCATACTATGAAGTTCTCTTTGTTCATTCTTGGCACTTCCCTCTTATACATTTTGAGATCTTTGTACTAAAGTCCTTAAAAATCTATTCTAAGAAACCCACGCTCTGATACCAATTGTTAGAATAACTGAGAGGGGGGTGAATCAATTAATCACTGTCCCAATACAAGATGTATAATCCAAAAACAAAAACTTCAACTTCTGCTACTCGATAACTTAAAATACTTTACTATATGTGCATTTATTGATTACCAATCTAAAACATATAGTAGTTACCGATCAAATCAAATATGCAACATGCAAATATGATATCAAACAAATATCACAATCAACACATAACACAAGAGATTTAACGTGGAAACCCTCTGAAGTGAAAAACCACCTAAGATCGGCAACCAAAAAATATTCACTCTTCTGAAGTGAGGTCGATGAAGACCCAACCCTATTAAAGGTTACAAACATGCTGTTAGGTGTGACCTTGTTAGAGGATTTAAGACCAACCGTTATCATCCAACCAATAGTCACTCTGGGGTTGATAGGATAACAATGTTCATTCTATGAATGATACATAATAAGACTTCTGTAGTCCACTCGGTTAAGATATTTGACTATGTACAATGGTTAAATATGTAACAGTAGGTGATCTGATCTATTATAACTTCAATTGCAGATATACAGGTCAATATTCAGCTCATATAAAACTTTTTGATCAATGTAACATTTCTAATTCAATAATATATAAACTTACTATGCATCGGTAATTATTCTCTATCACTTGGTAATGCTCTGCAGTAGGGTTCTCCTTAACTAGTATGATCATAATGCATGAAAAATTGTTCACGTGATGATTCTATAGTTTCCTTTTCTTCCGGCATGACACTCACTTGTGAAATCTCTAGTCTCTTATATAGACATGTAAATCATTTTCTTCTGCTCCATCAAATTTTTCTGCTTAATCATCTTCATTGATTTTGCCTCTTAAACATACCTCGACACTTGTGTCAATAACATGTTTGATTCCAATCCATTAGATCTTTCCTAAATTTTTGTTAGTCGTCGATCATCATAACAAACTTTATCTGTTACCTTGAAATCATACTCTTTCCAGCTCATCAATTCTTATCGGCTAAACTAGTCATTTAATTCATTTTGTTCTTCTTGGTTAACAAAGAAATGCATCAGTGAATACAAGCTTGGTTTACACTATGCTCAGTATACACTACACTTCGTTGGTGCATACTGAAATGCTACATTAACTGATAACACTGCTTTGTGTCTTTCAACTCTTTTCCTCATCATAGATGAATGCAACATAATCAAGTCAATATCATAAGGTCATAGACTTGTCAACAAGTTACTCAATGTAAACTTTATCCTCATCTATCATATCCATCTTTCTCATGTAGATATTTATGTTCTTCATCTCTTTCACTCCTTTTCTAAAGATGTTTCAGTATAGTAACTTGCAAGATAAGTGTTGTCAAACTAGTTGACATCAATGACAACATAATACTGATTTAATCACATTACATATCTAATCAATCAGCTCGGTGATCTTAAATCAGAGTTTCTTCAATCAGGTTCTAAATCAGTTGTAGTTCATCAAACATGCTTGATCCAATTCATTTGGAAGTGTTGTATGTAATAGGTTTAAGGGTCGACCTAGTTTTTTATTTTTTATGCACGTATAAATATGAGATGTGCCCATTGTAATTTGTATGGAAGTTGATATAGAGTTGTAGCAAGTAGAGAAGAAGTGTGCAAAGAGACTATAAGATGTATTAGAGCTTTGCAAGGGGTCAAAGCATCAGAGCATCAAAGGAATTGAGCTAACAAGCAGTATCATAGTGACAGTTCATCCAGCAGATATAGTGTGTATCTGAGATGAGAAGGTTGTAGCCTTCACCACTTGAGCAGTGAGCTCTAGGATAGTGCATCCTCCCCCCTAATAGGGACTATTGTAAAAGACTCCTAATAGGGTCTGACCCTTAACAAGGTCTATTGTACTTAATACATTGTAAAGAAACTCCTAACAGGGTTAAGGATCTTCTAACAAGGATAACTAAACACTAGTACAAAATATTAGTGGGTGTCAATTCCCACCGGGGTTTTTACCTATTTGGGTTTCCCCATAACCATATTGGTGTTATATGTTGATTTCACGTTTCATGTTTATGTGGATGTTTATTTCAGTACTTAAGCATTTAAGTTTAGTTTAAAGATTAATTAAAAAGATAAATACAATGAACACTGATTCACCCCCCCCCCTCTCAGTGTTCTCATTCCTAACAGGTATGGCTAGGATGCTCAAAGATATTGATAAGAGGGATGGAAGTATAGAAAGTATGTATTGGAAAATGAATATGAGGATAAGAAGAAGGTATGTTGTAGATGGAAATGTTGGCAAGATCAACTTTGAAACACACTTTGAAGAGTGGTGGAATGATGGAGGAACAATAGATGAAGGAGGTAAGGATCTTCTTGGGGTGGTGAATTTTGGGATATAGGAACCCAAATAAGACTTGGAAAGTGGAAGATGTTTGGAAGGGGATGAAATGGAAGCCTTTGGAAGCTTGAATGTCAATGTCAATTTTTATTTTGTGTGCAAGTCTTTCAAGAGTGACTTGGGAATCCACATAGTCTTTGATTTTCCTTTCTTTTGTGATGCTTTTGAATGCATTTCTTCAATGAGGGATTTAGGAACCCACGTTTTATTTGATTTTTCTTTTTTCTTGGTGGACCTTTGTGGCCTTTCGGATATTTCATTTTTCTTTTCATTTACATGTCGATTAGATGGGACATTGTGATTTTTATACACATATGGATTCTTGGATTTATGATTGTTATGTTGCACATCAAAATTGCTTCCAAAAGACTTAGGAATTGTGGATGAATAGGAATAATATGGAGGGTTCATATGGATTGGTGTTTGGAAATTCTTCAAGTATGCATGCCTTCATTGATCTTGATAATGGTAGGGTAAGTGAATGGAGAGCTAGTGATGATAGGAATGATTGATGTAGGAATATATGGACCTAATATGGATGGAAGGGATGAAGATTTTTGTTTTGGGACATAGGAACCCAAAATGGATTTGGAGGATAATGAAGGCATATGGTTGCATTTGAATGGAGGGGTATAAGGTGTGAAAGGGATATCAATATCTTTAGAAGGAGCTTCCTTGCCAAGGTTCTCATCTTTAAGATTTATCTTTATGCAAATAGGCTCATGAATAGCTTTGATAGGAACACATTTGATAGGATCAACTGAAGCTTGAAGGGATTTATTATCATGCAAGGGATTTGTAAGAATGATGGTTTCTTGAGGTGAACATGGAGGAATATGACAAGGAAATGATAGGATACTTTGATCCTGATAAGGATCTTCAAATGGTGTAGAGAGAGTATTTTTCTCTTGATTTTCAATATGCTCATTGGAAATTGTGGAAGGGATATCTTGATCTTGCTTGGGAAGTGGAGAAAATATGGAACTTGGAAGGATATTTGGTTCTTGGAATGGAAAGATATCATCTTGGAAGACATGAAAGGATGCAAGGGGATCATCACAAGGTTCTATAGATATGGGACCTTCATCAAATATGGGAGGGGATTGTATATAATCTTGATCTTGATCTTTATCAACATTTGTTTCTTTTCTCTTTGGATTATCCTCTTGACATGGAGCCACTTCTAAGGACAAGGTAGATGTTTGGATATGTGTGGGGGATGTTTAGAAGAATGATGTAGGATCCTTTTTAATGGGTATAATAGGCATTGAAGCACATGAAGCTAAGGGGTCCAAGATCTTTGAAGCATGGAAATGCTCTGCAACAAGATGTAAACTAGCTTGGGTTTCTTTTAGAGGTAGCCCTTGAGGGTAGACATAGTCAATGTGAAAAGTGTCATCATTAGGCTCACTCTTTGATAAAGGAATTTTGGATAGTTGTGAAGCTTTGTGAGATGAACGAAATATGAAAGGAGTATACTCTATGGGAGAAACCTTTCTAGATAGAGGTTTGTACATTAGATCTTGCTTGAGAGTGGTACTTTTCTCTTCATACTCTTTATTATCTTGATCACAAATAGGATCATCATGAAATTTTGCTTGATCCAAGATAGGTTTGTTGCTCTTAAATATTTTTTTTTGTGAGGAAGATGAAGATACATATGGCCTATCATCATAAAGAAAAGGACACATTGATCTTAATGATGGCTTTTTAGATGATGTCTCTTTTTATTTTTCCTCATTCTCCTTCAAGGCTGATGTGTCAAAATCATGAATAAGCTTAGCTCATGATTGAGTTAACTTTATGAAATATGCTTCTTTATCCCTATTTATAATTAATCCCATTATTTCCATAAATATGGGATCTTGGATTGCTTCTGAAACTTCATCTTTAGACACTTCATCATTTTGATTCCAATGGAGATTTTGATCTTGATTTTGATAATTATGCTCCATAATAGGACTAATTCATTTCTCAAATAGACTCATCATTATAAATGATTTTTAGGAATATGATCTATTTGTTGCATTGATAAGGAATATCTCCGAAAAGGGTATCCAAAAATGATTTCAAAATCTTTCCAAATCTTCAGGAAATGTCCACTGTTTTCCCTTCTTTGTTTCTAAGTGTCCCTTGCCAGTGTGTAGGCATGACTTTAAATTTGGTACATGGTGACTAGAATATTCTTAGGTGGCACTCTATAGGTCAACAAGTGACTTTTCTTTGTTGATAGGCATTTCTTAACGTTTACCAGGCATTTCTTGAAATGTCACAGGCATGACTTCCTTATTTGCAGGCATTTCCTGAATAGTCACAGGCATGACTTTACTATGCATACACAATTTTTCTCTATGTGTAGGTGGCACTTTATAGACCTAGTTGTAAATTTCAAATTTTAAAAATTGTAAGATCAGGTTTATGGAATTTTCTTGCTTAAAAATGAAGTACAAACACAACACACATCAAATTTTCACCATATCCCTAAAACCATAGTAAAAGTGTATGTTCTCAGTTGTTTTCCACAAGTATTGAACAAGAAAGTCTTCCACACAATCTACCTATAGTCAAATTTGGATTTTAACATGTTTGGCTCTATAAGGTAGCTTACTACTTATCGGGATTTAATGAATAATTCCATTCTAAATCATGTCAAGATCTTTTTCCCACTTGTAGGCTTCCCACACGCACAAAAGCACGATTTGGCACAATCCAAAAGGACTACTAGAGGAAGTGAAGAAACTTGCACATAACCTAGTCACTCCCCTATTAAGGAAGAGTGTATTTTTTTTATAGTGGGTTGGATAGTACCATGGCTAAAGCAATTGTCTCCCACTTGGGTCGTTCCCTCTCACCATCCTCATAAGGAAAACCTCGAGAAGAAGGCCCTCTATTGCTCTATTTTAACTAGCATGTATAGAAAAGCAAGAAATTGAACTTAGTTCAACAAGTTTGGGAATTTGGTTCACTTAAAAAGTGAAGAGCATATCCCTATTGTTGTTCTTTGTTCCCAACACTTCAATCAGATTTTGTTCTTTTTCAATCTCTTGACAAGGAGATTCTTAATAAAAAAAGTGTTTGGTTAATTCCTCCCTTCCTTTCTACCAAATTGAACTAACATGTTTGGCTTTTTGATCCACTTCAAAAAATGGAGAGCATATGCCTAATGCTTTTTCAATTTGACAAATAGTAAGGTTTCTCTATTAATCTAGATTCAATGAACAGCCACAATTTAAGTAAATGCAAGCTTGATTTGGTGAATACCTCTTTTTGTAGCTAGCAAAGGCTAGGCACTTTTATGAGGTTTTTGGCTTTTTAATTTTCTCACTCACCTAGTGGCGATCGTTCCCACTCCCTCCTCCAATGAGTTAGTCGAACAAAGCCATACAAAATGAGGGAAACAAAAAGGAACAAAGTGCAATTGCAATTTAAGTGTTTTTGACAAGATTTTTCCAAGAAATTCCAACAATTTAATGTAAGCAAATTTAACTCAAAGTAGGGAATTTCATCTTGTATGCATCTAACAATTTAATGTAATGTTTGTAAAGATCTTCTTCAAATTTCAAGCTATCCAAAATCATAGCAGTATGAATCTCTTTTTCATATTTTACTTGGATACTTACCTCTTTACTTGCTTGTGTGATTCTGCTCTCTAATTTTTTAACTTTCCTGTGTTTTCTCATCTGCAGGAAAAACATAGACAAAGAGTTAGAAAACTAAATTTAATAATCTGACAGCAAATTTAAGCAAAAAATGTTAGGCGTTATTTATCACCGAATAAGCATTAGTTAAAAGTGAGTAGGCGTCATTTAAATGCTGGTACGCATCATTTAAATTCTCATACGCGTCATTTAAATACTGGTACGCATCATTTAAATGTTGTTACACATCATTTAAATTCTAGTAGGCATCATTTAAATGCTCGTACACGTCATTTTAAGAATCATAGGCGTCACTTTCCAGTGAATTAAGTGATTTTTAAAGATTAGTAAGTGTGACACTATAACTGACAGGCATTAAAAGTATTGAAAATTACATATGATAAGATATTTAAAGTGGTAATAAAAAACTACTAGGCGTCATTTAAGAAATATTAGGTGTGAAAGATCACTGTAAATTACATCATAAAGATCATCACAGGCGGAAAAAGATAATAAATACATGGTATTTCTCAGTTCTCAAGTGTCACTTTACAGTCTCAGGCATAACAATTTATCTCACAGGCATCACACTTTATCTCTCAGGTGTCAGTTAATTGCTGGTAAGCGTCGTCATAATAACCATAGGTGTCACTATATTCTTCATAAGTGTCATTTCTCCTATTTTCTGCAAAATTCATAGAAAAGTGAAGACAAAACACACAAAATTTAATAAAAGTGTTACAAATGAGGCTCAAGGCCCCATGGTTGGTGCCATTTGTGTGTGAATGATAAACACCTTCATGAAATTAGGATTATTAACTAACAATTCAAACCAAATACAATGAAAATTTAAACTAATAAATGAATTTAACATCCATGGCATCTCATGGTTCTCTAATTATATGTGGTAAGTAGAGCTCTTAGCTTTGTATTCCCTACTAGTGACACTTCAAAAATGAGAAATCTATGATACTAATATGCCTAATCTAGCTCATAATTCTCCATTATGCTATGATAAAATGCAAATGCAAATGATAAATGCTCTCAAATGCTCTTAATTGCTCATGAAATTGACAATAATAATGATGCTTTACTCTTCAAATCTCTAATTTCTTTTTATGTTCACAAAATGCCTCTTATTTATAGTAAATTCCCAAGGGTAGGGGGTAGAGTGAAGTAATCATGATTTAGCCTTGGTTGAGTCAAAACATTTGCAATGTTTTTAAATGGGGGGACAATTTAAATGTTTATCTCAAAGCTTTGGACAAAAGGAAAAAATTGAGTGGATGAGACTGAAAGTTGAAATGTGTGATTGAGATTCAACTATTTTGGAGTGATCCATGTGCTTTTGTTCCTCAATTCTCATTGGTTGCTCAAATTGTTGTTGAAAGATATTAGGATTAATTAAATTCCATTAATTAATTAAATTAGCCATGTAAGGGAATAGGTTCAAGTTAATTTTTATTTAAAAACTATAAAATTAATTGATTAAAATCAATTACATAGTGTTTTTGACCCCTTTTAGCTTGTATTTAATTATTTAATGTCATGATTTGATTTTTCCTTTGATTTTATTGATTTTGTCCAATTTTGATTTAATAAATGTCCATTTAAATTTGATTTAATCCTTTTTTATGAGAATTAGTGCATTTTGATTAAGAATTTGCCATTTTAATGATTTTAAGCACTTGTCCATTTTTGAGTGTCTACAAATGCCCATCTTTGAATTGATATGTGAAGCTCATTGATTCAAAGAAATTTTTATGTCCTGATCGCTTTTAGGTCCTAATTAACTATTTTGATATGATTAATGATACTCCCTGATATGATTCAACATTTGATATGATATGCCCCGGATTCAATGATGTTTTGATGCTAATTGTATTTAAACATATTTAACTTGAGTTAATAGCAAAATTAATATTTTAAACCTTATTATTGTAACTAGATGAACGTAATAGTCGATAGGGGGTTATAACGACTCCTTATCATCGAGTCTAGAGTCAATTTGGTCTTAATAAATCAATTAACCATTTTCTTGAATGGTTGACTTTTGGTCAACCCTTAGTCAAACCTAGGTCAATCACATTGGTTTGCATGCATAAGCATTCCCTATTAGGTAATGAACCCTTTAAACCTAGTTTCACATGTATCAATGCATGGTTGACTTTAGTCAACTCCCTCATTTTGCCTACTAGTCAAAGCATGCAGCTTAGGAATTCATGTAGGATTGTTTGGAAGCTAATCTATGTAGTTTGACTTTTGGTCAAACTTGGTTAGCCTTCTTCTAGTTGGACCCTTATGGTTTTTTTTGGACACTTTAACTAGTTCGGTAAACCGTATCCCTCTGCATCATTTTGCATGAACATAGTTGCGTTTGTGTATGTACTAGTTGTTAGCAGTAGGTTTTAGAAAACAAATTATAGTTATGTTTTGCTCTACTTTTTGTTGGAATTAGGAGAGATAGGGTATTGAGAGGGGAGGGGTGAATCAGTGCCCACAAAAACTTTAACACATTAACTTTTCAGATCTATAACAACAAACAATGGTAACCTTACAAAATAACTTGTATCTAATACATGTATAATTCATCCATTCAACTTGTGAAAGTAAATAACATGAAATCAATAATATAACAGTCCCATAACACAAGTATTTTGGTAACACAGAAACCCTTGTTAGAAGGTAAAAACTACAGTGGTGATGACACCCACAAATTCTTCACTACTACAGATAGAAAAGGTTTGCCTATTAGGGCTACAATTTTTTCTCACTTCTGGTGATCTTACCCTGTTAGGAGTAACATATTAGATCAGCTAGATCTACCTAGTGATAGGATTTTAGCAACACTACTTGAGTGTGCACTCGGTTAAGAGATTTACAAAAAGACTGTCAAGTCTACTTTGTTAAGAGATTTAACCAAAACTCTATTACAATTGTTAGAAAGAAATAGGTAACTATCTGCTAATGACAACTTGATTGTCTGATACAAATCAATACAATACTGATAAAATATCACCTTTAATGTGATGAATCTCTGCTCTAAACTACTTAGTTAGCCTGCTCTGATTCTACTTAATCTAATAACCTCTGAATACTGATCTACTTTGTCAACTGATAATCTTGAAGGTTGGCAAGTACTTAAAGTGCTTCTTCGCTCATACATCAGTTCCCTTAAAAAATGATGTAACATACAAAAATATATAGCATACAACATTATGCTACTTATACACAAATTAGGTTTACAAACCTTAGACAAAACCCTAAGATCTACAGTGTACAACAATGACCTAGATCAAACTATTACATAGAATCTTCATCATATCTTAACAATAAATTATTCTCGATCTTGGTAATACATTTTCTGATCTATTGTAACCATTTGCATAAAAGAATGTGCCATTCCTGATTACTATGCCATTTCTTGTGATCCTCGGTAAACACTGTATAAACTACTCAATGTTTATTCTGATGCTCAGTGTTTACTGTCACTCGATATCAGTGTCTGCCGATGCTCAATAAATTGATTAATGCTCGGTGTATACACTTTATCTAACTAGCCTATTTTGCTTATAGTTACCAACTAGCTTCATATATGTAACCAACTGATATCTTTGATAACCTTTGATACTAATGACAACCTTTAATGCTCAATAGAGATCACAATCTCCCCCTTTGGCATTAGTATCAAAAATTGAATGTATATAGACCTTATGTCTCAAAACATATATTTCTGCAATATACATATACATATCAAAAATTTCTAAAAATTTCTAAATAACACCCCCTCGGTGCATCCTTCTGGTAATGTGTAGTATACTTAGGCAAAAATTTACATATTTGGCATATACATTGATTTCCCCATTTTTGATATTAATGCCAAATACAAAAATGGTATACTTACAGCTTGTCAAAAATGTGTTGATGGGTTTTCTTCAGTGACTCCAAGAGGTTTTCCCATTCCTCTTTCAAGTTGGTGAGAGCAATGTGCTCAAGACCAACTTGTGCATGCATGTCAAAGATGTTCTCCAACACATAAATCTCTGGTGTTGCAACAAGTTGTTCCGCTTTGACAATATGTTTTTCAAAAAAATTTAGGTATGGAAGGAGTTATGTCTATAACTCAGTAACCTAATCAATGATCCACTCTTCTTGTTTCTTAAGATCTATTATCAACCGCCTGAGTTCTTGAACTCTAAGTATATGCTTTGAAAAAGCTTGTGGCTCAGTTGTAGCTGCATGTGCACTGACTGTGATTTCATTTTCAA
Source organism: Chamaecyparis obtusa (assembly GCA_027943335.1). NCBI lineage: Eukaryota > Viridiplantae > Streptophyta > Pinopsida > Cupressales > Cupressaceae > Chamaecyparis > Chamaecyparis obtusa. Next base: position 413,917 of record BSBK01010514.1, read on the forward strand.
GTGATTTTATCTTTTCACTAATCTCAGCAGTGAATGTTTTGACAGTGCATAGCTTCAGTAAGAATTGACAAATTAACTAAGTTATTGATTTGATCTTGGTTATTACTTCAACTACTTTGAACTTGTTAATTGCCACTTCTTGGCTGATTATTTTTGCAATTTTTTTTGAATCTTGGATTCTTCCCTTTCTTCAATTCACTTGTTAGCATCAACATCTAGAGCATTTATCTTCTCAGTAAGTAAAGCAAGTTGGTCTATAATAGGAGTATCTTCATCAATGTTTACTTTAGGTACTACCTATTGTAAGATATCCCTAACATCCATTAATATTTCTTTGCATTTAGTCTCTTGCTTCAACTTCTCTTGTGCTACTTTTCTTGTACATAATTCACCATATTTTCTCAATTCCTCAAGGCTAAGGGTCCTCAGGTCACACTCTGGTAGTATAATCACTTCATCTAGAGTGACCGACCCTTTTCCTTTACCCTTCTTTTTATTTTTCTTCCTGGGCTCTTTTGCTATAACAACATAGCCTTTTCATCTATTTCCCTTGGTGTATTCTATCTGGTAGACACATTATCCTCCTTTTTCTACTCATTAGTAACCTATGTGTTGGTGGACTGAGTTAGAGCCTCTGAAGTTGTGTCTGGTAGGGTTGCCTCTATAGCTTTTGGCTCTTCCTTATTCTCTATTTTTGATTTATTGGCCTCTATCTCTTTAGGCTTGTTTGTCTCGATAGGAGGTTCATTGCTTTGTTCCCCAGCTATGTCTTGTGGTTTCTTAGGGATAGAGCCTTTGGTTTGTTCCTTAGATAGAATTTTAATAGCTTCAGCTAAAATTGGAAGCTCACCCGGTAAAGATGTGATTGCACATTCAGTAAGAGGTGCCTCATCTCGTGCATGTGCAAGTTCAACATTCACATCCTCATCATTATCCTTGTCATTAGGATCACCATTGGTGATGTCCTCAATGAGTACATCATTGTCATTATTATCTTGAATCTGGATCTCTACAAGATCCGGTGCATCCTGTGAACTATCATGAATCTCTTGCACAACTGTAGTATCAATTACCTTGGTAACTAATATATCTGATTTCTACTTCTTTTGTGCATTATAATCTCCAATAAATATTCCTTTTCCTTTTGGACTTGTGTCTCTTCTTAGACAAATTCTAAAAAGCAATTTTCTTCGTTTGTTCTTTCACAGCAAGAATGGATGTCCAGATGAGTTGACTTGATTTGTCAAGATCTGCAAGGTGCTCATCTAGTACTTGCATAGCTCAATTTTTTATTGGAAATATTTGCACCGATGATTCCATAAGTTCTTTTATCTCCTCCATAGATAAAGTTGTTGCTACCAAAGCTAGGATTTGTTCTCTCATTTTCTTCCCGGTTTCCAGTGCATCAGTCCATTTCTAGTTCATTCTCTCTTCAAGTGCCACTGGGAGTTGTGTACAGAACTCTATTAGAACTATTTTGAAATGTATCATCATCTAGATAATAGCTTCCTCTATTTTATTTTGATCTTCATTTGACATTTTGTCAAATCTTTTAAGTTTCAGGTTTGAGATGTCTCCATTCTCCAATATGTCCTCAATGACATCATCAATTGAATGTTTCTTGTTACTGACAATCTTAAATTGTCCTTGATTATTTTCTTCCTCTTCATCCTCTAAATCTTCCTTGCCTCTTATCAATTTTCTTTTCTTTTTCTTTGGTGGCTCAGCTACAACCTTTTGACCTATTTTAGCATATGTTTTTGTCGGTGTAGCTACCTTTGGTTTTACTATCTTTCTTGCTCCCTTCTTCTATGGTGATGAAGCTGCAGTGAATGACCTTGTGTGTGCACCTATTTGTACTGGTAACTGCCTCTTCTTTGGATCTTTAGTAGGAGGAACTGGTGTAGCTTCTTCTTCTTCGTCAGATTCAGTCTCCTCACTATCATAAGCCTTGTCAGCCAACATTAACTGACCTTTGGTTTCCTGTTCAACCAGTGACTCCTCAGATGAGTTTGCATTCTTCTCAAATCTCTCAGATAAAAACTTTTTCATCTTCTTAGACTTCCTTGTCATTATATTAATGACCAAACCAGTTTTGATTCTAGACTTAGCTTCTTCATAGGTTCCAAACCTAGTGGCCTTGGGGTCTTTTGGTAATTCTTGCAGTGCCTGTATTGATTTCAATTTGAAATCATGTTCCATTTCATAGCCCATAGGTGCTAGCCATTTGATTCTTGGTTCAACTACTTTTATCATAGTATGGTCGGTGTCTACTAGAAAACAAATGTCCATCTCAAATTTCTTGACCAATTAACTATTTATTTTTCTTCTTAAATTCATCTTCACTTTAAAATCTTCAAAATAACTATTTATTACATCCTCAGCATTATCTCCCAGACCTTTCATAATATCAAATATTTGTGCAGTGATCAGTTTCTCATCTACCCATTTAGTGTGACCGACAGAGGGAAAGAATTTTTGGAGATAGAAAAAAAGACATACAAGTAGTGAACCAAACTTACAGGTGTTGGTCTTCTATGACCTGATGGTTTTCATATTTTCTTCAACCTATCTTAGTATTAGCTTGGCTACGTCTATTTGATGACCTTTCTTTATCAATTTGTAATCCATATCTACTACACTACATGGTACACTATTTGACCTACTCGACTGAAAGATTTTATAACCAATAACATGTGCTGCAAACTTCACTTCAAGATCCACAATTGTTGAAATCTTTAATGCTCTACCATCCCATTCTATGCCAGTGTTCTTCTCAAATTCAGTTCATGCAGCGCTTTGAAATGCTTTGACCTTGTCAGTAGTCAGGTAATCAGTAACCCTGCTAATCATCCTCTTAGTTACTTGAATCAGTTTCTCTAACCAATATGTACCTTCATGATATCTTCTTAACACAACCCTAATCCATTCATTCTTGAAATTCTTCAGAAAATCTAGGGCATGAGTGAGACCAAGTGTCTCAACCAATTTATGCTCTGGTTTCAGTTCCATTTTCTCATTACAAAGTGCTTGAAACGCAACATACATATCGAAATCTCCAATTTCCCCAATTTTACAGTGTATGTATGATCTTATATCTTCTATCAACAAAACCCTAGGTGAGATGCTTGAAAAAGTGCCCGCTATATCCATTTTTCTTGCAATTTCTGGGTGTAATTTATAGTGGGGTTCCTTGTAACTTGTTGACATAATCAAATTAACTTCTTCTTCTAAAACCTTAGAAGAACTCACAATAGAAGCCATTTCTACAAACTAGGTTTTCGGTAAGTTACAAGAAATATACTCTATAGGGTTTCAACTTACTTAGAATATATCGAAGACATTACTCAGTTTGGTCTGCAGCTGCTTGAATCATCTTGAGAAATTTTTCTCGAACACGCTCTGTGAAATTTTTCTCGAACTGTATGTAAAATGTGATCATTTTGAAATGTCAGTCCCATACATACCTATATCACCTTAAGTGGAGGTACTGATGTCACCCAATCCAGTGGATGAGGTTTCACTGATAACATTGCTTGACTCAACATTCTCATTAGATGCCTTTCTCCACATAGTGTTCCTTATCTTCATGATGTCTACAATAGTGTTTCCACTCTCAAATACATGATTTTCCTCTGGTGCTCGGTCTCTGCAATCCTTGTTAGATTAACTGAGAGGGGGGTGAATCAGTTATCCATGGTCCCAATTCAAAATGTATAATCCAAAACAATTTTCTTAAACTTCTGCAGCTCAATAACATAAAATACTATACTGTCTATGTTTTTACCGATTACTAGTCAATAACAAATAATGAATATTGATCAAATCCAACATGTAATATGTAAAGTATGATAACAAACAATCACCACAATGAACACATAATACAAAATATTTAACGTGGAAACCCTGTGAAGGGAAAAACCACCTAGGACCGGCAACCCAAAAATGTTCACTCTTCTGAAGTGAGGTCAATGAAGACCCAACCCTATTAAAGTTTACAAACACACTATGAGGTGTGACCTTGTTAGAGGATTTTAGACCAACCATTATTGTCCAACCAGCATTCACTATGGGGTTGACAGGATAAAAATGTTCATTCTATGAATGATACATAAAATACTTTCAAGTCCACTTTGTTAAGATATTTCTCTATTTACAATGGTTAAAATGTAACAACAATTGATTTGATTACAATACAACTTCAATTGCAGATTATCAGATCTATGTTAAGCCCATTCAAATCCTCTGATCAATATATCAATTCTGTATCAACAATAATCAATGACTTACTGTCACTTGGTAATAGCTTTCTAACGCTCAGCAAACTCTACAGTTCGGTTCTCCTTAACCAGTTTGATTAGGCATACATGAAGCTTGTTCATGTGATAGTTCTACAGTCTCCTTCTTTCGACATAAGTTTCATAACGAAACCTTGGTCTCTTAAATAGACAAGTAAACCATTTTCTTCTCCTCCATAAGATTTTGCCACTTATTCTCCTTCATCCATTTTGCTGCTTAAACCTTCCTCAGCTAATGTGCTGGTAACACATTTTGATTTCATCCTTTAGATCTTCCTTGCCATTGATCTTCATAACAAACATTATCTCCATCTCTGATTTCAATGTACTTTACAGCTCATCAATCCTTAATGGCTAAACTAATCATTTAGTTCTTTTCTCCTGCTTGGTTAACAAAGAAATGTGTCGGTGAACACAAGCTTAGTTTATATTGTGCTCAGTATACACTAGACTGCTCAGTGTATATTTGATGCTTCATCAACTGACCACACTGCCTTGTGTCTTTCAGTTCTTTTCCTCATCATAGATGAATGAAACATAATCAAGTCAATAACATAAGGTCATAGACTCATCAGAAAGTTACCTAGTGTATTCCTTATCCTCATCTATCATATACATTTTCCTCATGTAGATATTTTTGTTCTTCATCTCTTTTGCTCCTTTTCTACATGTGTTTAGGTATTTTAACTTACAAACTAAGTGTTGTCAAACTAGTTGACATCAATGACAACATTTTACTAATTTAATCATATTACATATCTAATCAGCAACTCAATGATCTCTAATCACAGATCTTCAATTAGGTTCTAAATTAGTTGTAGTTCATCAATCTCTCCCTTTGGCATTGATGGCAACTCAAGTAATATGAAATATACCATACATATACCAAACATGTATTCTACAACTTTGTGAACAAATGTTGTACAAGCTCTCCTTAGCTTAATATGTTTAATCACTACGTTACTCAACAACATTACCAATGTAGCTTTGACATTCTATAGATATGATCTTTTTAGCTCTCAGATTCCTTCTTCTATTCTTAGTAATTGATCTTCAATGCTCTCCCTTTCTTTCAGTTTGTCTCTCCCTTAGATAGATGTTTCAGTGTTCTCATTGGTGCATATTGTTTCATATTGCTTATCTCTCCCTTTGACAACAATGCCAAAGAAACAAATAAACATACAGCTCTATAGTAGCCATGTAACTCTTTGTTGTTTGGTGCATTCTCTGTATCTTTGTATATTGATATGCCAATCTGTTCCAGTTCTCCAAAATTTTCACAACCTTAGACATGATCCAAAGTCTGAACTATGCTGCATCAACATCAATGATCTTCTGATAAGATTAGGTTGATGCAACATCTAGATCACATTAGTGACTGATAGACAAGGGACAAACCCCAAGTTTAGTCCTCAAGTATTCAAATGTATCCTCCATTAGAGGCTTTGTAAATATGTCTGCAAGTTGTTCTTTTGATGTAACAAACTCTAGCTTAACTTGCTTCTCCTATACTTGTTCTCTTAAGTAGTGATACTTAATAGATATATGCTTTATTTTAGAGTGCATCATTGGATTCTTTGAAATTTTTATTGCACTTATGTTATCACCATATATAATCACCAACTCAGTGATTATATCATTCATACCTTCCATAACTTGCTTAATATATGCAATAGTTGAACAGTTTGTAGCGGTAGCAACATACTCTGCTTCGGCTGTAGACTGAGAAATGCAAGCCTTCTTCTTACTTGTCCATGTAACGAGTCTTTCACCAAAGAAAAATGCTCCTCTGATGGTACATTTTCTATCATCCACATTTCCAGCCCAATCAGCATCGGTATAGACTCTAAGTTCAAATTTTCCTTCCTTAGGATACCATAGTCCATAATCTTCTATTTTTTTCAAGTATCTTAAGATTCTCTTTGTAGCAACCATGTGTGACTCTCTAGGGTTTGCAAAAAATATTATAACAATTCCCACAACATGTGCTATGTCTGGTCTACTATGCACTACATACATTAACTTACCAATCATATATTGGTACAGTGTCTAGTTCACCTCTGTAGTTTCATCTTCCTTAGTCAGTTTACATCCAATAGCCATTAGTGTTCCCATAGGTTTAACATCTTCCATGTCAAATGTCTTCAATACTTCCTTGATATATTTAGATTATGTGATGAATATACCATCATTCTATTGAATCACTTGTAGTCCTAGAAAGAACTTAATCTCTCTGAACATAGACATTTCAAATTCACTTCTCATTTCATCAGCAAATGACTTACATATTTGATCTTGTCCTCCAAATATAATGTCATCCATAAATATTTCAGCAATAAGAATAGTATCATCTATATCTCCTTTCATATACAAATTTTTGTTCTCACTTGTTCTAACAAATCCAATACTTAACAAATAAGTATGCAACATCTCATACCAAGCTCTCGGTGCTTGCTTCAAACCATATAAAGTTTTATGTAATCTACATACCATATCTTTCTTGTCTGGATCAATGAACCCTTCAGGTTGTTCTATGTAGACATCTTCTTCAAGTATCCCATTCAAAAATGATGACTTGACATCCATTTGGTAAACTTTGAACTTTTTGTGTGCTACATATGCAAGTAACATTTCGAATCCTTCTAATCTAGCAATAGGTGCAAATGTTTCACCATAATCTATTCCTTCCTCCTGTGCATATCCTTTGCATACCAATCTAGCTTTATTTCTTGTTACCTCTCCATTCTCATTTTTCTTGTTTCTGAATATCCACTTAGTACCAATAACATTCTTTTCTTTAGGTCTGGGTACTAAGGTCTAGGTTTTGTTCTTCTCTATTTGTTCTATTTCCTCTTTTATTGCATTAACCCATTCATCATTTTCTAATGCAACTTTTACATTCTTCAGTTCATAATCACAAAATAGACATGTACCTTGTCTTGCTTTACTCCTTGTTTGCATGCCAGCTTGTCTATCTCCAATGATTTGTGCCTCAGGATGATGTCTTTTGACAAAAATTGCTAGTATCTGATTTCTTCTTTCTTGTTCATCCTATGAAAGTTCATTTTCTTTCTCAGTGGGTGCTTCCTGCTCGTCAATTTCTCTTTCCTGTTCCTCAGTATTATTTTCTTGCTAACTAGTTGTCACTATCTGCAGCTTCGGTAGATACTCAAGTTGTTCAATGTAAGTGAATCTACTGTAGTCTTCTAGTTCCTTTCTGCTTTCCTCTGCATTCTTATCATCAAACTCATCAACTTGAACATTAGTAATTTCAATCATTTTATTAGTTACTCTATTCAAACACTTGTATGCTTTACTTTTACTAGAATATCCTAGAAATATCCCTTCATCACCTTTTGAGTCAAATTTTCCATTTCTTTCATCTTTTAGAATAAAACATTTTCTTCCAAAAATTTTGAAATAACTTACAATGGGTTTGTGTCCAAACCATAACTCATAGGGTGTCTTATTAGTGTCCTTCTTCAGTTGTACTCAGTTTAGCACATAAACTATAGTGCTAATGGCTTCCCTCCAATATGTTTGAGCAACATTCTTTTCTATCATTAATGTCCTTGTGTAGTCAACAATTGACATGTTCCTCCTTCTAGCAATGCCATTATGTTGTGGTGTCCTTAGTGCAGAGATCTGTCTTTTAATACCATGCTCATTACAAAAATTAGTAAATTCATCAGAGATAAATTAACCTCCTCTATCAAATCTTAAGCATTTCAATTCTTTACTAGCCCCTTTTTCTACTTTTTCTTTATACCACTTGAACATCTTGAATGCCTCAGATTTTTCTTTCAAGAACATGACAGTCATCAACCTAGTATAATCATCAACAAAAAGAATAAAATATTTGTCTCCATAATAACTCTAAGTTCTCATAGGACCACATAGGTCAGTATGCACTAACTCAAGTATCTTCTTTGTTGAATAATATTTTCTTTTGAAACTAGATTTAGTCATTTTACCTTTCTGACATTCATGACACATAACATGATTAGGATTAGATAAGTTAGGCAGACCTCTAACTCTTTTCCCTTTACTGATCTTAATCATGTTATCAAAATTTACATGACATAACCTTTTATGCCACAACCATGCATCTTCATCTTTCATCATTAAACAAGAAGACTCATCATTATCAAGATAAAATAGATTACCTCTGGATTATGTACGAGTTCCAACAAGTGTTCCTCCATCATCAAATATTTTCACCTTTTTTTCTCAAAAGCAACTCGATGGCCTAAATTTTTCAGCTATGCCACACAAAGAAAATTATAGTTCAATCCTTTTACCCAATAAGCATTTTCACATTTTAATCTATCATTTATCATTAGGGATCCTTTACCTCTTACCATATAGGGTGCATCATTTCCCATTCTTACAGATCCTCCATTGTATTCTTCAAGATAATCAAAATTTTCTTCATCACCAGTCATGTGATGTGTACAACCACTATCTCTAATCCATGTATCATTTTTATTAACCTTAGAGATAAGTGTTGTCTCTACATACCTTTCATCTTCTTTAGAATCATCCTTCATTGCCACAAATACTACCTCCACATCATCATCAGTGTCGGTATCGGTGATATCTTCTTCCTTAGAAATGTAGCATACCTTCTTGCCTTTGTCATTATTGTCTCAGTTGTCTCTATTGTAGTTTCGGTAGCCTCTGTTGTATCTTCTCCCACAGCTTCCTTCAGATCGGTCTTTGGTTCTTTCATCATCTTTCTTGTGTGGACATCTAGCAGTAATGTGGCCAACTTCTTTACAGCTAAAGCATGCTAAAGGTAATTTACCTCTATACCTTCCTTTACCTTTAGGTAACCTTCTAGCCATAAGAGCTTCAATTTCATCAAGCTCATCATCAGTATTGCTATCACTATCATCATTCTTATTTCTAGACTTACCAATTTTTAGAGAAGACATAAAAGTGGATTCAATAGATGGTACAACACTATTATCATAATTGTTCAATTCAAATGTTGTAAGCTTTCCAATCAGATTATCAAGAGTGAATGTGTTGTTAGGTGCTGACCTATTTTCATGAATTGCAGATATTTTGATGGCATAGATAAGCAATAAGGTCCTTAGAATTTTTCTTACCACAGTGTCTTCATCAATGACTCCATCTGATGCTCTAATAGCATGAACTACCTCCTTTATTTTATTTGTGTACTGCACAATGTTTTCACCTTCTTTCATCTTCATGTCATCAAATCTTCCTCTTAAGCTTTTGGCTTGTTCTCTCTTGATATTCACATCACCACTATAAACTTGAGCAATTTTATCCCACATATGTGTAGCAGTAGTACAGTCCTTGATGTCTTCAAATTCAGTATCTGAACAGGCAGAAACAATCTCCAGCATAGTAACATTATGTTCATGTCTGTCCCTTAGTTGATCAAGGGTCAAGGGACCATTGGGTGGTGCAAGGTATCCATTCTCCATCAGATCTAGGGCATAATTCCCAATCCTGAATATATGTAGCTTTATTCAACTTTGCCACATTGTGAAGTTATCTTTGTTTAGCTTTGGCACTTCTCTCTTAAACATTTTGAGACCTTTGTGTTGAAGTCCTTAAAACTTTGTTCTAAGAAACCAACACTCTAATACCAATTGTTAGAATAACTAAGAGGGGGGTGAATCAGTTATCCATAGTCCCAATTCAAAGTGTATAATCCAAAACAATTTACTTAAACTTTTGCAGCTCAGTAACAAAAAATACTATACTGTTTATGCTTTAACCGATTACCAGTCAATAAAAAATAATGATTACCGATCAAATCCAACGTGTAATATGTAAAGTATGATAACAAACAATCACCACAATGAACACATAACACAAAAGATTTAATGTGGAAACCCTGTGAAGGGAAAAAAAACTTGGGACTGACAACCTAAAAATGTTCACTCTTCTGAAGTGAGGTCGGTGAAGACCCAACCCTATTAAAGGTTACAAACACACTGTGAGGTGTGACCTTATTAGAGAATTTTAAACCAACCATTATCATCCAACCAACATTCACTATGGGTTTGACAGGATAACAATGTTCATTCTATGAATGATACATAAAATACTTTCAAGTCCACTCTTTTAAGATATTTCTCTATTTACAATGGTTTAGATGTAACAATAGTTGATCTGATTACAATACAACTTCAATTGCAGATTATCAGATCTATGTTAAGCCCATTCAAAACCTCTAATCAATATATCAATTCTGTATCAACAATAATCAATGACTTACTATCACTTGGTAATATCTTTCTGACGCTCGGTAAACTCTACAGTTTGGTTCTCCTTAACTAGTTTGATCGAGCATACATGAAGCTTGTTAATGTGATAGTTCTACTGTCTCCTTCTTCCGACATAATTTTCATAACGAAACCTTAGTCTCTTAAATAGACAAGTAAACCATTTTCTTTTCCTCCATAAGATTTTGTCGCTTATTCTCTTTCGTCCATTTTTCTACTTCAACCTTCCTTGGCTGATGTGCCAGTAACTCATTTTGATTTCATCCTTTAGATGTTCCTTGAATTATTCTAGTCGTTGATCTTCATAAAAAACATTATCTCCATCTCTAATTTTGATGTACTTTACAGCTCATCAATCCTTAATGGCTAAACTAATCATTTAGTTCTTTTCTCCTACTTAGTTAACAAATAAATGTGTCAGTGAACACAAGATCATTTTATATTGTGCTTGGTATACACTACACTGCTTGGTGTATACTATGATGCTTCATCAACTAACCACACTGCCTTGTGTCTTTCATTTCTTTTCCTCATCATAGATGAATGAAACATAATCAAGTCAATAACATAAGGTCATAGACTCATCAGCAAGTTACCTAGTGTATTCCTTATCCTCATCTATCATATACATCTTCCTCATGTAGATATTTCTGTTCTTCATCTTTTTTACTCCTTTTCTATAGATGTTTAGGTATTGTAACTTACAAAATAAGTGTTGTCAAACTAGTTGACATTAATGACAACATATTACCGATTTAATCATATTGCATATCTAATCAGCAACTCGGTGATCCCTAATCATAGATCTTCAATTAGGTTCTAAATCAATTGTAGTTCATCAGTCTTTTCTTAAATGACTAACTTTATGACAATGCATACATGCCATTCCAGTGCTTGTCCAGCTTCTTGATTGTCCAGCCCATCTTTTCATGTTACAATTCACTGCAATGCGCCCATATCTATCACATACAACACAGTTATCCCATGTGTTATAATCCCAAACATAAGAGTTACCTTGCTTCTTCAGTTGATATGGCTTGTGTTGTGTCTTCTGCTTAGGAGTCCATACTTGTTTCATCTTAGCCTTACACTCTTGTGCAGTGTGTCCATGTTTATTACAAGTATAGCATATTTTCTCCACAATAGTATTGTTAGCAATATCATTATATTTAGCTCTACACTCATAAGTATGATGACCATACTTACCACAATAATAGCAATAACCATTGAACTTAGGAGTGACAGGAGGTTTACCTTGTGCTTTGCTTCTACACATTAGATGTATGTCCCGGTTTGCCACAGTGATAACATGTCAACACTTTAGGTCTTTGATTTTGATTGTTGTTGACTTGTTCAACTTGTTGTGATGATTCTCCTTCACCAGTATAGCCTATCCCAGCTCTACTCCCAAATCTTCTTTCATTAACCAAAAAATCATCAATCTTCTTAGAACTGTCCTTAGCCAATTTCTTCATTTCATTGTGTTGCTGTTGAGTTTTCACTTCATTTCTTAGCTTCTCATTCTCCTCTTTGAGTCTTGCAAATTCTTCAAGATTTCTTGACAATTCTCCATTTACTCAGTTGACCTCTTGATTCACAGACATCATCTGATTAGATACTTGAAAATGGTGATCGGTGAGTCTTTTTATTTCACTTTCTTTTGCTTGAAGTTGTTCAATCATTTGTCTTCAGTCATCAATAGCCATATTCCTTTCTTTCTCTACTTGTCTAGCATTGTTCATTGTCTCTACCATTCTCACCATCTAAGATTCTTGACCGATTTGCAGTGCTTTCACTTGATCGGTTAGATGTTGATTCTTTTCAGACAAATCAAAGATTATACTTTTAGATCCATCAGAAATACTTCTAGAAATAGATCCAATATGATCAAATATATCATCAATTGCTTCTTCATGGTAACCAATCTCATTTTGTAGAATAGCTAGGTTCTTCCTTTCAACCAGTAATTTCATCAGTCCTTCCTTGGCTTACTTATACTGTTCAATAAACATTTGCATCTAAATCTTCTGATTCTCAATAGTATTTTCTAGCTTATACCTCTCCATGACTTAGATCTTTACCCTTCAGTGGTTAAACTGTCCAATAAGAGAACTAAGCTCTAATACCAATTGTTGGAATTAGGAGAGATAGGGTACTAAGAGGGGAGGGGTGACTCAGTGCCCACAAAAACTTTAACACATTAACCTTTTAGATCTACAACAACAAACAGTGGTAACCTTACAAAATAACTTATATCTAATACATGTATCATTCATCCATTCAACTTGTAAAAGTAAATAACATGAAATCAACAATATAACAGTCCCATAACACAAGTATTTTGGTAACGTAGAAACCCTTGTTAGAAGGTAAAAATTGCGGTGGGGATGACACCTACAAATTCTTCACTATTGTAGATAGAAAAGGTTTTCCTATTAGGGCTACAAGTTTTGATCACTTTTAGTGATCTTACGCTATTAGGAGTAACATATTAGATTAGCTAGATCTACCTAGTGATAGGATTTTAGCAACACTACTTTAGTGTGCACTCGGTTAAGAGATTTACAAAAAGACTGTCAAGTCTACTATGTTAAGAAATTTAACCAAAAATCTATTACAATTGTTAGAAAGCAATAGGTAACTATCTGCTAATGACAACTTGATTGTCTGATATAGATAAATAAAATACTAATAAAATATCACCTTTACTGTGATGAATCTCTTCTCTGAACTACTCAGTTAGCCTGCTCTGATTCTGCTTAATCTGATAACCTCTGAATACTAATCTGCTCTGTCAACTAATAATCTTGAAGGTTAGCAAGTACTTCAAGTGCTTCTTCACTCATACATTAGTTCCCTTAAAAAATGATGTAACATACAAAAATATATAGCATACAACATTATGTTGCTTATACACAAATTAAGTTTACAAACCTTAGACAAAACCCTAAGATCTACGGTGTACAACAATGACCTAGATCAAACTATTACATAGAATATTCATCACATCTTAACAATAAATTGTTCTCAATCTTGGTAATACATTTTCTGATCTGTTGTAACCATTTGCATAGAAGAATGTGCAATTCTTGATTACTATGCTGTTTCTTATGATCCTCGGTAAACACTGTATAAATTGCTTGGTGTTTATTCTGACACTCAGTGTTTACTGTTGCTCAGTATCGGTGTCTACTGATGCTTAGTAAACTGACTAATGCTTGTTGTATACACTTTAACCGACTAGCCTATTTTGCTTATAGTTACTGACTAGCTTCATATATGTAATCGACCGATATCTTTGATAACCTTTCATACTAATGACAACCTTTAATACTCAATAGAGATAACACTTTTTTGGCATTAAACCAAGAAGGAAGGTAGGAGAGAGAGAGAGGTGCCCACCCATAGTTTTCTTTTCAGTTTTACATTGCCAAACTCTTTTAGGCCACTTTTATGTGTGCGTTGATATTTCAGTTATTATATAGTTTTAGATGTATGACACTAAATGGTGGTTTTAATAAATGAATAATTATGGATGCTATATTGATGCAGTTAGATGTTGTTAGTTATTTAATGATGGTTATTTACATTTTTTAAATGATTCTTATGATTATGATTATACTTACCCCATACGTGCATGTGTATGGTTATCATGTATGGTTTTACTCTCTTGTTTGACATGTTTGATATAGTTGAGGGATGTAGATGTAGTTACCTACTTGCAGGATCCACATGATGTATCGATCCCCACCATTTCTTGTTATATATATGTATGTATGTACATGTTGGTCTCATATGCAGGTTTGCAGGTATCGGGCATTGAATTTCCTGAATTGTCAGGATGAGTGTAACCTGTCGTAAGTCTCAATGGTAAAAGAGGGGAGATTATGTTCAAATCCAAATCCCTACCTAAGTCATTCTATTGTCCTGAAATAGTCTAGACAAGATTATGATATTTTACCCTTTCCAAACTCATCTAGGTGACATGAGTTTATAGTCCCTTACTTGAGCATGGTTATGATTCTTTAAGTTCAGTTAATTTTTGGTTAATTAATGTGATTGCTATAATTATATAATTTACTTAGATTAATTGTGTAATTTAAATAAATTAGATTTTTCTATTTTTATCTATTTAAATGTGATAGTATTTAATTAATTAAATGCAATTATTAAATTTAATAATTTTTAATTAAAAGGCTTATTGTGAAAATAGAGATATTTAATTAATGAAAATTAATTAAATACATCCACTTTAGATTTATTTAGTTGTAAATTTAACTTTTTGAATAAAAGGTATTTATTAATTGAGAAATTAAATAGCATGTGGAAAATTAAAGTAGACTAAATATTATTATTTAAATTAATTAGAATGTATTAAGTTGCACAATCAAAATTGAATAAATTAAATTAAAAGAATTAGTCAATTTTGAGTTAAGAGTTTTTAACAAGAGCAATTAGAAATTAGACTTGTGTTCAGAACTAAAAATTAAGGGAAATTAGGAATTGATGAAAACAAGGCTCTTTGTGGAGTTGAGTTCCAACCTTTGCATGTGGAATTCAATTTCCTATATTGTCAAGGTTTGGACATTATTCTCTATTAGATAACAGAGAGGGGGTGGGGGGGGGGGGGGGTGACAGTTAAGTCTAGTTATCCTACAATCCCAAATCTCCCAGATGCATATATTAAAACTTTTCAATCAAATAATCAACTTGGTAAGATATCAACTATGTATTTCTCTTCATCTACCGATTACCAGTAAATTAAGTATTGTTTAGAGATCTATCCAGTTATAGAAATGTGTAAAGTAAAATAGAAATTCAACACATCATATACATATAATACATAGTTTTTTAACATGGAAACCCTATTAGGGGAAAAACCACCTGGGACCAGTAACCCAAAATAATTCACTCTTTTGAAGTGAGCTCGATTAGGAGTCAACCCTGTTAAAGGTTACAAAACACACTCTAAGGTGTGACTTGGTTAGAGGATTTATCACTAACATTTCTCCTTTGACCATGCATTCACTATGAGGTCAAGAAGAAAATAATCAACATTCATTGAATGTCATATTGAAATACAAAGACTGTTAAGTCTCACTTGGTTAAGATATTTATCTGTAGCAATGGTTAAATGGATACAGTAATGATCTGATTCAAATACAATTTTGATTTGTAGATTTCAAATCTATGCTAAGCTCAAAATACCTCTAATCAATAATCAATTCAACATCTTCATTTCCTCCAACTCTATTTTTCTCGGTATATTCTTTCTTTGATGCTTAGTGTTGTCTATAGTTTTTCTCGATTCTATCTTCAACTAGTATGATTAGTATTGCATGAAAAAAAAAATTTCACATGAATTCTCCTACAGTATCAAGAATCCCATAATCAATAATGAATCTCATGTCTCCTTATATAGACATCATAAACCATTTTCTTTCCATCCATATATTTTCCCTCTTAATCTTCACCATTCATTTTTCCGCTTTAACCTTCCTCGACAATTGTGTCATTAACACATTTCATTCTCCTTCATCTAATCAGTCTTGAATTTTGTCATCCATTAGATCATCATAACAAACATTATCTTCTACCTCAGAATAATAAGCAATTGTCTAGCTAATCATTTTCAGACGGCTATTGCAAACTGCATTTATTTCTTTCACTCATTCAATACCTGAATGCATCATTGATTACTAGCTCAGTTAATACTATACTCAGTATACACTACACTTGTTCGGTGTATACATAAATCTTCATTTACCGACCACATAAACTTGTTCAATTCTGGTCTTCAATACATAATAGAATCATTTAATACAATCAAGTCATCAACATGATGCTATAGACTCATCAATAAGTTACCCAATGTATACCATATCCATATCTTTCTTATCCATCGCATCTTCAGGTAGATATCTCATTCCTTTACCATTTTCCTTCTTTAGCTATTTATAACCATCATGATAAGTACAGTCAAAACTAGTTGACATCAATGATAATACATTGACTGATTTAATTGTCTTACATATACTTTGGTAGCTCAGTGATCATCAATCATTGTTTTTCAATTATCCATTCTACTATCAAACTTTCCTTCAAGATATTCAATCAGTTGTAGGTTATCAATCTCTCCCTTTGGCATCGATGGAAACACAATATGAAATATGCCATAGAATAGAAAACATATTTTCTACAACTTTGTAAGAAAATTTTGTAACTCGGTAAGCTCTCCCTAGCCAATAAATTTCATATGTTTAATCACTACACAACATTAACACTTCATGCAGACTCTCCCTATAGATTTGATCTTTTTCCTATGTGTATCTTATCTCCCTATTTTCTTCTCTCTCTCTTTATATAAATATGTCATTGATTCTTCTCTCTCTTTGATACCAATGCCAAAAAATAATAAACAACTCTTCAGTAGCCAAAATATTATCTCTAGTGTTTAGTTCAGATCAAGTACCTTTCATGTACTGATATGTAGTTTCAACTTGTTTCTCTTCTAGCTTTCACAACCTTAGGAAACCTAAAGTGTGAACAATATGCATCAATATCATTTGATATTCTGATAAAGTATAGGTTGATGAAACCTCCTGATCACCTTATTGACTGATAGATAGGGGATGGACCCCTAGTCTATTCCTCAAGTACTCAAATGTATCCTTAGATAAGGGTTTAGTAAAAAAATTTGCAAGTTGTTCTTTTGATTTCACAAACTCCAATTTCACTTTCTTTTCTTATACTTGTTCCCTCAAGTAGTGATACTTTATAGATATATGCTTTGTCTTTGCATGTACCACTATATTCTTAAAAATATTTGTAGAACTTGTGTTATCACAATATATTATCACTGGGTCAATAATCTCTTCATTAATAACTTTTAAAAGTTGTTTTATCCATGCAATGTT
Source organism: Chamaecyparis obtusa (assembly GCA_027943335.1). NCBI lineage: Eukaryota > Viridiplantae > Streptophyta > Pinopsida > Cupressales > Cupressaceae > Chamaecyparis > Chamaecyparis obtusa. The sequence goes on from BSBK01010514.1 coordinate 431,398, forward strand.
TGAATAATTAGCAACAACAAAAACATATTCTACTTCGATAGTGGATTAAGAAATGAATCCTTATTTTTTACTTATCCAAGTTACTAGTATTTCTCCCAAAAAGAATGCTCCACCAATCATGCTCTTTCTATCATCAATTTTTCCAGCCCAATCTACATCTGTATACACTTTCAATTCAAAATTTCCCTCTTTCTTGTACCATAAACCATAGTTTTTAGTATTCTTCAAGTATCTCAAAATTCTTTTTACTACTGTCATATGTGATTCTTTAAGATTAGCAAAAAATCTTGCTACAATTCTAACTGCCTGTGCAATATCTGGTCTACTATGCACAACATACATCAAATTACTAATCATTGATCTGTATGATGTCTGATTTACCTCAGTTGACTGATCATCCTTTTTTAATTTGCATCTAGTGACTATAGGTGTACCAACTAGTTTTGAATCTTCTATACCAAAGGTCTTCAAAACTTCTTTTATGTACTTTGATTGAGTAATGTATATGCTTTCACTTTGTTGTAAAATTTACAAACCAAGAAAGAATTTAATCTCTCCAAACATTTCCATTTCAAATTCTTTTCTCATTTCATTAAAAAATTATTTGCATAGATTATCACACTACAACATTTGGGGTTGAATTTTGACGCCAATTTGTGATGCCACTACAATTTGTGTATTTTTTTGTGTGTTTTTTTGCAAGTGCCCCCGACGGTGTCGTAATAGCGACGCTATTGTTGGAATTGTGACACCCATTTGGTTATAAACAAAAAAGAAAAAGAAAAAGGAAGTGTCATTTGTAATTTGTGAATTCAAAGAGCTGCTGCGAAGACGACACTGCATTTCTGTGTGGCATGAAGAGGACATCTGAGTTTGGCATGCGCAAAGAGGCCGACATCATTTGGGAAGAGAGCACTAGCACTTGAGGTAGGCATTAAAGCTTTATCTTCTCATTAACTCAATTTCAGTGGCATTGTTTATTTGATAGAATTGTTAATAGTGACATTGTTTACATCGTAATTAGCATTTGGAATGCTTGATGACCCGTGAGCTTTGAGAGCTAGAGCGTTGTTGCTATTACCTTCAAGGCATTGTGTGAAGTGTTTGATCTCTCTTTATTTGTTTTTTTGTTGATATTCACTATGTGGTACTCCCTATTTGTGATCATTTCATGAGGAAATGTCTTGATGGATCATGGGCTACAAGCTAGGGCATCATACATTGTTTATGAGCTCACTGTTTAATACTTGCATTGTTTACATCTTATCATTTGGAATGCCTGATGACCCACGAGCTTTGAGAGCTAGGGCATTGCTTCTATTACCTTCAAGGCATTGTTTGAAGTGTTTGATCTCTCTTTATTTGTTTTGTTGTTGATATTCACTATGTGGTACTCCCCGCTTATGATCATTTCATGAGAAAATGTCTTGATGGCTCACGGGCTGAAATATAGGGCATCATACATTGTTCATGAGCTCACTATTTAATATTGGCATTGTTTACATCTTTTCATTTAAAATGCTTGATGACCTGCGAGCTTTGAGAGCTAGGGCATTGTTTCTATTACCTTCAAAGCATTGTGTGAAGTGTTTGATCTCTCTTTATTTGTTTTGTTGTTGATATTCAATATGTGGTACTCCTCATTTATGATCATTTCATGAGGAAATGTCTTGATGTCTCGTGGGCTGCAAGCTAGGGCATCATACATTGTTCATGAGCTCAGTGTTTAATACTGGCATTGTTCATGAGCTCACTGTTTAATATCTGGCATCATGTAAACATACATTAATACACTTACTATTTTGAATTTGAGCTTGGGCATCATGCAATGTTATTAATGTCATTGCATGCTTGCTGCTGTTGTGCACCATATATTGTTTTATACACTATTTATTTTATTGAGACCGTGAGCTTGGCATTTGTAATGTATTTTCTGTTATTGGATCAATGCTACCATGTTGTTGAGTTTGTGTATGGCTTGAATATGCACATGCATAATTGTAAATGAGGATCAGTAATATGGTGCCAGGCATTGCTTAGATCCTTTGGATCTAACCCCATCTTTTCCTTCCTTGTAGGTTTTGGATCATACAAGAGCATACTGGATTGAACCCCGAGTCAACACTTCTTGATGTTTTTGGGTCATTTGATGAAAAGATGTAAATAGGGATATCAATAATAAAATAGGGATATCTTCATAGGGATATATTAAGATTAATATCGTAAGTAAAAATATTACACAATGGCATTCAGACTAAGTACAATATGAATTCACATGCCTTTAATTATGATACACTTTTGAAATTATCACTCATTGGTCATTTGACAATTCAAAATATAAGTATCAGAATATAAACTGTTGTAAAAGGAAGAAACCCATATGTATCTATCATCATTTAATACAAAATATAAAAGTATCCCATAGACACACAATTGCTATTATAACAACCATCCTCTAATCCCATGGTGTACTAGTCTCAAGGTAAGAACAATTTACTTAAGCCATCATATAAGTATCATCCTAAAGTTTAAATAGACATTGACTATGGATATACAACACTGAGCCATAATAAATTACAAAGTTTCACTGCAATTTCTATGTCCACTTACAATAATAAATTATAGAGTTTCACTGCAATTTCTATGTCCACTGTCATTAAAATATATCACTCCTCCTGTTATATAGGCATCCTTCTCATTAAGTGTTTCCATTAAAATATATCACTCTTGTTATATAATGTATATGCATACTTGTTTAAAATGCCATACTTGTTGCTCTTAAATATTATTACCATTTCACCCAAATTTTCATGACATTAAAACCAAGCCTAAAATGTATACATACATGTAAGTATAGGAGAAGATGGATTCTACAACTATTGAAAAAAAAAAAAACTATACCAATAGCAGCTTACGATAAACTATACTTGTGCTTACCACACCATACCTCAACATCATAATGCTTATCATTTTCACGCTTGAGTGAAGCTTCGTACCACGCACCATTCACAAATTTGTACACAACACTGATTTAGGCTAGAGGTAAACTACATGTATCATGTAAACAACATGGTTTAATGTAATCTCTTTTGCATGTTTTCAAGAGTTTTCCCACCAATACAAGCATAAATAATGCATTGAACGTAATCTACAAACAGTGTGTGGTATGAATTCTCACTGAAGCTTGAAATATATCTATTGGAAAAATGGTCAGCACTTCCCTCAGGATTTGTGACATGGTTTAACAGCCTCCTATGTCTTCTATAAGACTAGTGGTTGTATCAAGCATTAACAGGTCGATCTTTTGGTGCAACGGCAACCACTACTTGTAACAAGTGGTATCAGAGCTTGGTCACAGGTTTGAATCCACTTGGGTAAAACTAAGGGGGAGATTGTTGTAAAAATGGTCAGTACTCCCCTCGAGATTCATGACATGATTTAATAGCCTCCTGTGTCTTCTATAAGTCTAGTGGTTGTATCAGGCATTAACAGGTCGATCTTTTGGTGCAAAGACAACCACTACTTGTAACAATATCCACTCATGTTATTGTCAAAATTAAATTCAAATATTTTTCAAAACATTTATTCTTGTAGAATTAAGATATCCTTATCTCAATAATAAAACAATCTTCCAAAATAGCTTTTGAATCACATTAACACACACCCATCTTCTGTAGCATAGTTCATTTTAGAAGTGTATGGCTGATGTGAAGTGTGAAGTGTTTGATCTCTCTTTATTTATTTTGCTGTTGATATTCACTATGTGATACTCCCTATTTATGATCATTTTATGAGGAAATGTCTTGATGGCTCACAGGCTGCAAGCTAGGGCATCATGCACTATTTATGAGCTCACTATTTGAGAAACTCATGTCCCTATTTGATTGGTCGGTTCTCTGTTTGTTATATTGAGTTTACATCATATATTTAGTCTTAATAAATATCTTATAAAACAACATAAAACTGACCCAAAATACTTTGTCTTAATAAAATTTTAATAAAACAATATATGTAATCTCAATAAAATCTTATAAAATAACATATATTGTGTGAAGTGTTTGATCTCTCTTTATTTGTTTTTCTGTTGATATTCACTAGCTATGTGGTACTCCCCATTTATGATGATTTCATGAGGAAATGTCTTGATGGCTCATGGGCTGCAAGCTAGGGCATCATACATTGTTCATGAGCTCACTGTTTAATACTGGCATTGTTTACATCTTTTCATTTGGAATGCTTGATGACCCGCGAGCTTTGAGAGCTAGGGCATCATTACTATTACCTTCAAGGCATTGTGTGAAGTGTTTGATCTCTCTTTATTTGTTTTTTTGTTGATATTCACTATGTGGTACTCCCCGTTTATGGTCATTTCATGAGGAAATGTCTTGATGGTTCACGGGCTGCAAGCTAGGGCATCATGCATTGTTTATGGGCTCACTATTTGAGCACTGACCAATCAAATAGGGACATGAGGTGCTCAAACAATGAGCTCATAATGACATAAATAATGCATGATGCCCTAGAAAAAAAAATAAAGAGAGATCAAACACTTCACACAATATATGTTGTTCTATAAGATTTTAATAAGACTAAATATATTGTTTTATTAAGATTTTATTAAGACAAAGTATTTTGGGTTAGTTTTATGTTGTTTTATAAGATTTTATTAAGACTAAATATATGATGTAAACTCATAATTATACTTGATATATATATATATATATATATATATATATATATATATATATATATATATATATATATATATATATATATATATATATATATATATATATATATATACTTCAAAGGAGGAATTATGAAATATAGTTGTAGGTAGTTATCTCTTCTATAATGATGGAGTGAACAGTAATGTTCAATGAGGTTGCTGCTATTAGATCATACATTAATACACTTACTATTTTGAATTTGAGCTCGGGCATCATGCAATGTTATTGTTGTCATTGCATGCTTGTTGTTGTTGTGCACCATATATTGTTTTATACACTGTTTATTTCATTGAGAATGTGAGCTTGACATTTGTAATGTATTTTCTATTATTGGATCGATGTCTCCATGTTGTTGAGGCTGTAGATGCATTGAATCACCACTTCCATTCTATTTTGATAGCAACAATATAACAAACAGAGCACTATCCAATCAAATAGGGACATCAGTATAAATGATGCAGATTTGTGTACCTCTTTGTTATGATGTAGCTTACTCACTGCATGCAATGGGGCCTCCTTGGGGCTGCCAAACATGTTGTGATGTTATGATCTTTACTTAAAATCACAATAGTGACTCACCAGGTGTTCATGCAGACATAAATGCAGCAATTTACTCTCTACAACATTCTTTTTAGTGCACATGTCCTATGGAATGGTTTTTCTTTCAAAAGTATATGTCTTGACTATGCACATGCATAATTGTAGATGAGGATCAATAATAGGATGTCATTCATTGGTTAGATATTTTTTATGTAACCCCCATCTCTCTTTTGTTTGTAGGTTCTGGATCACATAGGGGCACACTAGATTCATACCTGGGTCAAAAATTCATCACTTTAGGTAATGTCTGGCACCCTTATTATTAATGTTCATCCTCTTATGTATGCATGTACCCTTGCATTTTCTTCTAAAAGTTATTTTCCTTGTATAGTATATGCAAGTTATTTTTCATATATATACATGTAATCTTTAGATGCAATTTTTTTTTTCCTTTACATGTATCTTTGTATGAAATGAATACAAATTTAACAAGATCATCTAATAATGCAAACTAGGGTACTTGATGTTACATAGACCTTGCTATAACTTTGTCCTAGGACCTCCTAGAATCAAAGAGGCTAGTCTCCTAGCCTTAAGGGTGCTATCCTAGTCCCCTTCTAAGAAGTTTCAAACTCCTCCTTTCTCCATTTAGTCTATGACACCAAGAATATGATAAAGTTCACTATTCTAGGAACCTCTCTATCCCTTCTAAAATTTTTTATCTACTGTCTAGCCAAAAAAGGCTACTAGGTTTAGTAGGCCTAATTGACCTTTTTCTGCTAATAACTCTAAACTTCTCTGAGAAAAGCATCCAACTAATTATGGATTCAAATACCCTTTTGGGAGGGCTTTAAGATTCTTTTGATCTCCTTTTCCCATACTATCTGTACAGGGCCTGTTGAAAATGGGGCTATAAATGAGGGTTTGGTAACTCACTGTCTGTAATAGTAAGGGTTTAGTATTTTCCCTTGTATCCATAATCCCCTGAGCTCTCTCTACATTGGAGATGCTTGATCATGCATCTGACCTCCCCTCTACATCATTTTAACTAGGCTTTGAGTGCCCTCAATCACTCCATCTACTCTGCAATAGCACACTGACCCCTAACCAAACACTGATAGCTTGCCTAGGGCATCAGTTTACAGATACATCTTGAACTTTCTAGGGTCCCTCCTTTGCACAACATATATTATAGGGAGTCTAGACACAAATCCCATAGACCGGTACAAATTATATGGTGGGAGAGTGCTCTAGCACTCCATTATTCAAAGCTTTGTCAGTAGTAACCCGAGACAAGCCAAAATAAAGAAACCTATGAAGACTAACTCAAAACTAAAATGAAATGCTAAATAACTACCCTAGGAATTCAAAAACATTAACAATCATCACATGAAAACATTACAATTGGATATTCAATCCATTTCTTATCTCTGTCAACACAAAAATGTATATCTCTATCAAAGGAAAACTAGTTAAACAGTCTAACTGCAACCAAAAGTTTTCTATCTATATTGCACTCTTCCCTACGCCTTGAATTATGGTTTTCAAAGCTTAAATAGATCCCTCCTCAATGTTAGGGCCCATGGATTAGGCTAACTATCTCTTGATCTGGTTACATGCTTTTGAAAGAAAAACTATCATGACAACTTTCAAAGTTGTCATGATAACTTTCAAAGTTGTTAAGCAACTTTTGGTGGATAGACGAACCACCTACACACACCTCAAAAGCACTCAATCCTTGATTGAGTAAGGGTCATAAAAGCCATTTTAAAACCTCTAAAACATTAAAGAGGCCATTTGTTCAACTTTAGAACACTACCCAAGCCGATTACATGCTTTTGCAAGAAAAACTGTCATGACAACTTTTGGTGGATAGACAAACCACCTACACACACCTCAAAAGAACTCAATCCTTGATTGAGTACAGATCATAAAGGCCATTTTCAAACCTCTAAAACATTAAAGAGGCCATTTGTTCAACTTTAGAACACTATCCAAGCCAGTTACAATGAGCTCATGAACAATGTATGATGCCCTAGCTTGCAGCCCACGAGCCATCAAGACATTTCCTCATGAAATGATCATAAGCGGGGAGTACCACATAGTGAATATCAATAGAAAAACAAATAAAGAGAGATCAAACACTTCACACAATGCCTTGAAGGTAATATAAGTGATACGCTAGCTCTCAAATCTCGCGGGTCATCAAGCATTCCAAATGATAAGATGTAAACAATGCAAGTAAAACAGTGAGCTCATAAACAATGTATGATGCCCTAGCTTGTAGCCCATGAGCCATCAAGACATTTCCTCATGAAATTATCACAAATTGGGAGTACCACGTAGTGAATATCAACAGAAAAATAAATAAAGAGAGATCAAACACTTCACACAATGCCTTGAAGGTAATAGCAATGATGCCCTAGCTCTCAAAGCTTGCGGGTCATCAAGCATTCCAAATGCTAATTATGATGTAAACAATGCCACTATTAACAATGCTATCAAATAAACAATGCCACTGAAATTGAGTTAATGAGAAGACAAAGCTCAAATGCCTACCTCAAGTGCTAGTGCTCTCTTCCCAAATGGTGTCGGCCTCTTTGCACATGCCAAACTCGGATGTCCTCTTCACGCCACACAGAAATGCAGTGTCATCTTCATGGCAGCTCTTTGAATTCACAAATTACAAACTACATGGTATCATTGATACAATAACAAAAAATATGTTACAGGGCATCCCCTACCGGCCAACCCCTGAACACATGCCAAGCTCACGGTCTCAATGAAATAAACAGTGTATAAAACAATATATGGTGCACAACAGCAGCAAGCATGCAATGACAACAATAACAGTGCATGATGTCCAAGCTCAAATTCAAAATAGTAAGTGTATTAATGTATGATCATATATTTAGTCTTAATAAAATCTTATAAAACAACATAAAACTAACCCAAAATACTTTGTCTTAATAAAATCTTCATAAAACAATATATTTAGTCTTAATAAAAGCTTATAGAACAACATATGTTGTGTGAAGTGTTTGATCTCTCTTTATTTGTTTTGCTATTTTTCTAGGGCATCATGCATTATTTATGTTATTATGAGCTCACTGTTTGAGCACCTCATGTCCTTATTTGATTGGCCGATGCTCAAATAGTGAGCTCATAAACAATGCATGATGCCCTAGCTTGTAGCCCACAAACCATCAAGACATTTCCTCATGAAATGATCATAAACAAGGAGTACCACATAGTAAATATCAACAACAAAACAAATAAAGAGAGATCAAACACTTCACACAATGCCTTGAAGGTAATAGAAATGATTCCCTAGCTCTCAAAGCTTGCAGGTCATCAAGCCTTCCAAATGAAAAGAAGTAAACAATGCCAGTATTAAACAGTGAGCTCATGAACAATGTATGATGCCCTAGCTTGTAGCCCGCGAGCCATCAAGACATTTCCTCATGAAATGATCATAAGCGGGGAGTACCACATAGTGAATATCAACAGCAAAACAAATAAAGAGAGATCAAACACTTCACACAATATATGTTGTTTTATAAGATTTTATTAAGACTAAATATATTGTTTTATTAAGATTTTATTAAGATAAAGTATTTTGGGTTAGTTTTATGTTGTTTTATAAGATATTTATTAAGACTAAATATATGATGTAAACTCAATATAAAAAATAGAGCACCGGCCATTCAAATCAGGACATGAGGTGCTCAAACAGTGAGCTCATAAACAATGCATGATGCCCTAGCTTGTAGCCAGCGAGCCAAACTCGAATGCCCTCTTCGCGCCACACAAAAGTGTAGCGCTGTCTTCACAACAACTCTTTGAATTCACAAAAATTACAAATGACACTTTCTTTTTCTTTTTTTTTTGTTTATAACCAAACTCGTGTCACAATTAAATCAAAAAATGCCATCAAAATGAAATTGAGTTAATGAGAAGACAAAGCTTGAATGCCTACCTCAAGTCATGGCTACAATATGAAGATCAAATGCTAAGGAACTATGTTATAAAATTTGAAGGCATGAAATTTTATAACTGTACAAATATAAAATTTCAAGGAATGAAATTTGACCTCTGATTTGACCTTGATAATGCCCCCTCCATTGCTTATGCTTGATCATGTCTGCCTTGTGTTGATGGGCATGGTGGGTTACTGTTGTGGATGCATCATTTGGAAATGATGCCATAGCAACACCAAATGGAACAACATTAGGTGTTGTTGTTGCACTATTTGGATGATGTAGTCACAATACTAATTCACCAGGTGTTCATAGAGACATAAATGCAACCACAATAGTGATTCACTAGGTGTTCATAGAAACATAAATGTAGGGCTTCATTTGGATTCCAATGCCTATACACTGCACATGTTCCTAAGTGCACATGTTTTGCAGCATAGTTCCTTTTAGAAGTGTATGGCTTAACTATGCACATGCATAAGTGTAGATGAGGATCAATAATAGGGTGTCAGGAACTGCTTAGATCATTTGGATCTAACCCCATCCTTTTTTTCCTTGTAGTTTCTGGATCATACATGAGCATACTAGATTGAATCTAGGGTCAACACTTCATTACTTCAGGCAATATTAGGTACCTTCATTATTTATGTTCATCCACTTATGTATGTTTGCATTCATTCATATTCTTCTAAAAATTGGCTATACTCATATTCTTCTTGTGTCTGAGTCTTCTAACTATGATCAATTTAATGTTGTAAATCTTGACATAGAATTCGATATCAACTGATCATATATCCATTCCAAATGATATAAATCCATTTGAATAAACATACATGCCAAGAATTTGACAAAATGTCCATATGAAATCTAGAGAAATACATTAATTTTATAGCAAATTCATGATTTATAATGCCCCTTGATTTATAGTGAATTAATTTTATAGTGAATTCATGATTTATAATTTAGTTGTAGCAGCTCAATGTGTTTGAACTCAAGAATACCCCTTAGGAAGTAAGTGTATAAATGAAGGATGAAACACATAGGAAGCTATGAGAAGGTGACATGAAGCTAATGAAAGGAGGCATCTCAATGATGTTAAATCACAAGGGATTCTCTTTGTTCCCTGCAATGGAGTGAGCTAATTCTGAAAGTATAAATAGATAATTTTAACAATGTATAAAGTCCTTCACAAGATGTAATAAAAACACTAGTGGCAAGGAACGAGAACTGTTTGATGAAATGCCACAATAGTGGTGTCCCATGAAATGCTAAGATATTCAAAATATTGTTGGATAAATAGATAATTTTAATAATGAATAATGTCCTTCACAAGATATAATGAAAACTATAGAGTGAACTATGTTTGTCTGATTATATAACTATTATCTTATGTCACGTATCCCACACAGTCTCATGGATTGTCGAGTACAAGTGCATGAGGTGCAGGTACTAACAAAAAGGTATTTGTTAGAATTATCTTACTCGAGGGAGGAAAATCTAGGAATGGAAGAAAGTGAGACATTTAGTAAGTGTAATTCAATGAGATCGACTCGAGGTCAAAAGATCAGAAAGAAATTCAATAAACGCATGAAATTTTTCCTTGCTCAAGGGGGGTCGTGTTCTTATGATGATGAGAGAAAAGGTGACTCTGAGCTACCGTTTAGATACAAACATCTACAGAAATAGTGGGTCCCCAATGAACTTCCTCCAATAAACATTGATTTTTGTGTTAAAGAGAGGATATATCGCATAGCACTGTCTTCATTACATGGTTTGGGCCTATTTTCCATGGATGCCATAAAGGTCTCTTACAACAAAGTTGTCGAATTGATGGAGTATGTCAGACCTTGTTATGATTACATTAGTTGGATGTAGATTGCTAAATATAAAAAAAGTATGTGTAGGTATGCACTCATGGAAAATTATATACAACAAAAAGTCATTGAAAAAAGTAAAAAAGTAGCTATATATGTTGACGGAAGACCAAAAGCATCAGGGAATATTGTAGGCTTTATAAAGAGTACATGACTTGCGTCAACTAAGAAGTAACCCAATTGCATATTTGAGGTGCGCGAGGGAAATTGCATATTTGTATGTGCGATCAAATCAATACGTGGAGGTGAGGATTTGCTTATCAATTACAATTTGAATCGCATAGATACAAAAAACCCCATCACTATCATGGACAAGGTGGTACACATTTTGATATTTGTCTATTATTCAATATAACTTAGAATAAGAACACATGTTTTAACATGTCTGAATGATTTTTTTTGAAATACAGAGCTATAGTATAGATCAATAGCCATAGGATATGCATGGCGGTGATAGTTCTCATGGGACTTCTTCTTCCCAACAGGTAAAACTCATTGTTGTTGTACAAATGCACATACAAGAAAAATGTTAATGCATATTTTTGTTATGTTAATGCGTATATTTTGTTGTTCTACTATTTTGGATTTCTTTTAAATAAAGGGCTAATAATATTGTTCTCACAAATGAGTGCTAATCAGAGAAAGGGAAAGGAACAAGTAGTCCATGAGGAGCCGCAGAATGAGCATGATCCATTCGATGTTGATTTTTTATCAGAGGTTGATCTTGTGGTTGCACTGGAAAGGGTCCTTCGTGCAATATCAAAAGAGTTAGCTTGAATGGAAAATATTCAACCTCACACTCCTGAAATATAGAGGGTAATAGATATGTTGATTGGCCATGTTTAGAACTATAGAGTAAGTATTAATGTAGTTTTTTATTATAAAAAATGTTCAATAATGATTTTTATAGTAAGCTATTTTATTTATGTCATTAACTAAAATATATATGTGTTCTCTTTATAGGGGATGCTAAATAGATTAAAGGGCATTACCTTAGATGCAAATACTTTGGATGGTACATCACATATTTTATCCTCCATCTTGTCCATGGTTATCCATATTTTTTTATGCTCTAACAATATTTTTGTTCAACACCTACTATTGAACCTATGTTGAGTATGGTGCCTGGTACGAGGATCAGATCCACATAGGTAGTTCCACCTAAAATGTTGGCAAGTACACCTACTATTGGTAAGTAGAATCCTCTTTTTCTCTCTTATTTATCATGTGTTTATTTCACTTGAACTATATATTCTTTCTTAGGGGGCATTTTGTAATATTGGATTCATTTTATGTAGGAGGTGATGACACAATTCCTAGATGTACTCGTGTTAAATGTATGAGAAAAATACAATGTGATCAATTGCTCATGAGCAATGAAGATGGACTTCTCTTGAGAGTAGCCCAGCTTCCAGGTACTTTAAAGACTGATCCTTTCTTTTACTATACAATATAATACTCATAACGTAATGCACTAACCCCCTGTGTGGTCCCTTGCAATAACTAATTATAATAATCTTGTAATTATCTTGCAAGGAATAATCTATTTTATGAAAAACTTAATGATGAATGCCTATGCATTTTTAGGCTGACCATATGCACATGGTATCATATTTTGATTTCATTGTAAGATTAGATTTCATTTCATCTATTTATTCAAGTATATTAAAAGGTAGCTTTACTTCATTTATGAATCTAACAGTTTTTTTTCTTAAAAGGTGGTCAGCACAAGATAAAGGGTTAAAGAATAAGCTCATTGACTCTATGACAACACTTTTTGGACCCGAAGTCTTTCATAGACTTAGAATCCTTGACAAAGTGGGCACTATTTTGAAGTATATTAGGGACAACTACAGGAGTCAAATAGAACACAACTCTTATTATGAGCACCCTCCCTATATTCCTATTAATGAGTGGGAGGATCTTAAAAAGGATGCACTTGAGAGAAGTGTAAGACATAGTGGATGAGTAGTATCACCTGAGGAAAGAAGGTACGTGATAATGTTAATAATGAAATTATGTACTATTTACTCTTTGTACTTATGTGATATAACATACTTCAAACATCACATAGGTTGCTTGACACAACAAAGGCAACAACAGAAAGAAAACAAAAGCACAGGCAACACAGGCTTGGCTTGGGTGGATATTCAAAACTTGCTACATGAGTTGTAAGTATTAGTAAATGAAAAATCATATGCAAATATTTATAATTAAATTACAGTCAATTTAGTTTTGATGAAATTCACTACAATAAAAATTCATGATACTAATAAAAAATGTAGGTCTTGGAGTTCAAAAAACTGTTTACAGAAGAGGAAAAAAAAATAGGCTTCAAACAAGGCTATAAAGTCGTGGCTGAATGATACAAAGCAATGAGTGCACAAGGTTCTTCTGTTGGCTCTGTTGATCAGGTAAATAAGCCAATTGATTTTTATTTCAAGTTGAAAACTTTACCAATTACCGTATTTGATGTTAAGTTCCAACATAAAGTGAATATATTTGTTTTAAGTAAGGAAACACTGATTATATATTTGTTTAAAACTTTAAAGTGAATATATTTATATGTAGTAAACTGAATGATTAACATTTCTCAGTAATTATCGATATAAAAAGTTGTAAATATCGATAATCTTTTATGAGTAACGATGCTGGGTTTTCTTATTGGTTCTTTCCCAGTTGAACTCTTTTTGAATCAGTTTTATAAAAATTAATAATATATATAGTGGTTAGAAATCACTTTTGTCAAAAAAAAAAACATTTCTCAGTATTTGTCTTGTATTTATATGTATATATTGTCGATAAATACACTAATTATTTACATTGGAATGCAGCCTGCCGATATTGATACTGCACCAGTCGAGCACGATGGAGGCATCGATTCTAATGTGAATTGTAGTACTCAAGGTATACATTTTCTATTCAAATTTTGATTAATGAATATTTAATACAAGCAAACATGTTAAATTGAATTTGACGTAGTAATAAAAATTTAATTATAATGTGTTGGGATTAATAAAACATTTTGTATTGCAGTTGCAGGGGATGTAGAGGACATTGTTCCTGATGAGCGTGTTGAGGTTCAAGCCGCCAAGCAAGATGATGTGGTTGGACAAGGTAAAGAGCATCATGTTTATGTTTTTTAATGTATTTAAATGCTTGTAACAATAATGAATATATTTTAAATTAACCCTAATTATGAGAATCTATTTTTAATTGAAGCCTTTTATTTGTTATTGCAGAGGACCCACCTTTGCAAATGATAGTGAGATCATGTGCACGACCAAGAAGAAATGATGCTCGAGACATGGATATGCCTTTGCAACAATATAAGGAAGCAGAATAAAAGAGAAAGCCAAAAAAAAAATGATTCTCATTTATGCAACTTATTTGATAAAGACTGATGTTTATTTGATAATGCCTAATGTTTATTTACATGTGTTTGTGCTTAGTTCCATGTTTAGACACTAAGTTTCCTTTTATACACTATTGTAATGTTGGAGGGGTTTTCGCCAAATTTTAGTGGATTTCATATTTTGGGAGAAATTAGTATTAGAATGTTCAATGGGTTCTTTTCTAAAACAAAATACTTAAATCATCATCTTGTCTAGAATGGTTAATCAATTGTTTAAGGTGGATTAGTTGTGATGATGAGACACATCATTTATATGTTAACTGTGATAGTCTCTTGGTTTCAGGCAATGCAAAAGGAGATGCCTAGTTCAATATGCAATCTCAATTCATATACATAGGATATTAGGTGGAGTTGAAAAACACAACAGGGTTGCATTTTTTATAGAGGTCTTTAATTGCGTATTTTAAGTTATAGACCATCGTGAACATTGTAATTTTGACCTATTAAAAAAATGCAAACGTGTTGTGTTTTTTCAACTCCACCTGCTATCTGTGCATATTCTACTTGTGTTGCACGCACATTCTCGATTCAGAGTGGGAAAAATCTTATTTTCGATGCAAGGGAGAGAAGCCATACACATAAGTGATGGAGTTGAGGGGAGATGAAGGAATAAAAAACATTGAATTTAGAATTTTTCATCACAAAAATTGCAATGGAGGTCTGATCAATAGAAAAGATAGTAATGACCGTAGGAGAATGAATAGTGGTTACAGTTGTAGTGGGGAATATAGTGGAGGCCATCCATGAAGAAACTTGCTAATAGAGATGGTGTACAAGAAAAAAAAGGAGAAAAAAATGTAAACATGTTGGGTCTTCTTAGCTCCACCTGCTATCCATGCATATTTTGCTTGTGTTGCATGCACATTCTCGATTCAGAGTGGGAAAATCTTATTTTCGATGCAAGGGAGAGAAGCCAAACACAAGGAACATGCAAATAAACATGACAGCTACAAAACATAAATGTAGGTATCACAACAGCTAAGAAACATAAATGTAGGCATCATGGTCCCAATTTTTTGGAGACACAACATAATTGAATACTATACCTAGAAAATGCAACACAACCACTACTCTTGTAGTTCTAAGTTAACACTGTGGCATCCAAAAACCATATATAGATTCCTTATCTTTGGTTTTTGGATCCCGCAGTGTCAACCTGGAACTATAGGAGTAGTGGTTGTGTTGTATTGTCTGGGTATAGTATTCAATTATGTTGTGTCTCCAAACAATTGTGACCATGATGCCTACATTTATGGTTCTCAGCTGTTGTGTCCCAGGACCCCTTATGACCCTTTATGACCCCTAAGAATACACATCTTAAAGGTCTTAAAGTGTCGTAAAGGGTCATAAGAGGATCCTAGGAGGGGCCAGATGAGCTTCCACCTTCACATGGTTGGCCCTGTTAAGTAGAGAATGTTAAACTATTATCGAAACAAAGAGAAGCTCAATAATTTAAGATCTCAATCAAAGTATGAAAAATATATATTTCTTTTTAAAAAATAGTGAACACCAATCGCAATTATGATGGAAACCAAAGAATAATCAATGACAAAACTAAAAGTGAGGACTATCTTTTGGAAACATTAATCAATTCAAGGAGAAATGATCACTTCAGCTCACCTCAATAAGTCTTGACCCAAGATCAAGTCATATCGATTCATCTCAATGGCTACCAAGAACCAAGTCACAAAGAAACATGATAGACCACACTATGAATCCATTGTGAAGAGGCATCCAATGTCTCATAAGTCACATCAAATGACCCACTTTCTATAATCCAAGTCTCTCAGCTCAATTCACCTAGAAGAAGACTTCTCCCAAGTCAT
Source organism: Chamaecyparis obtusa (assembly GCA_027943335.1). Lineage (NCBI taxonomy): Eukaryota > Viridiplantae > Streptophyta > Pinopsida > Cupressales > Cupressaceae > Chamaecyparis > Chamaecyparis obtusa. The sequence continues at coordinate 447,763 of BSBK01010514.1, forward strand.
CACGGACACCATAGTGATCTACAAATCCAAGTCTCTAGACTCGACTCAATAATGTATGAGCCACTACCGAATCTAGTGTAAAGTCATCTCCAAATGACAACCAAATTTGAAAGAACACCAATCAAGTCAAACTAGATCGACAAATTTATATTTTTAAAAAAATATTTGTGATGTCCATTACAATTATGATAGTATTAGAGAAGCGATGACAATCTGTCAGAAATTACCAACAGATAACCATCACACCAATAACATTTCCGTCAGTATACAATCTTCCAAAGATAGATAGGCATTGAAAGCTTATGATGGTTAGTTTTCATAGGTACCACATTTTCGTCAATAACTAACTACGTCCGATGGAGATTCAGTATATTCACTGTGTTGAAACTCCCTTTTGTGATGATTATAGATGTCACATGTATGATGCCTATTGTAACCATCAGTGTTTCCAACTAAAAAACTATGATGTTAGATGGTGTCACTTAATCAATGGTATACTGTCTAAATTTAGATAATCAGCCATCGGAAAAAGGTCTCAAATGTACTAGTGTCACGCCCTCCAACTATGATATCATCAACAAAAATATCAGCAATAAGAATCTTCTCATCAGTTTGACCTTTCAAGTATAAATTGTTGTTGTCACATGTTCTAACAAATCCAATACTGATAAGATAGGAATGCAGTCTTTCATACCATGCTCTTAGTGCTTGTTTCAATCCATATATCTCTTTGTGCAACTTACATACCATGTTCTTTTGATTTGGATCAACAAGACCTTCAATTTGTTCAATGTATACCTCTTCCTCAAGTATTCCATTAAAAAATAAAAATTTGACATCCATTTGATAAACTTCAAATACTTTGTGGGAAGCATATGCAAGCAATATTATAACTCCTTCAAGTCTAGAAACTGGTGCAAAAGTATCACCACAATCAATACCTTCTTCTTGTGCATATCCTTTGCATACAAGTCTTTCTTTATTCCTAATGAATTCTCCATTTTCATTCAACTAGTTTCTGAATAGCCATTCGATTCCAATTACATTCTTATCATTTAGTCTTGGTACCAATGTCCACATTTTTTTTTCAGTATCTGCTCTATTTCTTCATTCATGGCTTTAATCCATTCATCATTTTCAAGCGCATCTCTAATATTTTTAGGTTCAAATTCATAAACTAAGCATGTGTTGTTTTTCAACTTACTTCATGTCATCATGTCGACTTTCTTGTTTCCAATAATCTGATTCTGTGGATGGTGTCTCTTCACATATTTTGCAAAAATTGGTTCAATTCTTTGTTCTTCATTGTATTCTTCACTCGGTTTAGGATCATGATCTTCATCAGTATCTATTTCCTGATTCTTGGTCTGTATAGGTTGATGCTCAGTATCATTATCTTGTTGCTCAACAATGCCAAGCTATTTCTTGGCTAGAGTGTCAAGTTTCTCAATGTATGTAAATCTACCATAATCTTCTGGTTCCTTTTTACTTTCTTCATATGTTTTTCTCAGCAAATTCATCAACTCTCACATTTTCACTTTGAATCATTTTATTTGTAGCCTTATTCAAACATTTGTAGGCATTTCTTTTAATATAATATCCTAAGAATATTCCTTCATCACCTTTTGAATCAAATTTACCATTTCTATCATCTTTCAAAATGTAACATCTACTTTCAAATATTCTAAAATAACTTACATTTAGTGTGTAACCATACCATAACTCAGGGTATTTTTTTGAATCTTTCTTCAGTTGTACTCAGTTCAATGTGTATACAGGAGTACTAAGAGCTTCTCTCTAGTATACTTGTGCAACATCCTTTTCAATCATTAGTGTTCTAGCACAATCAATAATATATCTATTCCTCCTTTCAACAACCCCATTCTGCTATGGTGTCCTCCATGTAGAAACATGTCTCTTAATTCCATGCTCATTACAAAAGTTAGTGAGCTCATCAAAAATAAACTCACCACCTCTATCTGATCTCAAGCATTTTAACTCTTTTCCACTTTCTTTTTCCACTTTAGCTTCAAACCATTTAAACATCTTAAAAGCTTCATATTTTCCTTTCAAGAACATGGTAGTCATCATCCTAGAGTAGTTATCAAAAAACAAGATAAAATATCTATCTCCATAGTAACTCTGAGTTCTCATAGGACCACACAAGTCGGTATGAACCAACTCCAAAATAGCATTAGATGAATAGTTTTTTCTCTTAAAACTATATTTTGACATTTTTCCCATTTAACATTGTTTACACATGACATTGTCAAGTTTAGATAAGCTTGGTAAACCTCTAACTCTCCTTTTCTTACCGATTTTAATCATGTTGTCAAAATTCACATGACATAACCTTTTGTGCCATAACCACACATCTTCAATTGTAGCCAAAAAACAAGAAGTTTCAACATTATCAAGATAAAATAGATTACATTTAGATTGTTCACCAGTACTGACCAATTTTCCAATCTCATCATAGATTTTCACCTTTCTATTCTCAAATGAAACTTAGTGAGCTATGTTATTTAGTTGTGCTACACTCAACATATTATAGTTAAGTCCCTTCACCCAATATGCATTCATACATTTGATCTTATTGTTCAACAATATAGATCCTTTTCCTTTTACTAGACAAGGTGTGTCATTTTCAATTGTAACAGATCCACCATTATAATGTTCAAGATATTCAAATTTGCCTTCATCACTAGTCATATGATGTGTACATCCACTATCAATAATCCAAGTATCATTCTTGCAAACTTTAGAAATAAGTGTTGTTTCAACATACCTTTCTTCTTCTTCTGAATCTTCTTTCAAGGCTACAAATACCACCTCAATGTCTTCATCAGTGTTAGTGTCAGCTTCATCATCATCATCATCTTCAATAAGGTAATATGCCTTCTTTCCTTTGTCATTGTAATCTTAGTTACTTCTTCTATCATACTATCGGCTGCTTCTATGTTCTCAGTTATCTCTCCTGTCAAATTTTCTTTCATCGAATCTTTCATTTTCTTTATCATCTTCTTTTCTATTTGGACATCTAGCTGTAATGTGGGAAATTTCTTTACTATTAAAACATACCAAAGGTAGTTTTCCTTTATATCTTCCCTTACCTTTCTGTAGTCTTCTAGCCATTAATGCTTCAAGCTCATCAAGTTCATCCTCATCACTATCACTATCACTCTTATTTCTTATCATGTGTTTACTGCTTGATTTACCAATTTTCAACTATCACATAAATGTAGACTCAACAGTAGGAACAATACTATTATCAAAGTTACTCAACTCAAAAGTAGTTAGTCTACCGATTAGACTATTAATTGTAAGATGATTACCCGAAGATGATCTCATCTCATGAATTTTAGAGACTCTAATAGAATAATTAGGCAGCAAGGTTCTAATAATTTTACTTACAACAGTGTCTTCTTCAATAATAACTCCTGCTCCTTGGATAGCATTGACAATCTCCTTAATTCGGTTCTTGTATTGTGAAATATTTTCTCCTTCTTTCATTTTCATGTCATCAAAATTTCCTCTAAGAATTTCAGCTTTAGCCATTAGCACATTTGCATCTCCTCTGTGAACTAGTGCAAGCTTGTCCCACATCTATTTAGCAGAAGTAGATGCCTTGACATCTTCAAATTTGGCATCTGATAAGGAAACACCAATCTCTATCATTAAAACATTGTGTTCATCTCTATCTCTCATCTGATGAATAGTCAAGGGTCCACTAGGCTGGATGAATTCATTATCCAAGTAGTATATAGTAGATTCTCCAATTCTAGATTAATGCAATCTCATTCTTCTTTTCCATGTCGAGAAGTTATCTTTGTTCAGCTTTGGCACTTCTCTTTTATAAATCTTGTGATCTTTAGCTTAAGTCCTTCAAACTTTTCTTTCCAAGAACTCTATGCTCTAATACCAATTATTAGATAATTGAGAGGGGGGGTGAATCAGTTAAGTCTAGTTATCCTATGGTCCCAAATCTCCCAGATGTATATATTAAAACTTTTCAATCAAATAATCAACTTAGTAATATATCAACTATGTCTTTCTCTTCATCTACCAATTACTAGTAAATTAAGTATTGTGTTCACCGATCTATTCAGCTATAGAAATGTGTAAAGTAAAATAGAAATTCAACACATCATACACATATAACACATATATTTTTAATGTGGAAATCCTGTTAGTGGAAAAACCACCTAGGACCGGTAACTTAAAATAATTCACTCTTCTGGAGTGAACTTGATTAGGATCCAACCGTGTTAAAGGTTAAAAAATACACTGTGAGGTGTTACCTGGTTAGAGGATTTATCACTAACAATTCTCCTTTGACCATGCATTCACTATGAGGTCAACAAGAAAATAATCAACATTTATTGAATGTCATATTGAAATACAAAGACTATTAAGTCTCACTCGGTTAAGAGATTTATCTATAGCAATGGTTAAACTAATACAGTAATGATCTTATTCAAATATAACTTTGATTTACATATTTTCAGATCTATGCTAAGCTAAAAATACCTCTGATCAATAATCAATTCAACATCTTCATTTCCTCCAACTCTTTTTTTCTCGGTATATACTTTCTCTAATTCTCGATGTTGTCTACAGTTTTTCTTGGTTCAGTCTTCAACCAGTATGATCAGTGTTGCATGAAAATAATCTTTTCACATGAATTCTCCTGGAGTATCAAGAATCCCAAACTCAATAGTGAATCTCATGTCTCCTTATATAGACATCATAAACCATTTTCTTTTGATCCATCAATTTTGCCTCTTAATATTCACCATTCATTTTATTGTTTTAACCTTCCTCAATAGTTGTATCATTAAAATGTTTCATTCTCCTTCATCTGATCAATCTTGAATTTTTTTAGTCATTAGATCATCATAACAAACATTATCTTCTACCTTGGAATCACAAGCAATTGTCCAGCTCATCATTTTTAGTCGGCTGTTGAAAACTCTATTTATTTCTTTCACTTGGTCAATACATAAATGCATCGGTGATTACTAGCTCAGTTAATACTATACTCAGTATACACTACACTTGCTCAGTATATACAAAAATATTCATTTACCAACCAGATAAACTTGTTTAGTTCTGATCTTCAATACATAATAGAATCATGTTATACAATCAAGTCATCAACATGATGCAATAGACTCATCAATAAGTTATCCAATGTATACCATATCCATATCTTTCTTATCCATCTCATCTTTACATAGATATCTCATTCCTTTACCATTTTCCTTCTTTAGATGTTTATAACCATCATGAAAAGTATAGTCAAAACTAGTTGACATAAATTGTTAGATAAATGAGAGGGGGGTGAATTAGTTAGTTCTAGTTATCCTACAGTTTGAAATCTCCAAGATGTATATATTCAAAATTTTCAAACAAATTATTAACTCGGTAAGCTATCATCAATAACTTTCTCTTCATCTACCGATTGACAGTCAATTCAATATTGTATTTACTGATTAGACTAAATATGAAATGTGTAAAGTAAAATAATAATCCAATCACATTAGATACACATAACACAAATATTTAACATGGAAACCCTGTTAGGGAAAAACCACCTGGGACTGGTAACCCAAAATTATTCACTTTTTTTAAGTGAGCTCAGTTAGGAGCCAGCCTTGTCAAAGGTTACAAAACACATTGTAAGGTGTGACCTAGTTAGAGGATTTATCACTAATAGTTCTCCATTGACCAACATTCTTTGAGTGTGATATTAAAATACAAAAAGACTATTAAGTCCACTTAGTTTAGAGATTTTGTTGTAACAATGGTTAAAATGATACAATAGTGATCTGATTCAAATACAACTAAGATTGTAAATTTTCAAATCTATGCTAAGCTCAATATACCTCCTTTGATCAATATTCAATTCAATCCTTCATATCCTCCAACTTGTTCAACTCGTTGAATAATTCCCTGATGCTTGGTAATACCTAAAGTTCATCTCAGGTTTGTTTGTAACCAATTTGATCAGTGGTGCATGAAAATAGTCCTTTCACACAAATTCTCCTATAGTTTCAATAATCTCTAGACTCAATAATGAATCTCATGCCTCTTTAAATAGACTTCATAAAACTTTTTCTTATCATCCATTATATTTTGCCTCTTAATCTCCATTATTCCTTTTTCCACTTCAAGCTTCCTTGATAGATGTGTCTATAACACGTTTCATCCTTCTCCATTTGATCAATCTTGAATTTTGTCATCTCTTAGATCATTATAACAAAATTTATCTTTTACCTTGGAATCCTTAGCAATTGTCCACCTCATTAATTCCCTTGGTTGTTATAAAATTTATTTTTTTCTCTTACTCAGTCAATACAGAATGTGTCGGTGATAACTAACTCGGTTATTAATGTTACTTGGTATACACTACACTAGCTCAGTGTATACAGAAATCTTCAATTACTGACCACATAAACTTGTTCAGTTCTGATCTTCAATACATAAAAAATTTATGTAATACAATCAAGTTAACAACATGATTCCATAGAACATCAATAAATTACCCAATGTATACCTTAGCCATATCTTCCACATCCATCTCATCTTCATGTATATATCTCATTCGTTTATCATTTTCTTCTTTAGATGTTTGTAACTATCATGATAAGTATATTCAAAACTAGTTTACGTCAATGACAATACATTGACTGATTTAATTTCCTTACATATCACTTTAGTAGCTCGGTGACCTCTAATCACTATTTTTCACTTTTCCATTCATTTCATCAAGATATTCAATCATTTGTAGGTTTTCAATCTCTCCCTTTGGCATTGATGGCAACACAAATATGAAATATACCATAGAATACAAAACATCTATACTAAAACTATATAAGTAAATGTTATAGCTTAGTAAGCTATCCCTAGCTTGTTCATTTTATATGTTTAATCACTACTTAGCATTTCATGCAGACTCTCCCTCCGGATTTGATCTTCTTTTCTTCTCTGATTCTTCTCTCTTTTTCTGAATTCTTCTCTTCCATTGGATATATATTTAATTGATTCATTCTCTCCCTTTGACAATAATTCCAAAGATAATAAAAGACTATGTAGTAGCTAAAATATTATCTCTAGTGTTCGGTTCAAATCAAGTACCTTCATGTACCAAAATACAGTGTTCTCTATTCTAGCTTTTCACAATCTTTAGGAAACCTAAAGTGTGAACAATATGCATCAACATCATTTGATTTTTTTGATAAAGTGTGAACAATATGCATAAACCTTAGTGACTGATAGATAGGGGATGGACCCCTAGTCTAGTCCTTAAGTAGTCAAATGTATCCTTCGGTTAGGGTTTGGTAAATATATCTGCAAGTTGTTCTTTTGATTTCACAAACTCCAATTTCACTTTCTTTTCTTGTACTTGTTCCCTCAAGTAGTGATACTTAATAGATATGTGTTTAGTCTTTTCATGCATCAATAGATTCTTAGAATTTTTTATAGCACTAGTGTTGTCACAATATATTATCACTGGATCAATGATCTCTCCATTCATTCCTTCCAAAAGTTGTTTTATCTATGCAATTTTTTAACAATTAGCAGTAGCAGCAACATATTCTACTTCAAAAATAGATTGAGAAATACATGTCCATTTATTTCTTATCTAAGTAACTAGTCTTTCTCCCAAAAAGAATGCTCCACCAGTAGTGCTCTTTCGATCATCAATATTTTGAGCCCAATCTGCATCGATGTAAACTTGTAGTTCAAAATTTCCCTCTTTCTTGTACCATAAACCATAATTCTCTATGTTTTTCAACTATCTTAGAATCCTCTTAACGATAATAATATATGATTCCTTAGGATTAGCATAAAATCTTGCTACAATCCCAACAACATGTGCAATATCCAGTCTACTATGAACAACATACATCAATTTTCTAATCATTGATCTATATAATGATTGATTTACCTCAGTTGACTGATCATCCTTTTTCAATTTGCATCATGTGACCATCAGTGTACCTACCAGTTTTGAATCTTCCATTCCAAAGGTTTTCAACACTTCTTTGATGTACTTTGATTATGTTATGAATATCCCTTCATTTTGTTGAAGAATTTTCAAACCAAGAAAGAATTTAATCTCTCCAAATATTTACATTTCAAATTCCTTTCTCATTTCATCAGAAAATGATTTGTAAATATTATCATGACCTCCAAATATGATATCATCAACAAAAAATTCAGCAATAAGAATCTTGTCATCAGTTTCTCCTTTCAAATATAAATTACTATTGTCACTTGTTCTAACAAATCCAATACTGATAAGATATGAATGCAGTCTTTCATACCATGCTCTCAGTGCTTGTTTTAGTCCATACAATGCTTTATGCAACTTACATACCATGTTTTTCTGATATGGATCAACAAAACCTTCAGGTTGTTAAATGTAAACCTCTTCCTCAAGTATCCCATTAAAAAATGTAAATTTAACATCAATTTGATATACTTTGAATCCTTTATAGGAAGCATATGCAAATAATATTCTAACTCCTTCAAATCTTGCAACTGGTGCAAAAGTCAAGCACCATAATCAATTCCTTCTTCTTGTGCATACCCTTTACATACAAGTCTTGCTTTGTTCCTAGTGACTTCACCATTCTCATTCAACTTGTTTCTGAATATCCATTTTGTTCCAATAAATTTTTTATCACTTGATCTCAGTACAATTGTCTATGTTTTGTTCTTCAGTATTTTCTCAATTTCTTCATTCATTGCTTTAATCCATTCATCATTCTCAAGTGCATCTCTAACATTTTTAGGTTCAAATTCACAAACTAAACATGTGTTGTTTTGTCTCAACTTACTTCATGTCATCATGTCAACTTGCTTGTCTCCAATAATTTGATTTTGTGGATGGTGTCTTCTCACAAATTTTTCTAACACTTCTTCTCTTCTTTGTTCATCAGTCAGCGTAGGATCAATTTCTTCCTCGGCATCCAATTCCTAATTCTCTATATCCATAGGCTAATGCTTAGTGTATTTATCCTATTACTCAATAGCTTCAACCTATGTCTTAGGTAGAATGTCACATTTCTCAATGAATGTATATCTACTGTAGTCTTCTAGTTCCTTTATGATTTCTTCATCATTTTTCTCAGCAAACTCATCAACTCTCACATTTTCACTTTCAATCATTTTGTTAGTGTATCATCTTAAAATGGAAGCACTTCCATGTTAAGAGCATTTATCCCTCTGAGCAAGTGGTCTGGGGTCATGTCAAGTGTCTTGATTGGGTCTTTGCATGGATCTAGTTGTTTCCCCCATGTTCTACTTCTCTCTCCCTATTTCCAACCTATTTTCTGGTAGCTTTTCCTGAGAATCTAAAGATTTTGACTTTCTAGGTCAAAGATGACCTGAAGGGTCAAGGATGACCTAGTCCATGACCTAGGTTAGGAGAAACCTCAACCCTAACATCGGGAAGAGACTACCTCATCCTTGATCCCAGGTCTAATTTTCAAATTTCAAAAGTTTCAGGATGTCAGGTTTCAGAAAGTTTTACTTTCCCGCTTTTAGGTCAGCTATTTCAAATTTTAGAATGGTAAATCCTTAAATTTCATTTAATCTAGGTCCATTTCTAGGGGTTAAGGTTAATTTGGATTTAATTATCCAATGTCAGCCTTCTCTAGAAGTTTGTCCCCTAGATCACTATAAAAGGAAGCCTTCCTCCCTCATTTCAATCCATCTATAATTCATTATTCATGATCTAGCTCTCAAGTGCAAGTAAGAAAGAAGGAGAAGGAAAGAAAGAAAGCATTCATTCATCTTCAAGCATTCAAGTAATCATCCATTCAAGCATTCATCAAGGAGATCCATTGTTAGCTATTGAAGGATTCAATCTCTTTGAAGCCCCCTTGAAGATTTCTCCATCCACATTCATCCAAGCCTCTTCCTATGCAAAGATACATTCAAGATTGGTGTTGAAGATCTAATGCCATTGATTTGAGACATCCTACATACATTTCTACATTCATTTGGAGCATCCCTACTTATGGATTCAAGGATTCGAATCCTCCACAAGGACTTCAACATAAGCAAGGTGAATAGTTTCATTTACTTTGTTTATACATATTGCAAGCTCAATTCAATTTCAAGGTTAATTCCTAAATTGGGGTTTGACCAAGGAAAACCCCCCATCCAAACAACAAAAACCATTTTTCTTATAGGTACAGCTACATGACAACAAATTGAAGTGCAGATATGGATACCCTTTTGGGTGAACTTTTGAGATCTGCAAACAGATTTTATGTCAAAGCTATTTCAAGTCAAGGAAGACCTTCTATGAGGGGTAGGATCCTACCCTAGGGTAAGACCTTGCCCTGCTATCTGGGTCAAGGATGACCTGCTTCCAGAAAGACAAAAGTTTTCTGGGTTGTCTCTGTCTGGGCATTTCCAGTCTGGAACATGTTGCAGAATTTCCCAAAACTTTGCACAGACATCAAAAATCAGCATTTTCCAGATTTTCCCTATTTTGAGGTTAGTATTTACCTTTCATTCATTTCAAATTTCAAGTATATACTTTCTATAGTAGATAATAGGGTTTTCTCCTTCATGTTCTCCATTATTTGATTCAATTGTGCGTTGATCACTTATTTGTGATTAATCCATTTGGATCTTTCCTTGTAGGTATTTGGATTAAGGATAGGTTCTATATTTCCCCCTTTTCATATCATATTAGATTATCTACCCTATAATTACCCCTCTAATAATGGAGGATCCATTTCACCTCTATTCAGTTAGAAACTTTATTCAAACATTTGTAAGCTTTACTTTTAGTAGAATATCCTAAGAATATTCCTTCATCACCTTTAGAATCAAATTTTCCATTTCTATCATCTTTCAAAATGTAACATCTATTTTCAAAAATTATGAAATAACTTACATTAGGTGTGTAGCCAAATCATAACTCACAAGGTGTCTTGCTTGAATCTTTCTTCACTTGTACTCGGTTCAATGTGTATACAGTAGTGCTAACCGCTTCTCTCCAGTGCATTTGTGCAATGTCATTCTCAGTCATTAGTGTTCTAGCATAATCAACTATGGATCTATTATATTCTATTGTGGTGTTCTCAGTGCAGAAACCTATCTTTTAATTCCATGCTCATTACAAAAGTTAGCGAATTCATTAGAAAAAAACTCACCTCCTCTATCATATCTTAAGCATATTAACTCTTTTCCACTTTACTTTTCCACTTTATCTTCATACCATTTAAAAATTTTGAAGGCTTCAAATTTATCTTTCAAAAACATTACTACCATCATCCTAGAGTAGTCATCAACAAATAAAATAATATATATGTGACCATAATAGCTTTGAGTTATCAAAGGACCACATAAGTCGGTATGAACCAACTCCAAAATAGCTTTAGATGAATAGGTCTTGCTCTTGAAACTAGATTTTGACATTTTTCCCATTTGACATTACTTGCACATGACATGGTCATGTTTCAATAAGCTCGGTAAGCCTCTAACTTTTCTTTTCTTATCTGGGTCAAGGACGACCGACTTACAGAAAGACAAAAGTTTTCTGGGTTTTCTCTGTCTTGACATTTCCAATCCAGAATAGGTTGCAAAATTTCCTGAAACTATGCACAAACATCAGAAATCAGCATTTTCCATATTTTCCCTATTTTGAGGTTAGTATTTACCTTCCATTCATTTCAAATTTCAAGTATATACTTTCTATAGTAGATTATAGGGTTTTCTCCTTTCTTCATGTTCTCCATTGTTTGATTCAATTTTGCATTGATCACTTCTTTGTGATTAATCCATTTAGATCTTTCCTTGTGGGGATTTGGATTAAGGATAGGTCCTATATTTCTCCCTTTGCATATCATATTAGTTTATCTACCCTATAATTACCCCTCTAATAATGGTGGATCCATTTCACCTCTATTCATTTTGGTGAACCCAACATACTTACCCTCTTTTCTTTTGTGAAATTAGATGTCCTATTGAGTTTTGTGGTGTTAGATTTCTCTTTATATTATCTTGTTGATGTTAGATTTCTCTTTTATGTTAAATGTTGCATGCTAATTAGATTCTTGCTTCTATATTTCAAAAATAAAAAAAAATTACAAAATCTCTTTCAAAATACAAAAATATTCATGCTTTATGTTTTCTTAGTTTAGTTCATTGTATTGGTTTATGAGATTTACTACTACTAGTCCTACTTATAACATTCCGGTTAGAAGAAGTCATAGGTTCATGGGTGCCTTTGACCCTGAATCTTCCTCTCCTTTCCTTAGGATCTAGGATGATAATTTAATTCTTCATGATTCCAATCCTATTATGGAGAAAAAATCTTCTCACTCATCTCATGATGAGGATGATGCTTTAAGAGTTCCTCCTAAACAAGTCCAAAAACTTTCAACGAAACTTGATTAAATGGGTAATTGGCTTATTCAAGAAAACCATAATCAAGATTATATTCAAGCTATATAGGCTCTTAAGAAAGTTATTTATGATAGTGATCAAGGTGTTAACCTCTTGCATGGTATTACTCACCTCATGCATTCAAATGTTAAACCTTTAGCTCAAGAAGCTCAATATTTAGGGTTGATTCCTCCTATCACTAGTATAGAACCTTCTTCTATTCCTTTACCTAGTGTTCCTACCTATACTCCTTCTTTGGTGACTATAATGGTTCCCTCTATTCCTATGAGTGTTTCTCCCATGTCCCTTCCTACATCACAACCTTCTTATCATAATGTTCCTTTTACTTATTCCAATCCTCTTCCAATTGTAGTTCCAAGTGTTCCTCTAGTTGTGTCTTCTATTCTTGCAGCTTCTTACACTTTACCTAGTGTTTCTAATGTTTCTATTCCTCCTATTTCCTCTAATGATTCAACAATCATCAGTTTGGCTCAAACCGTGTCATCTTTACAACAACTTGCCTCCTTAACTCAAAAAAAGTTTAGTATTCCTACATGTGACATGGGAAGTCCTTTGTACTGAGATATCATTTTTTCTCCTATTCCTCAACAAGTCAATATGCCTCATCTTGAGAATTATAATGGAAAAGGTGACCCCGCTCATCATGTTAAAAATTTTCAAATACTTTGTAGTGATTATGCTCATGACCATAGGATTTTAGCCAAGTTGTTTGCTAGAAATTTTTGTGACAAAGTCTTACAATGGTATTGTTCCTTGTCTCCTTATTCTATTGATTCCTTTCCACAACTTGCCAATGCTTTTATTCAACAATTTCAAAACAACATTGGCCCACAAGTGTCTTTGACTGATTTGATGCATTTTAAACAAAGTGCTAAAGAAAAATTGACTGAATTTATTGGTAGATTTAAGCATTTGCATGCTTAGATTTCCTATCCTATTCCTAATATTGATATTCAATGTATGTTTATTTCAAATTTGCAAAAAGATATTAGAGATAAGATTCTTCTTACTGAATTTACCTCTTTTCAACAACTTTGTGCAACACTTCATCATTATCAATTACAAGTGAGTCAATTCAAGAGCACCACTCCAATGGCTCTTGTTCCAGTTTAAAAAAGTGATGCTGCTCCTAATCCAAATAAATTTAAAAAATTCAACAACTATGTCAAGATATTCAAACAAGAAAATGCAGTTGCTGATCAAGTTGTTGTTGCATCTCACAATGCCACTTCTGCATCCATTGCTTTTTAATTAAATCATACATTTACTCCTCTTTTTGAATCTTTACATTCTATTATGAATAGGTTGTTAACTGCTAATATGATTACTTTACCTCCTATTTGACCTCTTTTACCTTCTACGATTGCATCTAAATCTTTTGATCCTAAAGCTTTTTGTCAATATCATCGTTAGAATGGTTATGATACTGAGAAATGTTATTCTTTAAAACATAAGGTTCAAGATTTAATTGATTATAATGCCTTATCTATTGATAATCTTGATGGTAGTGGGAATAAATTTGTCTCTCCTCCTAATCAAAATCTTCAAATCTATATGAATCATTTACCTATGCATGATACTAATACCATTTCTCAGCCATCTTCTATGGAAATTATGTATGATTCAAGGATGGATGATCTTAATCACATTGTTAATCAAGTGGGGCATGTTGTTCAATCTGTATCTCCACCTCAACCTAAACCTCAAATTCAACCTCAAGTTCCATCTCAACCTCAACTAAAACCTAAGCCTAAAATGAAAATGTTAGAGTAGTCGAGTATTGCTAATAATTAAATTAGTTAATTATTAGTTTATCTACTCTTTGCTTAAGTTAGACTTAGGAAAGTTTCCATTTCTTAGAAGTTTCCCTTTTAGGGTTTCGGTATCCTTTATAATGATTCACCGCTTTGTAATTCATAAGGAGATTGTATTATTTTCATCATTGTTAATAGAAGATTATTTTCTTGCAACATGGTTTTGCAGTCTCTGGCCTTTTGGCCGCCATAGTTTCTGCCTTCTCTTCTGTCTTCATTCTTGTAGCAGTCTTTGCATGCAGGTGTTCTTGGGAAGATTTGATGGTTATCAAATCCAACATGGTATCAAAGCCATCTTGCTGCTCGCTGTTCGTGTTTTGTTGAAGTGTTTCAGAAGCAGGAGGTTTTCAAGGGTTTCAAGAGTTTTTTTTGTGGATCTAGGGGGGAGCCAAAATTTGGCTCACCTTGGGCAAAAACGGACACCACCATTGTGTCCGGAAGGCCCAAGAACCCCTAAATCCATATAAAACTTGTCCATTTTGGACACAGTGGCATCTGAGGTAAAAAAATTTTGCATACCAGGGCCGTACGGCCCTGGCACGCACTCCGAGACAGCGGTTGTCAAAAATTTTAAAAAAAAATATAAAGTTTTGGGCGGCCGCCCGGCGGCCAACACAGAGCCGCCGCCCGCTGCCCGCCGGCCCCGCTCCGCCAGTCTGCGGCCTCCGCCGCCCTCGGCCCCGCCGCCCATGCCCGCGCCCTCCGCTCCGCCGGCCCGCCCACCGCCGGCACCTCCGCCGCCCATGCCGCCTCCGTCATCCATTGCCACCGCTCCGCTGCAGCGCCCTCCGCGGCCTCCCCTCCGCCCGCTCAGCTCCGCCCTCCGCTCCGCCGGCTGCCCGGCGGGGTTTTTAAGCCCTGCGGGCCCTAGCGGCGGTCACATGGGTGACCGAGAGCTCTAGCTCCAGCCCTCTACGCGCGCCATGCGCCCAGGGGCTTTGCATTTCCAACCCCAGGGGATTTAAAATATTTTTTTTGAAGCCTTTTTAGGGTACCTGGGCCTTTTTTGCAATATCTTGAGCATACGGAGGTCTTTTTTCGACTTCTTTATCGCTCTTTCCGAGCTCTTTCTGATTATAGAGGTTATAGTTTTTGGATCTATTGTTTTGACAGTGTTTTTTTTATCAAAGTTGATGTTTACTTTTTGCCTTCCGGGAGCCATATCTCGCTCATCCGGACTCATTTTTGGGCTCACCTTATATCGTCAAAAAGATGGTTCTGTGTGCTATTCAGTGGCAGAGGTTATTTTTCCAGATTCTACTCCAGGTTTTCACTCCTCCGCGTTTGGCAGTTTATGCCCTCTGGTGGAGTGCTTGGTTCTACAGGTCCGGGGATCTCTTCTTCTGGTTTCTTAGTGCACTCTTCTTTCTAACTTCTGAGCTTGCATGCTCTTTCTGATATATCTTTGTTCTGTAAACGCACTAAGATAAAGTGCCCTCTTCTGCATTTCTAGGATCTTTTTCACCTAGTTTAGTTTTAGTATTCGCACTCAGTTATAAAGTGCCATGGGGGGATTCTGATGCATTTGCCACTATAGGCGCATCCACTCTTGTCAAGTGAGCGTACCTTCCATGACATTAGCCCATGTAGACTGTGTCTCTGACACCGCCCTTTATCCTGTGTGTGTGCTTCTATTGCACTATTGGTGTTCCTGGTTCTTCTTCTGCAGCTGCTTCTGGCATCGCATTTTAGTGTTCCTGTCACCTCTCCCAGTTCAGCATTATGGGGGGGTTCACCTGTTGGTTCTATTGCTTCCTGGTTCGATTGATCAGCTCTTCAGACATTGTCTTCTCTACCTGGTCATGCACTTCAGTGGGGGTTCCAGCAGTATCTTCTGACAGAGTTTTCAGACATGCTTCGGAGGAGCTTCTTGCTCTCTTCTTGTTCCTTTCTCTGGGACATCTTTTGCTTTATGTTTTGGGTACCTGATCAGGCCTAGTTGCCGGGACCAATCTTTCCTGCTTTCTGTAGTAGTTTAGCTTTTTTTGCTTCTCCCTAAGTTACACTTAAGGGGGGGTGTTAGAGTAGTCGAGTATTGCTAATAATTAAATTAGTTAATTATTAGTTTATCTACTCTTTGCTTAAGTTAGACTTAGGAAAGTTTCCATTTCTTAGAAGTTTCCCTTTTAGGGTTTCGGTATCCTTTATAAGGATTCACCGCTTTGTAATTCATAAGGAGATTGTATTATTTTCTTTATTGTTAATAGAAGATTATTTTCTTGCAACATGGTTTTGCAGTCTCTGGCCTTTTGGCCGCCATAGTTTCTGCCTTCTCTTCTGTCTTCATTCTTGTAGCAGTCTTTGCATGCAGGTGTTCTTGGGAAGATTTGATGGTTATCAAATCCAACAAAAAACTCAACCTAAACCTTGACAAAAACCTAAGAATAAAAGACCTCGGGAACTTTTGATTACCTCTGATGATTCTAAGACTATTAAAGCTCTTGATGGTCCCCTTTATATTTATGCTAGCATTTCTCAGATACCTACTCATGGTTGTCTTGTTGATCCTACATCATTAGTCAATATTATTACTGAAGAAAATCTTTTTATGAAAAATTTGCAATGTGATTCTTATGATACATCTGATGTGTGGATTCAGACTTGTAACAATTTTCTTTATCAATCATTTGGTTCTATTAACTTTTCGATTGAACTTTGTGGTAAAATTGTGAACACTACCTTTGTTGTTGTTCCTACTTCTGATCAATTTTAGGTTAAGCTTGGTTTTCCATGGTTAAATGCCATGCATGTTGTTGCTTCACCTATCCATAAATGTCTTAAATTTGTTCATGATGAAGAAGTGAAGATGGTTAATCATAGTTTATATCAACCTTCTAGGCCTAGAGATTGTGCTACTCTTGATTTCTTTTAGCCTTCATTACCTAATTCATGTCCTTCTCAACCTGATAATCTTTTCTGCTCATATCAAACCTATAAGCATCATAGGATTCTCAAATTAAGTGTACCTCTCATGGATCTTAATCATGGCCTTTTGCCTACACCTTCCATACCTCCTTTATCCATGAATTCTACATTTGTTAATCAAGCTCCTACTGTTGATCGTCCGACTACTGATAATCCTATTAATCTTCCTAAAGAACCTATGATTGTTCCTCCTAGTTCTCAACATATTTCAAGTAAATAAAAATGTAATCAATATGCTAATGAACATCATAAAAAGTGTCATGCTCAATCTAAAGCTCGTAATTCCATTCTTCAAAATTCTTTACTTTCTTCTAATAAGCCTATGCATGATGTTGTTACTAATAGTGATGTTAAGATGCATGATTATGATGATTCTATTCATATCTTACATCCTATTTTGATTAATTTGGATAAATAAGATACTCTTGATGATGAATATGAGACTATTGACATTGATATTGATTTACCTAATATGCTTTCATCATAATTAACACTTACACCTAGTATTGAACATTGTGATTCTCAAGAGGATCCTCATTTGGAATTGGTTGTCATTCCTACTATGTTGGATGTAGTCCCTCTTGCAAGTTACCCACCTTCCCTAAACAATATAAAACAAGATGGGGACAGTAGGCAGTGTGCTTGATCGACTTGTCCTTTATGGTAGCTTTGTTGTGTGTTTTCCTGTTGCACTATGCCTTCTCCCATGATGTGTTTTCTAAATGTTGTTAGATTCTTTTATATGACCCTTATTACTCAGTTGGTGCAAGGTGATAAATAAATTGAACCTATTGTACAATTCCTCTATATGTATCTCTATTCTTCTATATGTTGTTTCATGGTATGTTGTACCTATGCTATTGTTCATAAATGTTTCCTTTTGTAATCTTCTTGGATTCGAGACTTGGTAGCACTGATTCTTTTTGGTCTCCATGTCATGGTCCAAAAATATTCTTATTTGTATCTCTTAGGTGATCTTTCCTCCTTTGTTATTGTAGTTCTACTTTCTTTGGGGAATGATGTCAATTCATTTGCAATAATATCATATACATATATTATCTTCTGATCATACCAACCCCATGGTAGGTAGATCCCTTCTATGTTCTTTGCATGTTTATGTGGTATTTCCCTTGATTTGTCTTTGTCTGGGGGCATTTCATAGTGGAAACGTAATTAGTGGAGTTTTTTATGTTTCCGTTAAATAGATTGCTCTTGTTAAAGTGTTAGAAATGAATTTAATGTGGGGGCATATGCTCTTCTCACCTATTGCACACACGCACTTTTCAATACACATATATTATTTTTCAAGATACTTTTCTCCCTTTCTGGATTAGCAACTAATCCTTAAAGCATGGATTTATATTTTAGGATCTCTTGATCCCTCCAGTTTCAATTTTTTTATCCCTTAAGGTCAAAGGTGTCCTTAAGACTAGATCTCTTTTTCTTTTGGTTTTACTCTTATGGAATAGAATATTCCTAAGGGTGAATCCTTGATGGGTTGAATAGTGAGTAGCCACATTCACTAGGCAGTTCAATTTCATCTTTCTAGTTGTGATGTTTCCTTGTGTGGTTCACAATGGGACAAAAGTTCTCATTGGGTGAGATAATCACACCCTCTTTCTCTCTCTCTCTAGAGATGTGTCTCTTGTTGTGATCTTGGAGTTGGAAAAGACTTGAGTCCCTAGGGACTTGATGATCTCTTTGTCCCTTTGATTTTAATAAGACTATCTTTTCATTATGATCTCCTTTACCAAGAGTTTGCATCGAGTCCATACTCTTACTAAAGTGGGGGCTTAATGTATCATCTTAAAATGGAAGCACTTCCATGTTAAGAGTGTTTAGCCCTTCGAGTAAGTGGTTTGGGGTCATTTCAAGAACCTTGATTGGGTCTTTGCATGGATCTAGTTGTTTCCCCCCTATTTTGCTTCTCTCTCCCTATTTCCAACCTATTTTCTGCCAACTTTTCCTAAGAATTTGAAGATTCTGACTTTCTAGGTCAAAGATGACCTAAAGGGTCAAGGAAGACCTAGTCCCTAACCTAGGCTAGGGATGACCTCAACCCTAACCTAGGGTAGAGACCACCTCATCCCTAACCCCAGATCCAATTTTCAAATTCCAAAAGTTTCTGGATTTCAGGTTTCAGAAAGTTTTACTTTCCCACTTCTGGGTCGGCTATTTTGGGTTTCAGAATGGTAAATCCTTAAATTTCATTTAATCTAGGTCCATTTCTAGGGGTTAAGGTTAATTGGGATTTAATTCTCCAATGTCAACCTTCTCTAGAAGTTTGTGTTATTTGGTTGGGGGGTTTGCCTTGGTCAAACCCCAATTTAGGAATTAACCTTGAAATTGAATTGAGATTGCAATATGTATAAACAAAGTAAATGAAACTATTCACCTTGCTTATGTTGAAGTCCTTATGGAGGATTCAAATCCTTGAATCCACAAGTAGGGATGCTCCAAATGAATGTAGAAATGTATGTAGGATGTCTCAAATAAATGACATTAGATCTTCAACACCAATCTTGAATTTCCTCCCTGATTTCAATCCATCTACAATTCATTATTAATGATCTAGCTCTCAAGTCCAAGTAAGAAAGAAGGAGAAGGAAAGAAAGAAAGCATTCATTCATCTTCAAGAATTCAAGTAATCATCCATTCAAGCATTCATCAAGGAGATCCATTGTTAGCTATTGAAGGATTCAATCACTTTGGAGCCCCCTTGAAGATTTCTCCATCCAAATTCATCCAAGCCTCTTCCTATGCAAAGATACATTCAAGATTGGTGTTGAAGATCTAATGTCATTTATTTGAGACATCCTACATACATTTCTACATTCATTTGGAGCATCCCTACTTGTGGATTCAAGGATTTGAATCCTCCACAAGGACTTCAACATAAGCAAGGTGAATAGTTTCATTTACTTTGTTTATACATATTGCAATCTCAATTCAATTTCAAGGTTAATTCCTAAATTGGGATTTGACCAAGGCAAACCCCCCAACCAAATAACAAAAACCATTTTTTCTTGTAGGTATAGGTACATGATAGTGAATTGAACTGCAGATCTAAGATCCACAAATAGATTTTCCGTCAGAGTTGTTTCAGGTCAAGGATGACCTTTAGTGAGGGGTAGGATCCTACCCCAAGGTAAGACCTTGCCCTGCTATCTTGATCAAGGATGACCTACTTCCAAAAAGACAAAAGTTTTCTGGGTTTTCTCAGTCTCGACATTTCCAGTCTGGAACAAGTTGTAGAATTTCCCAAAACTATGCACAGACATTGGAAATCAGCATTTTCCAAATTTTCCCTATTTTGAGGTTAGTATTTACCTTCCATTCATTTCAAATTTCAAGTATATACTTCCTATAGTAGATTATAGGGTTTTCTCCTTTCTTCATGTTCTCCATTGTTTGATTTAATTGTGCATTGATCACTTATTTGTGATTAATCCATTTGGATCTTTCCTTGTGGGTATTTGGATTAAGGATAGGTCCTATATTTCCCCCTTTTCATATCATATTAGTTTATCTACCCTATAACTACCCCTCTAATAATGGAGGATCCATTTCACCTCTATTCAGTTAGAAACCTTATTCAAACATTTGTAAGCTTTACTTTTAGTAGAATATCCTAAGAATATTCCTTCATCACCTTTAGAATCAAATTTTCCATTTCTATCATCTTTCAGAATGTAACATCTATTTCCAAAAATTCTAAAATAACTTACATTAGTTGTGTAACCAAACCATAACTCACAAGGTGTCTTGTTTGAATATTTCTTCACTTGTACTCGGTTCAATGTGTATACAGTAGTGCTAATAGCTTCTCTCCAGTACATTTGTGCAACGTCTTTCTCAATCATTAGTGTGCTAGCATAATCAACTATGGATCTATTATATTTCATTGTGGTGTTCTCGGTGCAGAAACCTACCTTTTAATTCCATGCTCATTACAAAAGTTAGTGAACTCATCAGAAATAAACTCACCTCCTCTATCATATCTTAAGCATATTAACTCTTTTCCACTTTAATTTTCCACTTTAGCTTTATACCATTTAAAAATTTTGAAGGCTTCAAGTTTCTCTTTCAAAAACATTACTACCATCATCCTAGAGTAGTCATCAACAAATAAAATAATATATATGTGACCATAATAACTTTGAGTTCTCATAGGACCACATAATTCGGTATGCACCAACTCCAAAATAGCTTTAGATGAATAGGTCTTGCTCTTGAAACTAGATTTTGACATTTTTCCCATTTGACATTACTTGCACATGACATGGTCAGGTTTAGATAAGCTTGGTAAGCCTCTAACTTTTCTTTTCTTATTGATCTTAACCATGTTGTGAAAATTCACATGACCTAATCTTTTATGCCACAATGACACATCTTCATTTCTAGCCATTAAATAAGAATTTTCAACATTGTTAAGATAGAACAGATTACCTTTTGATTGTTCACCAGTACTGACCAATTTTCTAGTCTCATCATAGATTTTCACCTTTTTATTAGCATTAATAAATTTTCTAGCAATTGAACTCTATGTTTTTAATTTTGATAGATTGGCAAAGGATTTTATTGTCTAGTTGCGGATTCCTTTTAATTTTTTATCTTTGTCCTTAATCCGCAAAGGAAATATTTTTGCAATCCACAAAGCTCTAGTTGAAAACTTGTTAAAAGAACCCCAAGGGATTTCATTTTGAAGATAAACCCTTGGTCAGCCTTTTATCTTTCTAATTGATCCTTACTTTTTCGATCACTTAGGTTCATTTTACAACATGTGTTCCTTTTTATCATTGGGAGGGGCCAAAGTTTTTAAAAAGTTTGATTTACCTACTAGGCCATTTAATTTTTCCTAAGTCTTAAAACCCTGATGCCCTTTTAATTTTTCCTAAGTCCAGGTGTTTTATTAAAATTTTAAACCTCTCATTGATCTGATGGCTAACACAATGCCACAATGAAGAAATGCTCAAAGATTAGCCATCATGGGGTCACAATAGCCCTTGGATGCATTAGTAACGAAGGAAACAAAGCAAGCGGGACCAGTCTACTGGGTTTTATATCTACCGTCTAATCATAATAATCTGACGATGTACGTTCAATAGGCCCAATCACTAAAGGAATTAAAGTACTAACAAATGTATTCTAGTCTAACTGTCGGTCCAATCCCACAATAAAAAGGTAACTGAGGATTAGTGATTGTGGCATCATGACAACTGTTAGATCTGCCAGTCTGCATGGAGTGACGTCAGTGGGGCTAAGAGATAAAGCTTCGTAAAGATTCTAACATATTTCTTTTAATTAGATGGCTTTCACAATGCCTTAATGAGAAGATGATGAAAGGTTAGTGATCATGGGATTATGCCTACCATCCAATTGTCCAAGACAACATAAAGTAAAGTGGTGGGGTCAAGTTACTATGAAGTAAGGATAACCGTTGGATGATCTTGATCCAACAGTGGCTATGAAATCCAAATGTCAAGTGGGTCCAAAGGGATGTATTCTTGATCACCGTCAGATCTATTTTGATCAATGAAGGGTGTGGAGCCACAATGAAAAGGTGATCAAACATCAGTAATCATGGGATCATGACAACCGTCCAATGTTCTTTAAGTGAAGATCGACAATTCTATTTTAAACTTGCTATGTTTGGTGCGAAAGTTTTCATATCCGCTGAACTGCAAATTTTCAAATTTTCAGAGAAGTAATGGTAGAGTGTGTGGGATGGCTGTCATGAGTTAATTATTTTTGATACGCTATAAATCTCCTAATGATTCATTTCTAAAAATCAAAGATACTAAATTTTTGAATTACTTTGGCGGAGCAAAATTGTAAAGAAAGTTTTATTTTCTAAGAAATTGTTAGTCAGTGAGTGCTTTTGTGAATTCTTGTCTCTTTGTTATTACTTGATTGAGAATTTAGTTATAAGCATTTGGGATAAACTATCAGTGTGTTCATGTTTCTGAATTATTGATAAAAACCCTAGTTTCAAAATGGCACCAAGGATAGAGCTAAAAGGGAATGTTGAATATCATGAGAGGGGTTTGCATGATGATTTATTAGAACAACTTGATCATTAAACCAATTATTCATCCAAAGTAAAGGAATTAGTTCCCAAGAACTCTAGAGTTAAGGTTGTAAATTTCCTATACATCAAGGGAAATTATATGAGAGATGCTAATATTGAGGTCTCTGGTCTAGTATTGTTTAGAGTGGGTTTTGGGTAGAGACATGCTTTTGCTCCTAGTAGAAATGTGTGGCAATTCCACTTAGGGAATCTTCTTGTACCTAATGTCTTCATGGATGCCAATATTTTGATTCAAGCAACACAAAACTATGATCATGTAGCCAAGGTTGTCATGGATATCAATGAAAACCCTTTAATCAGTATTACAATTGAGGAGATTAGAGAGGTCTTCAGATTGAGTGACCCAACTAGTGACCTGGAGAAGATAGACTTTGATGAAGTAAAATAGGTTTATAATGCTCAGAGGGACTATCTTAGGAATGGTCCTTTGAAGGATTTTTTTTAAAATATTGGGGGTCTAACTATAGTAGGACCAAATTTTTGGAGAAGATGTTGAAGAGCATATCCCAGTTCATTACATGTTTATGATTGCATAGATCTTTCACCCATTCTTGGCTGTCACTTTTGACTTTGCTCCTGATGAGGCATATTAATGCCATACTTTATGATACCCTAGGATGATAATTGCTAGACCTTTTGCTTCATTTTGATACATTTACCTCAAGACTCTTATGTTTTTCTGCTAGTACATGGCATGTTGCCAACAGACATTTAACATGGTTTGAATGTACTTAAATATTCTATGCTTGGATAAATTACTATATTTCTTGTTCTCAAAGATATTGTTGTGTTTCCATGAGTAGAGTAGATGTATGAATATGATTGATTATGTGTGTTCTAATAATTACTATCATAAATGTCTTATCCTAACCCTTGAAGGCATAGCACATTGGAATAGAAAATGTTGTTTTGACTAGGTATGACACATTCATTCATGGAGTGTTCCACCATGTCTTCTTGCAGCTTTCAGCGGAAGAACATTCAATGCAGTGCCAATTGAAGGATAAGGTGGCAGTTCCAGTGAAGATAAAGGTGGCATGTTAATTTCTTTGAGAAGATCTAGGTGTGAGTGGGAAGTTAGATTTTTTGTCACGACAACTCTTTCCTCTGCAATAGATTTAATCTATTTTAGTCTTAAAAGATTTCCTCCTTTCTAGTCAGTAGTGTTGTAATAAAGATCCACCTATTTCTGAGGTGCAATTAGGAAAGTAGTTAGGATTTTTTTCTTTAAATAAATCCTTGCTCCTGCGTGAGAAAGGAGAGCATTTTCAAGTGTATTATAGCAACAATTTTCTTTCACTATTTCATGGAATCTCTACACTTCGTCATTCAATCAATAAATAAATAAAGTGTTGATATTCAATTGAGTGTAATTGCGATTCAGGATACTCATCCAAGGGGGCCCACTTGGTGAGAAATCCATAGTTAGATAGATTCATATTAGCTAGAATCATTTCTTGCATTTTTTTTGTTTCAGTGCCAAGTGTTGAACTGCTCCTGCAACCAAAGTTACAAATCAGCTAATGCCTTCTGCAGCCAAAGTTGTGGAACAGTAGAAGTACTATGGAATAGTTTGTAAGAGTCCCCATGTTTTGTTAGTAGTTATATTTCTATAGTTTCTATTCCAACATTTACTTTTTCACAGCTTTAGCTTAAGCATTACTTTAGCATTCATTTCCTACAATCATAGCATAGTTTTCTTTTAGCATTTCTTTCTTGCAGCAATGATAAAATATATGGCTAAGTGATACATAGTGCATATACTTTTCTGGCCCATTTCAAGTAATATGTCTCTGGTCTAACATACTAAATGAATTTCTATAAAGAGGATAAGCTGCTCGGTCGGATGTCTAATCCTTGAGTTCAGAATTATACCTAGTTTTTGAGCCTTTATAGGAAGTGATCATTTTTGGCACCATTTTCAGGGATGGTGCCAAACCAAGTCCTCACAAATCCATTCCTAGAATTTGTTTCATTCCTAGCTTTCATTAGAATACATTACTTATAGATGAACTATACAAATCACATCACTCCCTACTATCTGTATGCATAACTAAAGAAGAAACACCAGAGGAAGGTACTTTCCAAATCAATCCAATCATCCATTTGAGGAAGAAAGTTCATTTTTTGATGCCACCATTGACCTCCCTAAAACTACATCATCCTCATCATCTTTTGAAGAAGAACATGTTGGAGATTTTCCAACAAGCCAGTGCTGACTATATGTTTGTCATTGATGACAACATATGGTAAGAAGCATGTGTAGAAGACTTATGTAGTAAGATTTGAGTATATGTAGCATGGACATGTTATCAGCATCATATCATGGACATAGAGGTTAATTGTTAGTACAGACAGTTATGTAGCAGCTTGTATCAGTAGTGTTCCTAACAGAGTTACAGGCAGTGTTCTATATGTGATTGTCCGTACAGTCATCATGGAGACTTGTGCCTTTGGATATGTGATGGAGACATGTGTTACAAGTAGTGGTTTCCATTGCACCAAAAGATCAACCTGTTAATGCCTAATACAACCACTAGACTTATAGAAGACATAGGAGGTGGTTAAGCCATGTCATGAATCCCGAGGGGAGCGCTGACCATTTTGCCAACAATCTCCCCCTCAACATTCCTTGAGGGGATTCAAACCTATAACCAAGCTCTGATACCACTTGTTACAAGTAGTGGTTGTCATTGCACCAAAAGATCAACCTGTTAATGCCCTATACAACCACTAGACTTATAGAAGACATAGGAGGTGGTTAAGCCATGTCATGAATCCCAAGGGGAGAACTGACCATTTTCCCAACAACATGTTAGTTTTTCTCCATTCATGGACACAGAGTCTGATGTGTAGTAGAAGTGAAGTTATGTAGTTTCCATTCACTAAATTTAGTTTCATGTGTTTATCCAGAAGAGTCGATAAAGATTGTATTGGTACAGGAGTTGCGCCTATCATTTTGGTATGTACGCTTGGATTAGTGATAAGAGAAGAGTTAATAATGTTTGGATAAGAGCAAATGATGTAATTTATCTTGAGGAGAAAGTTTTAGTTAATTTGGTAGAGCCAACAGTGTGTAGCATGCATCTACGCTTATTGATTTGGATAGGTCCTAGTTTTTGTTGTGTGCTTAGCAGAGCTGACTGAGATATGATTAGAGAGTGTTATTCTTTCTCTAATATGATTTCAAGATGGTCCTAATAGGATAACTTGATTATATCATTTGGAGAGAAGGTATTTATAGGCAGTCATTTGTGATTGCTAAGACATGGTTCAGAGTTGAAAGACAAGAGTAGAGTAGAGAGTGTGAAGTGTTGAACCATCAATAGAAGGTCTATGTGACCAAGTAAAGAGTATATGCTATTCATTGGAACTAATCAAGACAATGGGTCTATCTCACAGTTCACCAAGATCTAGATATAGTGTGTATCTGTTATTGAGAAGGTTGCAGCCTTCACCCCTTTGAGCAGTGAGCTCTCAGATAGTGCATCCTCACCCCTAACAGGGTCAATCATAAAAGACTCCTAACAAGGTCTGACCTTTGACTAGGTCACTGTACTTATTGCATTTTAGTTATAAGATCTTCTAACAAGGATCATTATACACTAGTGCAGTTTATTAGTGGGTGTCAATTCCCATTTATCAAAGCCAAGTGCCTTGGAGAGAAATTTGAATAGCTTGAGGTTGATTAGATGGTAGTCTTTAGAAAAGATAGTCCTAAGTTTGATGGAGACAACTATCCTGATCAGAAGAACAAAATGGTGACTCATTTGCAGTGCATTTATTTTGAAGTGGCTATCAAAGATATTAAGATCCCCTCTCTAGAAGATCTTTCAAAAGATGATGCTACTAGCAAGCAAAAGGATTTGCTCCATTAGAATGCAATAGCCAAAGAAGCACTTATCAACACCTTATCTGATAGTGAGTTTTCAGAGTTAAGGAAAGTAGACATAGCCTACAAGAAATGGAAGCACCTAGAAGACATGTTTGAAGGAGATACACAAGAAAATAATAGCCATAGAAAGACATGGAAGAAAAGATACAATGCATTAGAGAAGCTACCCGAAGAAAACATCAGAGCTTACAACCAAAGGATTAATGAAGCAGTTGCTGGAATCAGGAATAATAGTGGAAAGATCTCAGAGGAAGACATTATGGAATAATTGATGTCTACTCTTACAACAAAGTATGAAAACAAGATCAACATCCTTGATGAGACCATGCAGCTTACAACAAATTTCAAGAGAGAGACCTTGATCAACAAAATTTCAGCTTTTGAGATTTCAAGATTGAAGACAAAGCCTAAAAGTGAGACAACCTTCAAAGCATCAGTCCATGGTAAGAAATCTTCAAACACTTCTGGTAATTTTGATGATGAATATGAAGACAAAGAGATGGATGATATTATTGCTATTATTGCTAAGAAATAAAGAAAAGGAAAAGGAAAGTATGAAGGTCAGTTACCTTTCAAATGTTTCTCATGTAATAAGATTGGTCACTTTGCATCCAAGTGTCCTACAAGAGTTAAGAAATTCAAAATTAACTACAAGCCTAAGCATACAAAAGAATGATAATATGTTGGTGATGGAGTTTCTAATGATGATTTAATTGAATATGAAATTGGATTCATTTCTATTATGGATCATGAAGATAAGAAAAAGGAACAAGAGCTAGCATTGATTTCACAAGAAAACATAAGGACAAATTGGATTATAGATAACGGTTGTTCACATCACATGACAGGTGATAAAGACATATTTTTTCATCTGGACAAATACAATGGTGGTATGGTTATATTTGGAGAAAACACTCCTAAACCTATCATTGGTAGAGGAGCTATTACATTGGATGGAAAGAACAACACTAATGATGTTGTTTATGTAGATGGTTTGTAGCATAACCTTCTTAGTGTTGGACAGTTGCTTGAAAAGGGTTATAGATTGGAGTTCAAAGACAACAAATGCATCATTAAAAACAAGGATGGTGTAATAATTGCATCAGGTTCAAAGACAAAAGGTAATGTTTTTTAGCTTAATTCTAAAGCAAGTTGTTTTGTTGCTAAAGTAGATGATAGTTGGCTATGGCATAAAAGACTATGTCATATCAATTTTGATAACATAGTAAAGATAAGAAATGTAAAGGCAGTAAGAGATCTACCTAGCATAGCAAAGCCAGTTGATACTATTTGCAAGGAATGTTTGATGGGAAAACATGTGAGGGATTCATTCAGAAGAAAGAATAATTTAGTAGAGAACAAGTTGGATCTAATTCATACAGACCTATGTGGACCAAATCAAACAAGATCATACTATGGTGAAATGTATTTCATTTTATTTGTTAATGATTATTCTAGAATGATGTGGGTTGTGTTCTTGAAAGATAAGTTAGAAGCATTTGAGAAGTTCAAAATATTCAAAGCTAAGGTTGAGAATGAATCTAGACTAAAGATAGTGTCTAAGATCGGATAGAGGAGGAGAATTCACCTCTGACAGATTCTATGATTATTGTGAAGAACATGGCATAAAGAGATAATTGAGTGCACCTAGAACCCCTCAGTAGAATGGGATTGTAGAGAGAAGGAATAGGATCATCCTTGATATAGCACACACCATCATGATTGAAGGAAATGTTGCACACACCTATTCAAGAGATGCGGTGAATACAATAGTCTATACCATCAATAGAATACAATTAAGGCCTGGTGCAGACAAGACACCTTATGAGATATGGTTTGGTAGTTTTCCTACAGTGAAATACTTCAAAATCTTTGGAAGCAAGTGCTACATCAAGAGGGATGAAGCAATAGGCAAGTTTGATGCAAGAAGTGATGAAGGCAATTTTCTTGGTTACTCTACTAAAAGTAAAGCTTATAGATGTTTTAACTTGAGATTGAAGAAGATCATTGAAAGTTCTCATGTTAAGATTGATGAAAATTTTATGGTTCAAGAAAGATATCATGATTATGCACCTATGATTGAAGAAGAACCCATTCATTCCACTAGTGAGATAGTTGTTGAAGAGATGTTTGACAGTATTAATGTAATGTTCAATGACCCTGAAATAGGTGAAGAAGAAACTTAGAAGGAAGACAAGTCAGTATCACCTAAAGTTCCAAAGTATACATCTAGATATCACTCTAAGGATGACATCATTGGAAATCAGAGCAGTAAAGTCACAACAAGATCAAAAGCAAAGAGTTCAGCAAGAAATGAAGTGGTATGTTTACTATCTCAAACATAACCTTTAAGTGTTGAAGATGCATGTAATAATTCAGATTAGCATGATGCTATGAAAGAAGAACTAGATCAGATTATCAAGAATGATACTTGGGAACTGGTCCCAAGACCTAGTGATAAGAATGTGATTGGAACAAAGTGGATAGTCAGAAAAAAGATGAATGGAGATGGTACAATAATAAAGAATAAACAAGGTTAGTATGTAAGGGATATGCACAAAGAGAAGGTATTGATTATTCAAACACATTTGCACCTATGAGCAGATTAGAAGCTATTGAGTTGTTTCTAGCTAATGCAAAATTCAAAAACTTCAAATTTTATCAGATGGATGTTAAGTCAACATTCTTGAATGGAGAGTTAAAAGAAGTATACATTGAGCAGCCAGAAGGATTCTCCTTATCAGACAAGCTTGATATGGTATGTAGATTGAAGAAATCTCTTTATAGACCTAAGCAAGCCCCTAGAGCATGGTATGAGAGACTTGATGGATATCTAACAAAAATTGGATTCAAGAAATTAGTAGTAGATTGTAATCTATTCATAAGAGAGACATCTAAAGGTTTACTACTTATAGCTATTTTTTTTTATGACATTATCTTCAGAGGTAATGAAAAACTTAGTGTAGAATTTGCTAAGGAGATGCAGAGTGAGTTTGAGATGAGCATGATTGGACCTATCAAATGCTTTTTGGGATTAAATGTGTAGCAAACAGAGAAAGGTATTTTCATTAATCACTCCAAGTATGTAAAAGAAATATTGAAGAAGTTCAAGATGGATGATTGAAAACTAGTGGGCACAACTATGATAAAAGGATGTAAGCTTACAAAAGAGGATGATTCTCCAGTAGTAGATATAACATTGTACAAATCTATGATTGGTAAACTTATATATCTTACTCAAACTAGACCTGATATTTCTAATTCAGTTGGCATAGTTGGAAGATTTGCAGTAGAGCCTAAACAAAGTCACCTCATGGTATAAAAAGAATATTTAGATATCTACAAGGCACTATAGATTATGGTCTATGGTATCCCAATTTAGAGAATATTGAGCTTCATGTGTATACAAATGCAAATTGGGTAGGATGCATGGATGATAGAAAGAGTACATCAGGAGGAGCAGTATTTCTTGGTGATAGACTTGTCACTCAGACAAGCAAGAAGCAGAATTGTATCTCTCAGTCAACAATAGAAGAAGAATATTTTGCAGTAGCCTTGAATTGTTCTACAATTGTTTGGATCAAGCAGATGATAAAGGATTTTGGAATTCAAATTGATTATCCTATTATTATTCATTGTGATAACACTAGCACTATTGACATGTCAAAGAATCCTTTGATGCATGAAAAAACAAAGCACGTAGAGATTAACTATCACTTCCTAAGAGAGAAAGTGGCAGAGAAAGAAGTAAAATTGGATTCTGTGAGTACAAAGGAATAGCTAGTAGATATATTCACAAAGCCCTTACCAAAGGATAATTTTGAGTATCTCAAGGAGAAGTTGGGAGTAATTCCCTTCCCTGATTTTGCTTAGAAAAAGTGGAAAGAGCATCAGTCCTCAGTGACTGATGGATGGTTGACTACTCTACTTCAGGAGTAGTACCAGAGCTTACATATTTGGCTCCCTTTTCCATTAATGTCAAAGGGGGAGTAGTATATAGTCATTAAAAACAAAATTAAAGGGGGGATACATATAGAATTAAGGAAGAACAATATATAGCAGAAAGAGATAGTAGTGTTCAGTCATGGAAGTAGTTCAATTGAGGAAATGAAGAATATTAAAGAATATTGCAGTAGATGGAGGATTCATCCTTGGGGGAGTTTTGATGAGGAAGTGGAGAATGTTATAAAAGAATTGGTCAGTTGGATTGGTGGTGTTTTTCATTCCATATGTTTCCATCAATGCCAAAGGGGGAGATTGTTTGAGATTTGCCAGCAAGCCGGTGCTGACTGTATGTTTGTCATTGATGATAACACATGGAAAGAAGCATGTGTAGAACACTTATGCAATAAGATTTGATTATATGTAGCATGGACATGTTATCAACATAATATCATGGACACAAAGTTTAATTGTTAGTATAGACAATTATGTAGTAGCTTGTGTCAGCAGTGTTCCTAACAGAGTTACGGGTAGTGTTCTATGTGTGATTGTCCATACAATTATCATCGAGCCTTATGCCTTTGTATATGTGATGGAGACATGCTAGTGTTGCTCCATTCATGGATGTAGAGTCTAATGTGCAGTAGAAGTGAAGTTATGTAGTCGTCATTTACCAAATGCAGTTTCATGTGTTTATCCAGAAGAGCCGACAGAGATTATATTGGTATAGGAGTTGCACCTATCATTTTGGTATGTGCACTTGGATTAGTGATCAAAGAAAAGTTAAGAATGTTTGGCTAAGATTGCATGATGTAATTCAGCTTGAGGAGAAAGTTTCAGTAAATTTGGTAGAGCCAACAGTGTGTAGCATGCGTTTAAGCTTATTGATTTGAACAAGTCCCAGTTTGTGTTGTGTGCTTAGTAGAGCCAACTTAGATATGATTGGAGAGTGTTATTGTTTCTCTAATATGATTTCAAGATGGTTATAATAGGCCGACTTGATTATATCATTTGGAGAAAAGATATTTATAGGTAGTCATTTGTGATTGCTAAGACATGGTTTAGATTTGAAAGACAAGAGTAGAGTAGAGAGTGTGAAGTGTTGAACCATCAACAAAAGGTCTATGTGACCAAGTAAAAATTATATGCTATTCATTGGAAATGATCAAGATAGTAGGTCTATCTCGCAGTTCACCAAGATCTAGATATAGTGTGTATCTATTATTTAGAAGGTTGCAGCCTTCACCGCTTTGATCAGTGAGCTCTCGGATAGTGTGTCCTAACTCCTAATAGGGTCAATCATAAAAGACTCCTAGTAGGGTCTGACCTTTGACCAGGTCACTATACTTATTGCATTGTAAAGATCAACTCCTAACAAAGTTGTAAGATCTTCTAACAAGGATCATTATAAACTAGTGCAATTTATTAGTGGGTGTCAATTCCCACTAGGGTTTTTACCTATTTGGGTTTCCCCATAACCAAAATATCAGTGTTGTGTTCAAGTGTTCTTTCTTTGTGTTTATGTTTAAAGTTTAAGTATACTTAATTAGATAAATAATTTAAACTTGTAGATAACTGATTCACCGCCCCTCTTAGTTATCTCTTGGGACTATTCCTAACAAAATAGTTTGGTTCTTTTGAAGAGAAACCTGAAATTAATGCATTTGCAGAAGTCTTTCTCATCTGAGAGCCTATTTTCTTGAAAATCTTGTCTGACAAGAAAATTCCTTACAACTGGCCATATACCAACCTCCTCATCATTCACTGCCTCCATGACCTATAAATCCTACCAGGATGGCTAATACCCCCGCATTTCCATTCCCTATTACTAACCACAAAGACAATAACAACCTCAAAAACATACCTTCTTTGACCCTGCCAAAATTCTATGGTCTAGTAATAGAAGACCTGGATACCTTTCTCTTTGAGTTTGATATTCTTTGTAGAAGTTATGACTACACCACTAACTCTCACAAGCTCAAAATCTTTCCTACAACTCTTAAGGAGTCTTCTTTACATTGGTTTATGGGCCTAGGATGGGATTTTGTTCATGATTGGGTAGGAATGCAGGAAGCATTCTTGACCAAGTATAAGGAGTATTTTGGGGGAACTAATATGCTAGGAGAAGACATCTTTAAAAAGACTCAAAAAGAGGATGAGTCACTTGAAGACTATATCTTATGGTTCATGTATAGCCTGCAAAGGAATACAAAGCACGAGCTTAATGAAGAATCTCAGAAGCTGCTATTTCTAAGAGGTATACAAGATGGATGCACTGAAGCTTTAGACTTGATGGTAGGAGGGGACATAACTCAATCCAATTGGGATGACATAAAAAAATATGCCTCAAGTAATCAAGAGCTATTGGAAAGCAAGGAAGAGGATAAAAAGCCACAATAGGAAGGACAAATGGTGTAGGCACCTCTAGATCAGAGATGACACATCTCTTATTTGACTTTAAATAGGACATCATCAACAATATGGCCATGCAATTGGATACCTTGCAAGACAAAAAGAAGCATGAGGAAGCCAAGGCCATGTTGGCAAAATTCTATCCACACTGTAGACAAAAGAAGAGGGATTGCCAGTGTAATATGGTTGCAAATATGGAAACTACCCAGATGCCAACTTACTATAAGCCAGTAGAACCAGCGGATGAGTAGCTATTCTTCATTTCTCAGCGGTGACCATGGGCATAAAGAGAAGGTATGCCTTATGACCTACTTACATTCAGTAATCCATTTTATAACAATCAATGGAAACCTTCTATGAATTACCCCAATCCTCCTTGGAACAACTATCAGAATCAGTGGAAAAATTTCCCTAGTCCACAATGGAAAAATCCTCAGGGAAATTGGCAACAGCCTTAGGGGGCATGGCAACCACCATAGGGTAATTGGAAATTGAATCCTTAGTGGTGAGGAGGCCAGCAATGGGCAAATCAGTCTCAAGGATTTCTAAACCCACCTCTTCAGGCACCACAATAGAAAGCTCTCTTACCACCACTAGATGCTAATACCCAACCTCCAAAATTGACCCAATTGCCTACAGAACCATAGCCAAACCCAAACAATAGGCCTCCCACACCTTAGCAAAGTGTGTATACTACTGATCAATTGTAGTATCCCATGTAGTATCCTACCTATGCAATCACCCTTGATGATATACACCTATGATCTAGAACTACTATTCCTACTCCTGAGCATCCAATCATAACTGAAGTACCACAAGAGGAGCTTGTCACAACTGAAAACACTACTCCTTTACCAGCAACACAACCTCTAGCTAATAAAATCCACCCTACCAGACCACCTTTCCCACAAAGGTTGCAACCCAGCAATCCTAAGCCTACTGAGGAAACTAAATTTAACATCCTTGATCAATTGAAGAATGTCAATGTCCAAATACCCTTATTCCAAGCAATTAAGGATGTACCCACCTACAATGAAGCCATAAAAGAAGCCTTCTTTAAGAAGCCAGGACACAAGAAAAAGGATCCTCAGATAGTGCATGTGTTAGGTAAGCTAGATGACATCATGTTAGGAAAGCTTACCATCCCAAAATATTTTGACCCAGGCAACCGTGTTTTCAAAGTCATTATTAATGGGACAGCCATTAAAAATGTATTGATAGATCTTGGAGCTATTATAAATGTAATGACTAGGGATATAATGCAACAACTTGGCATATACAACCTCCAAACCACTCCTACTATCCTACAACTCGCAGATAGTTCAACTATAAAACCTGATGGAATGGTTGAAGATATAGTTGTTGACCTTGCAACCTTGTCATACCCAGTAGATTTCATGAGTTTGTCACCAAAAGCTACCCTAGGAAAATATCCTATTATACTCGATAGGCCTTGGCTAGCAATTGTAGATGCTCACATTGGTTGTCACTCAGGGGATATGACCATTTTTGATGGTCAACATACATAGACTCTCTTCCTATATCCTCTTGCTCAACCCCAAATGGACTTAGCCTCACCAATCTGGCCTGACATAGGAGAATAAGCCGAGGTTATCAATTTAGTGTCAAAGTTAATGATGATAAAAAGAGACCCTTTTTTGCACCTACAAGATGAAGACAAGGTAATCACCAATATCCTACAAAACTAGTATGGATCAAACTTGGATTCAATGGGTTGTTCTTCCAACAATTGCTCTCTGCAAGTTCTAAACCAAGATTGCCAATGGCCCTCTCTTGTAGCCAAAGAACTCTATCACAAATTTCTTCCCTATGAGACACAAGTACCCTCATTTACTGACACATCTATGATAGAGTTGACTAAGCAAATAGAAGTGTCTCCTAGCCACTACCTAAACATTAATAGCTGACTAACCAATTTGTAGAAAACCTCCTTGACTAAAATATTGAAGGCACATACTAGAGCATTTTCTTGGGAGTATTCTAACATGAAAGGCCTAGATCCAAATTTATGCACTCATAGGATATATCTAAAAGAAGATAAACCTCCAGTAAGACAATTTCAAAGACAAGTGAACCTAGCCTTATGAGAAATTGTTAAGACAGAATTGCAAAAACTCCTCAATGTTGGATTCATTTATCCCATATCCGATAGCCAATGGGTTTCTCCATTATTAATTGTGCCAAAAAAAGGAGGCAAATGGCATGTGTGTATGGATTATAGGGAACTCAATAATGCAACCAAAAAGGACCACTTCCCTCTTCCATTCATTGACCAAGCATTGGACTCTTTAGTAGGAAAAAAATATTTTTCCTTTCTAGATGGGTATAGTGGGTATAATAAGATCTGAATCTTTCTAGAAGATCATGAAAAGACAACTTTCACTTGCCCTTGGGGAACCTTTTCCTATTCAATCCTTCCATTTGGTCTTTGTAATGCTCCAACAACCTTTTAGAGAGCAGTTATCAACATCTTTGCTGACATCTCTCATGACTGTATGGAGATCTATATGGATGATTTCACAACCTATGGTGAAACTTATGAGGACACTTTAAGCAACTTAGACAAGGTCCTTAAAAGGTGTGAAGAACATAATCTATCCCTTAACAGTGAGAAATGTTTCATGATGATGCAAGAAGGGATAGTACTTGGCCACTATATATCTACAGTAGGATTACAAGTGGATCCCACCAAAATTGAAGTCATTCAAAACCTTCCCACACCAACCAAGAAAAAAGATGTCCAAAGTTTTCTTGGACATGCAGCCTATTACAAAAGGTTTATAAAAGATTTTAGTAAAATGGATAATCCCCTTCACTCTCTACTTACTAAAGATTCATAATTTAACTAGACCCCAACTTGTGATGAGGCCTTTCTGCAACTAAAGTCAATCCTTACAACAGCCCCAGTCTTATGAGGACCAAATTGGGAACTTCCATTCCATATACATATTGACACCTCAAATCATGCCATAGGAGTCATGCTTGGCCAAAAAGAGGACACAGTAGAGCATGCTATATACTTCATCAGCAAGAATCTCCAAGGAGCTGAATTGAATTATACGGTCACAAAAAAGGAGCTTCTGGCAATCATTTATGCCCTCAATAAATTCCACCATTACATTACAAGGTATTAGATTTTTGTGCACACTAACCATGCATCCATTAAATACCTTTCTAATAAGCTTGCAATCATAGTATGATTAGCTAGATGGCTTCTATTATTGTAGGAGTTTGATATCACCATAGTAGACAAGCTAGGAAAATCCAACGTGGTTGCAAACTTCCTCTCAAGACTGCAGAACATAGATGAGCCATACCTTATTGATGACAGCTTCCCTGATGATCATCTATTCTCTATTTTAGCTAAAACTCCTTGGTATGCAGATATTGCCAACTACTTAGTTTCTCAAAAGGTACCTCCCTATTTCTCACCAATATAAAAGAGGCTCCTCATAGAAAAAACTTTCAATTTTTCATGAATTTTTGATTGTCTATTCTATAATGGGCCTGACCAAATATTGAGATGGTGTTTAAGGGAGGATGAAACTTTTGACATCCTCCATGCATATCATAATGAGACTTGTGGAGGGAATTCCACAGCCAAGAGAATGACCATAAAGATACTGAACAAAGGATATTATTGGCCAACCCTCCATAGAGACGCAGTCAACTATAGAAGGAAATGTGATCGATGCCAAAGGATGGGATGCCCAACAAAATTTGATGAAATGCCTCTTTTCCACAAGTGGTAGTCACTCCATTTGACAAATGGGGATTAGATTTTGTAGGACCCATTACTCCATCCTCAAATGAAAAATCCTACATTCTTGTATGTACTGACTATGTAACTAAATGGGTGGAGGTACGTGCTATGAAACATGATAGATATAACAAAGTTGCTAAATTTTTGTATGAAGAAATCTTCACAAGATATGGTGTACTAAGAGAATTGGTTACTGACCAGGGTGCTCAATTTAGCTCAACATTGATTACTACACTTATGAATGAATATAAAATTCACAACATGACATCAAGTCCATTCCATCCACAAGAAAATGGGCAAGTTGAGGTTACCAAAAGGGAGATAGAGGCCATCTTGACTAAAACTGTGTAGCTCCATAAAAAGGACTAGAGCACAAGGTTACAAGAAGAAGTTTGGGTATATAGGACAACCTGGAAAACTACAACTAGTTTTACACCATTTGAGCTAGTTTATGGAAAATATGTTGTCATGCCAATCAAATTTGAGCATAAAATGTTGAGAACAACATTACAGTTAAACATTGATCTTCCAGTAGCACAACACAACAGGGTCCTACAGCTCAACCAATTGGATAAAATAAGAAAGGCCACCTTAAAGCACACAAAGATGATCTAGATCCAATGAAAAAGGTGGCATGAATCCCACATCCTAAACAAACAATTTGCTCCTAGTGACTGGGCCCTCCTATATGATTCTCGCTATCAAGAAAACCAAGGTAAGCTCACTACCCACCGATTAGGTCCTGATGAAATAAAAAATGTCTATGCTAATGGTGTTATTCAGTTATCAACAATCGACACACTACGTTTCAAGTTATTGGTAAATGGGCACATACTATGTGTGTATCATAAACCACAAACAAAAGTTGAGTTCCTGTGATAGTTTGAGATTTCTCCTTCTGTAGCTGAACCTCCTATAGCTAATCACAATCCTACAGCCACTGAATCCAACACACATTTTGGACCTCCTTCAGCTGAAGACTTTCCAATGATAGATGGACCTCCTCCTATGGGTGATTGTCTTGTTGCTGAAATGAACTTCCAATCATCACTTTAATTCTGCATGACTATAGTCATAATAAAGTTTTTATTTCCCATGAAAATATTCTCTTCCATAATAAATACTCCATCCCATCACCTTTCTCTTCACCACTCATTCATCGGTCACATCTTTTCCACCCCATACTTCTCTTTGCAGGACACACATCATAAAATATTTTTGGATTTTAAGATTTATGGCACATTCACATCAAGTATGTGATCATCTATTCTTTCACATACTCTATACTTATTTAAACATAATTATCTTTTATGCTTCATTTAATATAGTAATAATTTCCAAGCATTGTTGTACTTTTCAACCAAGCATGTGAGGACACCTGCATCCTTTTCATAGGGGGCAGTATGTAGTATGAGATGAAATTTTTTTCCAAGATTTTGATTTAACTATCATTAATAGCTCACAAGCTCCAAGTCTGGTCATTATTCCACTAGCCTTGGATTTTGGCTTCTTTAAAAATCAAGCCACCTATGATTTTCACATATTCTCTAATATTTCCCCTTCCATCCTTACTAAGCAATAGAAAACCTGAGTTAGAACAGAGTAGGAAATTTTGCAAATTAGGAGGAATTGTAAAACATTGAAGCTGAGAACAAGGGTTGTAGAAATTTAAGTATGGGTGGGCCACCTATTCGATCAGAACCAACTAGCCACATGTCATTTTTGCAAGATCAAGCGAGTGTTCAAGAATTCAATCATGTGGGTTGGCTCAGCTATTTTATCATATTAAATGGTCATGATGAAGCTATTGCAGTGGAATTCTTGCGTTCATTCAACAATGGTGTGGCATATGTGAAAGGTTTGTGAATTGAAGCTTCATAAATGCAAATAGAAGAAGTCTCTAGACTTCCCACTATAGGAGAACATTTTTTGCATGGTCATGATGCCTGCACAGCCAGAGCCAAACTC
The DNA here is from genome assembly GCA_027943335.1 of Chamaecyparis obtusa. Classification (NCBI taxonomy): domain Eukaryota; kingdom Viridiplantae; phylum Streptophyta; class Pinopsida; order Cupressales; family Cupressaceae; genus Chamaecyparis; species Chamaecyparis obtusa. The sequence goes on from BSBK01010514.1 coordinate 487,032, forward strand.
ACCCTACCCACAGACACAACACTAGAAAGTAGCAAACAAGGTATGAAAAGACTTTCTCTTCCAGGTGATTACCCATAGTTTTTTGTTCACATTATCTGATATATTACTTGTGAAGGAAGGTTTTATTTTCTACATGATGTACATTTTAAACTTTTGAGCCATTTGTGGCATGGGAAGTTAATTAATGTTCCAAATGTTCTATATTCCTTGTTAAATTTGAGCTCTGAGGAAGTAAAGAAGGGTAGGAAAAATGTTGTTACCCATCATGGGTTAATCAAATTACTAGTAGAAAAGGCCCTGCAAGATAATTCTCCTATGAACTGGGCAAAATTTCCTTCCGCCCCTCATGTTCAATTAAATAGAGAAAGACCTGAGCTTGTAGGGCCACATCTGGAGCACCATGAAGCATAGGAAAATCTTCCTGCTAAAGCTAGTCCAGAAAGAACTCAGGAAAACCCTCCTTTACATCAAGAAGATGTAATAGTAGAATCTCAAAACCCTAATCTGGGGGTAGAAAGTATTGGGGGTTCTACAAAAACTCATAATTCATAGAGAGCCAAGAAAGATGAGAAAGGGAAAGGGAAAATGTTTGGTTATGAAGTAGGTGGTACCCATGTTCATCTTGTAGCCACATTTGCCTCAATAAAATCCAATCCACAGAAACGCTCTGTAGTATCAGAAGAAACCCCAGTATGGCATAGTGTCCACTTGAATTCAAGAAAAAAGATAAAGAACTCACCTAAGATGGCTAGCTCAAGTCATGAAGTTATAATTGAGGAACCTATGAATATAGACCCACAAGAAGAGAATCCAACCATGGACAGTGATGATATGATGAAGGAACCTACAGCCTCGGTACCAAAAGAAACAGTGAAAATGGGTGTTTCTGAAGTTTCTTCTTCTCATCTGGGAAATATGCAAGCAGATGATGTTTCAGTGGCATCTACACCAGTTCACCAAAAAGAACATGAAGCAAAACCAGAACACTCTATTCCACAGAAAATTCAAGATCAGGTAACAATAAATTCTTTGTCCTTGGATTATTTTTAGCAAATTCAATATGAAAGGGCAATGTGGGCAATAGAGAGGGATAAGTTAAAAAATAAATAGGGCAATAGAAATAGGAAATCACACTCTTACAAGATAAGGTGGACTTAGTTGTTAAATTGGTTCCTAAGATTATAGAATGTCGGCCACCACCTAGGGTGTATACCCTGTGCCTAAGGTAGCAATTTTTTCTATTTCAATTTATAATAATTATCAAATATTTGAGTCCTAAAATAGATTCCCCTCAGTCCTTTATGGCCCCATATGAAATGTCACCTGACTTCATTAAGAACCTTCTTTGTGAACTATATCTGCATCATTATGTTGTTCCATCAAACACATAATGGAATTACTTGTTATTTGTAGGGGACATACATTTGTCCTCACTACTTTCCTGGGTTAATAATGAAATCTACTATGGGGAACAGCTGGCTAGGTATAGGGCATTTGAATGTAATGTTTCACCTCCATTACGCCCTAAGAGTAAAACACCTAGATGACTTTACTATGATTGGTTGGAAATTGTTTACAGTTTTAATGATTCCACACGTCAAAGAAGTATTGGTAAACAAAGAACAGGTGCATGCAAAATTTGAAAGGTTATCCTTGGCTGATGGGAATAGAGCTGTAGATGGATTATAGCAAAGGTGGGCTAGATTGACTATGATTTTTAAAAAGGTGGAGCCACACAGTGTCATCAACTTTAGAGCAGCTATGAAAAGGGTCCACTGGTACATATAATTGGGCCGACAGCCAAGACCAGAGTGATGGATGTATCTCACATTCCAACCTCCTGTGCTCCTGTAGCCATATACTATTGTGTAGATGATGAGCTGGATGAGGATTTAGAGCTAAGCTGGTGAGTTAGGGTGGACAGAATGAATGGGTTATACTGGAAGGTGCCCACTTCTATGATAAAAAAAACACAAGAAGGTGACTTCAGGGTGCTAGCAAAGATTAAAAACTCTTCAGTGCCTAAGGACAAGTCCTAGTCTTTGTAGGGGGTAGAATGATGAGGCATATTAATTCCATACTTTAGGATACCCTAGGATGATAATTGCTAGACCTTTTGCTTCATTTTGATACATTTTCCTCAAGACTCTTATGTTTTTTTTCTACTATATTGCATGCTACCAATAGACATTTAACATGGTTTGAACGTACTTAAGTATGCTATGCTTGGATAAATTACTATATTTCTTGTTCTAAAATATATTGTTTTGTTTCCATGAGTAGAGTAGATGTTTGAATATGATTTATTATGGGTGTTCTAATAATTACTATCATAAATGTCTTATCCTAACCCTTGAAGGTATAGCACATTGGAATATCAAATGTTGTTTTGACCAGGTACATCACATTCATTCATGGAGTGTTCCACTCAGTCTTCTTGTAGCTTTCAGTGGAATAACATTCAATGTAGTGCCAGTTGAAGGATAAGGTGGTAGTTCCAGTGAAGAGAAAGGCGGCATGTTAATTTCTCTGAGAAGATCTAAGCATGAGTGTGAAGTTAGATTTTCTGTCATGGCAACTCTTTCCTATGTTCTAGATTTAATCTATTTTAGTCTTAAAATTTTCCACCTTTCTAGTCAGTAGTGTTGTAATAAAGATCCACCTATTTTTGAGGCGTGGTTAGGAAAGTAGTTAGGAGTTTTTCCTTTAAATAAAGCCACACTCCTACATGAGAAAGGGGGGCATTGTCAAGTTTATTATAGTAATAGTTTTTTTTCACTATTTCATGGAATCTTTGTACTTCATCACTCAATCAATAAATAAATGAAGTGTTGATATTCAATTGAGTGTAATTGTGATTCGGGATACTTATCTAAGGGGGCCCACTTGTTGAGAAATCCATAGTTAGATAGATTCATATTAGTTAGAATCATTTCTTGCATTTCCATTGTTTCAATGCCAAGTGTTGAACTACTCCTGCAACCAAAGTTACAGATTGGCTAACACCTCCTGCAACCAAAGTTGTGGAATAGTAGAAGTACTATGGCATAGTTTGTAAGAGTCCCCATGTTTTGTTAGCAGTTATATTTCTATAGTTTCTATTCCAATATTTACTTTTCCACAACTTCAGCTTAAGCATTACTTTAGCATTCATTTCCTGCAATCATAGCATAGTTTCCTTTTAGCATTTCTTTCCTACAGTAATGATAAAATGTATGGCTAAGTGATACCCGGTGCATATACCTTGCTAGACCATTTCAAGTAATACATCCTTGGTCTAACATACTAAATGAATTTCTATAAAGAGGATAAGCTTCTTGGTCGAATGTCCAATCCCTAAGTTTGGAATTATACCTAGTTTCTGAGCCTTTATAGGAAATGATCAGCTCCATCCTTAGTTGAGTTGATACATGAGGGATTGATAGGGATCCAAAAGGCCAAAGTTGATAGAACTTTTGGTTGGTATTCCTCAATGATGTATATGTTTTTGTACAAGGGAGTAAAGTATTTTGAAAAGGAGATGGATTTGATGAGAGTGAAAGATGGTGAGGAAATGTTGATTCAGCTATGGAACCTGAATATGATTTTGGATATAAATGAAGCTATTTTTGTAGCTTTTGATAGAATTTTTGCATCAAGGCTTAGAGCTTTATTATTTATAGAAAACCCAAGATTCCCAAAAGTCTTGCTAGATTTTCTTAGACCTAAAAAATATGCCATTGATATTAAGATTGTTCACAATTGGGGTGATGTTATTCTTTACCTAGTCTCTACTATTTTTAGAGTATATGGCTTTAGGGGGACTCCTTTCATACTACCATATCAGGTTCCTATGAATATAGGAATTGTAAAAATCTTGAGGCAGATTGGAGGACTTTAGGATACTACCCTCATAGGAAGAGGAACAATTTTTCCTACAGTCACAATAGCCCATTAGTTTGTAGTCATAAAGGGAGGTTGGTCATATATGGAGAAAGTTTTGGAGCCATATCACATGGCCACCCCAATTACTAGATCTGAGGATCCAGAGGGTTTTTATAATGATCTGTTCAAAAAGAGGACTAGGTTTGCCTCCATGGCTCATGTTTTTAGTTTTCTTGAGGATGTTATCAGAAATTTTTTTGACCTACAAAAATAGGAAATAAGGAAGGAGAAGTGGCTAGTCTATAAAAAGAAACTAGATTTTGTTTAGCACTTTGTTAGGGATTATGAACCCTTACAAGATTTTATGCCCTATGAATGGAGGATAGAAGCTCGTATGAGCCACTTTGAGGGTATCATACAAACCCTAAATAAGAAAAAGGAGATAGTAATGCAAACTGAGCCAGGAAGGGCTAAATTTATTTTGAGTGAGCTTGCATTTTCTAGGATAGTGACTCTAGGTAGGTACATTGTACAAAGGAGAATAAGATACAATGTGGTAGTACCAGGCCCAAGTGAACAATAGAGAACTTAAATGGAAGATGACAATCCTTCTACTTCTAATGAAGTTGGGATGCAAGATCAAACATCGGGTTCTCCTACACCACCACAGAATCAACCAATAGAAATTGATTCTGATTCTCCACCTCCATCAAAGAAACAAAGAATAGAAGAAAGGCCAACACACATTGAGGAGGAATACTCTCCTACCCAATCACCACTAAATTTTTTTTATCATCAGGAGGTGGCAGAACAATTACAACAATTGGGTAGCCTGGGTCAAATCTGCATGACCTAGCAAGAAATAAATGGAGTGCTAGAGGCACCTAAGGAAGTAGAATCAGATCTAACTATAGGGGAGATGGATGGAAAGGAACTATATCCTATTACCAATCAGGCTTGTGATGAGTTCCTTGTAGATGATGCCTTTTTTAAGGCTAGATCCTTTATGCAATTCTTGTGGAGGTTAAATATAAATCATTTCAAAGAGACCTATGAAAAGAGACAGGAAGAAAACCCACAGAAGGACCTCACAATCATAGAAGATGAGGTGAGGAAAGAAATGGTGGAGAGATATAAGAAGGTTACTCTAGAACATTGGAGGGAACTAGCCCTAAATGCTATTAGGAAGAAAATCACACCAGTTCACAAGACTAGAGAAGAGGCAAAGTAGGCTATTAAAGGTGTCACTTTTAGTGATGATAACCAAGCCTTGGTCATGTGGTCCCTAAGGAAAAATGAAGCAAACAAGAGAAAACAAATTGTTAGAAGTGACCTCTCTAACAACTTATTAGTACAAAGAGTTGGTGACACTTCAAAGGTTAAAGCATCAGGCATGGCCTTAGAAACAACTAAACTTAACATGAAAGTAGCATAAAGGGAGGTCAAGGAAAAGGAGGAACTCACACTGAAGCTTGAAATAGTCTTAAAGGATTATGGGGAAATTAAGAAGGAAGTCAGTGAAAAGGATAAGTTGATTGCAGAATTGAGGAGGTTAGGAGAGCAAGGCCCAATCTAGATATCTGAGAAATTAAAAATTGCTTCCTCCCCTTCCATACCTACTTCATCCAATCCCATTATTGAATTCTCTCCTTCCCCTCTACCTTCTTCCCCTCCTCCTTCCCCTATGCCTCCTTTCACTCATGAGGAGATGATAACAGAAAGAGAGATGCTTGAAGAATCTAGAAGAGCCCTTATTGAAAAGGGAAAAAGAACAAAGAGTAAGAGATAACACTTCAATGAGGGACAATTAGAAATCCACATGAAATATGAGGACAAGGTGAGAGATACAATTTTGCAGTTTTCCTAGGGTGTTGATCCAAATGGGATTTATCAGACTGGTGAAGAGTTAGTTAGAATTTTAAATTCTTTCAAAGATACAATAGACATAATTTTGGATAGATGGGTTTCTAGGAGTGATAATTTTAAATCCTTTTATTCTATGAATAAAACCCAACAAATTATAGATGAGCAATTGAAAAGCTCCCATAACTTGGTTAAAAGTTTGTTTGAATTTTTCTATAAAGAGGGAAAATGTAAAGAGAAAGGCATCTGTGCTTAAGGGAAGATATTATCAAGATTGCTTTCAAATGTTTCCCGACTTATTTAAGAAGAATGGAGAAATAAAGGATAAAGGTGTTTGGATAGGACAACTAGATGATGAGTGTTCAATAAGAGTTAGTAACATTTTAAATGCAGATAGTAACATTCTTTTTGTACAAACAGTTGAAATTTTGGAGGATGCCAAGGTATATTTTGGATCCCTAAAAAAGGAAGTTCAGAAGGTAATAGCTGATTGGGATGTTTTGGCATAGAAGAGGGATGAGGTGGTTACATTTACTTGGCCCAATGAAGAAATTTACAAATATTGGGAAGACGTCTACTCTTCGAAACAAAAAAGGATAGAATAAGCACCCACTGAGATCACAACAGGTGGCACCTCCCCAACTCCTTAAACAAAGTAAAATATAGGGAGAATTTTGTATGGGGGAACAAGTACAAAGGCAACACTTGGGAGTGTTAGAACTATTTTTGGAAGCAATTGTAGAAGACTTGGCATTCGGATCAATGAACACTTTTGTAAAGTGAAACATAAGCAATCTTTTTGTACTTTCTATCTTTTGTCTTATCTAAATGTATTCTTTTGTCTTTTCATGTGTGATTCGTAGCTTGTTTGCAATCCTTATTATGTAAAAGGATTTCCAGGATCATTTAGAAGGACCGGAACTTGAATTATCTTTGCTTGCAAGTTCTGAGTCTAGGGTAGAAGCAGATTGTATTAGGTCAAGTTTTATGAGAAATATAAATTTCTTTCATTTTGAGCCATTATTGAAGTGGTTCATATTTTAAAAGCATAGTGTATACAAGAAACATGATTCAGTAAATTTGAATACAAAAATCTAGGGTTTACATCTCTCCTTGTGTATCATTCCTTTGAGTTATGAATCTTGGAGTTCATGGCATAGAGTTCTTTTGTGTATGTGTTTTTATTCCTTTGCTTTGATCTAGGATCAAATTAAAAAGCATTGGATAGAGCATAGCTTTTTGGGTATTCATAAGGATTTCTATAAGTAGGGTAAGTTCATAGATATTTTGATCAATATCATCATAAGGTGGTGATATTAAAGGGATCCTGAATCAATAACTTTGATTAGATTCTATATTCTTCACTCTGTAGCAAAGTATAGCCCAATGGATAAGGCACTGGCCAGAAATAAGTTTATTTTGTAGTAATGATTGCCTAATAGAATTTGGTTGTATTTATATCATTGATACTAAATTATCAGAAGATATTTTAGGTATTGTGACCTACAAGTTGTATCCTACCAAGTGGTAATGGAGAATCAATAAGTGATTGGTTATCATTTAGTATTTTCTTACCATTTATCTATTATATTAAATCCAGTCTGAGATTGTAGAAGTAAAGTTTATTTTGCTGGATTAGGAGCACCCTCCTTGATTTTGCAGAGCCGAAAGTGCAAAGGGCAGTCTTGTCCCTATAGTTTGTCGAATTCATCCTAGATATTCACATTTGGAATTAACCTTTCCTTAAAATATTTTTTTGGGTGTATTGGTTGTTTTCATGAGCATACAATCCATTTTGAAGAACCAAGAAAATGGTGACTCTGTTGGGGAATAGAGATGATATGGTCATAATAAATCTACATTGAAGATCTCTAGTATTATAAATTTGTGTCAAATAACATAGATACAAGTTGAGCTAGACTCCTAGCCTTCTTAGTTGTCAAAACAAGTGAGTTACCATTAAAGTCCAAAGAGTTATTTTGCAGTCCTATGGTTTTGTGCTATCATTAAAAAAAATCTATCAGGATTTTCATTATTTTTTCTTATCATTCTTTGAGGTTTTATTTGAATATTAAGTACTCTGATAAATCAAGTAGTGTTATATTTTCCCAACTTGTATTGGGTGGAAACTCTAAGAATCTCTGCAGCAGTGCTGAGTAAAAATAAAATTATTTATAATACTCTTTAAATATGAGTCAAATAAATACCAGGGCTTGGATGAAGGATCATCCTGAGGGTAAGTTAGAAGGTGAACTTCCAAGTACTTCTAGGGTTCATCAGCCAAGAAGAGATAAGAATGATAAAAACATGTCTCAGGCATGGAGACAAAAGAAAAATACAAATGAAGATGACCTAGTCCATCCTGGCCAAGAAGGGAATGCTTCTGAATATGAGGAGGATATGGATTTAGGGTTAGGTGCATATGATGATTATTATTCTCCTTATTCTAGAGGAGAACTAGAAATACATCATATTAAAAAAGTAACAAATAGAGAATCTCAAGGGGATGATAGAAGATCAAGGAGTAAAAGCAGAGGTTTAGAGGGTAGAAATGATCCTCCAAGTTGGGTACTTCACCTATAAAAGCCCCCATGACCCAAGAGATAAGCAATAAAGATTTTTTGTTAAAAATTCAAAATCTAAAACTACTCTCCTAGATTTTGAAGATATCTTTGAAGAAGTTTTTAATTTGGAGAGAAGGATCTAGGAGAAAATCACCATCATAAAGGAAAGAGAAAAGGAAATGGAAATTAAGCTGAGACAAGCCCAAATTAGATCATATCAGTTGACAAGGTAGTTACTGACCCTAGAGGCTATAAATGTTGTTACAAAACCTAAGAAAAATGATGAACAACTTATTATCCTTCCAATTGTTGAAGTTAGAAGACCTAAGGTTAAGGGTAAATAGATTGCAACATGAATCTTGATTAATGAACCTATTAGTGATAAGGTTCCCATAGATCAATGTCCAAATTGGATAATGATCTCGAAAGGGCTAAAAGAGAAAAGGAAATTCTAGTCAAAGAATTAGAAAAAGAAGAACTTGAGGCTACAGCTTTGGAACTACAAAATAAAATTGATTTTCTCAGACAATCCTCTAGCCCTCCGAATGTTGTTACTTCTACTTCAGTACCTAGTGCTAATTCTAGAAATTTTGCTAAACAAGCTTCCATTGTCACACCATTGACTGTTACAAATGCTACTAACACATCAAATAATAAAGCATCTACTTCTCAAAATGGTGGATCGTTGCAAAGGAGACTAGTTCATGTGGAAAGGTACAAAAAAATTCTCTTTAATGGCATTCCTGGTTATCCTAATTTGATTCCTAAGGAAATTAGAGAAAATCTTCCAAAATTTATTGGTGATAATGTTATTACATGTGAGGAGGATTTAAAGAAATTTATTGATATGATAGATGATTATGAAATTGAACATGAAGATGTAATCATGAAATTATTTGTTCAATCATTAACTGAAGACACCAGAGATTGGTTTAGAGGACTCCCATATGATTGTATTGGCTCATGGGATGATTTTATTAAAAAAAATTCAAGGACCAATATGGTGATAAAACAAAGTTTCATGTTGAATGAGTTCAATAATATCAAGAAAAATCAAAATGATGAGGTCCTTAAGTTTAATGTGAGATTTCAGAAAGCTATGCACAAACTTTTCCAAGTTATGAGACTATATGAGAAGGTATGTCTAGCAACATATCAGAATGTTTTTGATGCAAAAATGGGTTACCTGTCCAGGGACAAAAATCCTAGAACCATTAGGGAAGCTGAGAGATGTGTTGTAAATATTGAAAGTAAAAGGAGGGTATTAGGTAAGCTAGGTAGAAGAGAAGATCCTAAACCTCCTAGGTTTGGAAAGAAAGAATTGGATAAAGCTTCCAATATAAAGCCTAGGGAGGATGATAATTTAAAACAAATCCTAAATTCATTGAAGGATTTGAAGCCTGGTGAAAATAGAAACATGATTCAAAATAATGATAAACCTCCTTTCAGTAATTTTAATAAGAAACCTAGGTTGCAAAATTTTCCTTACCATACCCAATGGAAGGATGAGAAGCCTACAATCCTAGAAAGGAAAGATAAGCCTAATAATAAAACCCCCAATCCTTTGCAAAGGCACTCTATTAACATGACTGATGATGTCCCATGGTGCATAGCTTTCCAATCCCCACATGATCCTGACCATTGTGCAGTTTCTCAAAATGTATTCGCAAATGAGGAACATGAGGGCGAGGAAGATGAATCTTATGATGACCAGGGTTGTGCTATGACAACTTCACATGTATGGTAGGAGGTTGATTCTATAGAGGAAGATGAAAACCAAGATGTCTCAAATTCCTAGAGCATAAAGGAGACATATCATCAATAGGCCTTATCTGATGAAAAAGAAGATGTTGAAAATATAATTTGTAATACAAAAGAGGGTGAAGAGCCTATTATATTAAGAAGACCTTCTAATGAAGAAATAGCTCAAATCACTACTGATATGGTTACTCAAGCTAGGAGTAACTATGTTTTGAGAAATAGGATAGTTGTTAATGCAAATGGTAGACCAACAGGTGTATTTAATAAGAAAAATCATGAAGACACTAAGCCAACACAAGATAACAATAAAGTTGTTGATGGTGTCATGAAGATGAAAATAAAAGAGGTTGAAAAGCCAAATGGTTTGAATAATGTATATAAGGTAAAAGTAAAGACACTAGTGACAAGCATCCATATTCCCCAAGTTGAAAATAAGAAACAAAAGGAAGACAAGTTGAATCTTGCATCACAGGTTGAGGATAAAAATATAGTTCAAGGTAAGCAAGATTTATCTAATGTGAGATATACACCTATTTATATGAGTCAGTTGTTATCTCAAATAATAGTTTAGGTTCCATTAATGGAAATGATGAGAATAGGTGAACACAAAGAGAAAGCCCTTACATGGATAAGTGGTGGTCTTTCAACAAATGTTCAAAAGATAGAAAAAAATGAAACATCAAAGGGTACAAAGGATAAATCTGAAAATAAGGGGAAGGAAATATAAGAAATTGTTTCAAAGATACACTAGATTTATCTAGACAATAATTTTGTAAATACTTCTTTGGGAACTATTGATCCTTTTTCCTTAACTTTGGTCATAAATGGAAAAATGTTGAAAAATTGCATGATTGATTATGGGGAATCTAATATAATTATGCCTATTGAGCTCATGAGATCAATGGGACTTCAAGTGGATACTCCTCATGGGATGTGTCAGGCCATGGACTCTAGAGAACTAACTACCATTGGTACAATTAAGGCATTGCCTTATAAACATGTAGCTTATCCTGACAAACAATTAACCATGAGTATTTTAGTTGTTGACATACCTCCTCAATATGGGATGTTATTATCAAGAAAATGGAGTTCAGAAATGGGAGGTAGTATACAATGTGATTTATCTTTTGAAACCTTCAAAATTTCTCATGAAAATGTCAAAGTATCCATGGAAAATAGAAATTCCTATATGATTGAGGAAGAAACAAAAAATGAAAACATGAATTGTTTCCTGGATACCGATATAAATTATTTTCAAGTACAAAGCATGAAGGTTGAAGGAAAAGATGAACCTTTACTTTTGTCTGAGGATAATGAAAATTTGACAAACCAAGATGGTTTATGGACCATGTATTTTTATGGTGCTAGCTCTAAGGAAGGAGATGGTGCATGAGTGTTGTTAATTTCTCCTACTGGTAGGACATTTAAGTGCTCATTTACTTTAATGTTTCCTTGTACAAATAACACTGCACAGTATGAGGCTTTGTTAATAGGACTAAGTTTGGTCTCAAAACATAAAATTAGAAATCTTAGAGTAATTGGAGATTCAGAAATTTTGATATCTCAAATAAAATTCAAATATGCATCAAATAACAAGAAATTGAAATAATATAGAAATGTTGTCTGGGATGAGATAGAAAATTTCAATGCTTTTGGTATTGAATGGATGGACATAGGTCAAAACATAATGGTTGAATTGTTGGTAAACATTGCTTTAAGACCAAAGGATGTTACATTTGTTGGAATATCCAAAATTGAGATTCAATCTAGACCTTCTATACCATACACCATTGAAAATTAGCAAGTTTTTGAAGATGATCTTGATATTTTAAGATTTCTACATTGTGAGAAAAATTTTGAAGACAATGAACTAAATTTCATTGGGTGTGTGGAAACTATAGATAATAAAGGCACCATCTTGGGCAAAGAAGTACTAGAACTGAAGTCAAATAGAGTCCCAAAAGGTCTGGTTATGCTTGAAAGAGTATTTGATAATACTGACAAGTCTTTTTCAGAAAAGACTATGAATAAGCCAGAGGATTTAGAAGAAATAAATTTAGGGACAGTTGGAACCCCAAAAAATCTATACAATGGGGGAAAATTATATCCCAAAATAAGAAAGTCCCTGATTGATCTTCTTAGGAAATATAGGCATGTCTTTGCATGGTCTTATGATGACTTGAAGGCCTATAGGGAGGATTTGTTACAACATGAGATTCATTTGAAAGAAGGTACTAAGCCCTTCAGACAAAAGTTGAAACTTGTGAACCCTACTTTGGCACCAAAAATGCAAGAAGAATTGAAGAAAATGAGTGATGCAGGAATCATTCAACCTATCATAGATTCAACATGGGTTTCCAACTTGGTCCCAGTAAGGAAGTAAAATGGAGACATTAGGCTTTGTGTAGACTTTAGGAATCTAAATATGAACTCATTAAAAGATAACTATGGTCTACCAAACATAGAAGCCATGCTACAGAGAGTTACCAAATCTGAGTTGATGTCTATGATGGATGGGTTTTCATGGTATAATCAGGTTGTTGTCAAGGAAACTGAATAATTCAAGACTGCATTTACTACTCCATGCGGTACATATGTGTGTGTTAGAATGCCTTTTGGTTTGACTAATGTTGAGGCTACTTTTCAAAGAGCCATGGATGTAGCATTTTGATGCAGGAGCATCCTGGGTGTAAGAGCAATCTTGCATCACCCAAAAATATTTCTATTTTTGCATTCAATAAGGGCTATCTTGTGCAGAGCCGCTATTTATGGAAACTTGCTATTTTTAGTAAGTTGGTCTTACGATCTTGGAATGTTCTAATTTTACATGTGGAGGTTCATCTCAGTCATATCAGCCTGCCAGCAAAGTTTCATGGCTAGATCAGGTCTAGTTTTGAAGATATTGAAGATTTTCGGTATTGGCAGCAGGGTACAGAAACTTTGAACTCAGTTTTGAAGGCTTTAGAGGCCCCGGATGAGGTCAAAAAATTTGGTGATGGGTGCTTTGCATGGGTCAGGCTTGTAGCGCACTTTGTGGTGTTTTCAAAATGGGGTTATAATAGTCAATCAGGTCAACTGGTGATGACTTATGGTCTCCGGAAGTCAGGCCACCTGAAATGGTAGAAAATAATTTTCCTTCAAAATTTCCGTTCAGGTTTCAAAAGTTATTTTGAGCTGACTTTGATGTAATAAATTGAAAAATAAAATAATTCTAAGTTTGGTCGGCCCTTAGGGCTAAATTTCTAGAACCTTCTCGGGTGGTGGAAATTGCCTATATAAAGAAGGCCCGTAGTGTTGTCTAGGGCAGTTCTGGGTAGTAGATCTGGGTATTGATTCGAGGCTTTTTCCTATAGAATATTGTAAGGGAATGCCCATGTGGCTTTACATATTGTAATTCTGAAAGTTTGTAATTCCACACTTGTGGAGATAATAAGAAGCCAATTTTCTGTTCTTGCATATTGTTGTTGTGTTTCTCTATTTCTGTTATGTGTTTATGGTATTAAGGGGAGTACCCTTCATCACATTTGCAGATTTCATAAACAAATTCCTTTTAGTATACCAAGATGACCTCACAACATATTCAACAAAAGAGGATTAGCATTGTGGCTATCTTGAATTTTTTTTTATAAGAGCTTTAGAGTATGGAGTATATCTCAACCCAAAGAAGTGTGCTTTTGGGATAACATAAGCTAAGCTTTTGGGTCACATTGTGTCCAAGGATGGAGTTAGAATTGACCTTGAAAGGGTAATTGCAATTGATAAAGTACCACTGCTAAGAAATGTCAAGGGAATTCAATCTTTCTTTGGAAAGATAAAATTTGTTAAAATATTCATCTCAATTTTTGTTGAGACTAGTGTCCCTATTTCCAAAATGCTAAAAAAGGGTGCAAAGGTGGAATGGAATGAAGAAGCTAGGAGGGCTTTTTGTGAAATTAAGAAAGAAATTAAAAATGCACCTATGTTGAGGACACTGGATTACAGTAAGCCCCTTCAAATTTTTTCTTTTGCTTCTTGTCATACCATTGCTGCAGTATTGTTACAAAAGAACTCAAAGGTTTTTGAGAAGCCTATATCCTTTTTCATCAAATCTTTACAAGCAGCTAAATTGAAGTATGGCATAAATGAAAAAAAACTTATGCATTAGTCAAAGCTATTAAAACTTTTAGATGGTACTTAGTTGGAGAAACTATAGTTTCATATGTGCCTAGTGCTACTGTGAAATACATCTTAGTACAATAGGAAGTTTTAGGAAGAAGGTGTAGATGGATCAATAGGATCCAAGAATTCAACATTGAGATTCAAATCAAAAAACTAGTCAGAGGATTAGGGTTAACCAAACTCATGGCCCAAAGCAATTTAGATGCTAAACATGTAAAACTGGTTGAAGAAGAACATAGACCATACATATGTGATTTAGATTGTTGTGAGTGGTACAAGGATATTGTTGGATATTTGCAAAAAATGATTCTTCCTCTTGATATGGATGATAACAAGAAAAGAACAATAAAATTACATGTTGTGAAGTATGTAATATTCAAAGGTGAATTATGGTGGAGAAGTAATGAGGGTATCTTACTTAAATGTGTTGACCATCAAAAGGTTGAAAACCTACTACAAGAAATGCAAGATGGTGTATGTGGTGGCCATTACATGGCTAAGACAACTACACATAAGCTATTAAGGTTTGGTTTCTGGTGGCCCACTATTTTTAAAGATGCACATTTGTTTGTCAAAAAATGTGATGCTTTCCAAAGGTTTGCAGGAAAATAAAATTCAATGGTAATTTTCTCTTAAACCTTGTGATAGTTATGGCCCTTTTTTAGAAGTGGGGTATGGATTTCATTGGAGAAATCCCAAAAAAATCAAGTGGGGGTCATTCATGGATCCTAATGGCCACATATTACTTCACTAAGTGGGTGGAAGCAATTCCCACTAGGAGGGCCACTAGTAAGGTGGTAACTGATTTCATGATGCAAAACATTGTAACAAGGTTTGGATGTTCTGAGACAATAATAGTCGACAATGTTATGTGTTTTAGGTCTGAAGAGTTTGATATTTTTTTTTAAGCAATATGGGATTTAGGTATCATACTCATCTCCTTATCACCCCCAAGGAAATGGTTAGGCTGAATCAAGTTACAAAAGCCTGATAAATTTTTTGAAAAGAGTCCTTGAAAAAAACAAGAAATCATGGGATTCCAAATTGCAGTACGCCCTATGAGTTGATAGAGTAATAGTGAAAATGGATATTGGTTGTGCTCCTTTTGATTTGGTATATGGAATTCATGCTAGGTTACCACAAAATAATTTTATGTAAATGTATAAGTTCATCCAAATTTATGATGATGACTTGGATAATGAAATGAAAATCAGGTTGGAAGATTTGATACAATTGGATGAATCAAGAAGAGAGGCTCATGACAAAAATATCAAGTTGTAGTTGCAATATAAAAACCTATATGACAGAAGGACCACAGTTGGAAGTTTTTGCATCAATGATCACATAATAATGTGGAATGCTAGGTTAGAAGATAAAGGTAAACATGGTAAGTTTGACCCGATTTGGTAAGGACCATATCTCATTGATGCAAAGTGGGGATCTAATTCCTATATCCTAAAGGATTTGGTGGGAAATATCTTGGAATTGCTAGTTCATGGACAATTTCTATAGTTGTACTTCTCATAAGGTACTCTTGTTATCCATGAACAGTAGGTTAATTTTCTTTTAGTAGTGTTTTTCTTTACAGTTGTGTGAGTAGATTAGTTGTTTTTCTATTAGTGGTCTGCTTCACCCAGAGATTCTAAATCCTTGTCATGCTTGCAAGAGGCATACATCCCCAGTTAGAGCCATTGTTAGCACTGATAAATTTTCCAGCAATTAAACTCTGCATTTTTAATTTTGATAGATTGGCAAAGGAGTTTATTATCTAGTTGTTGTTGCCTTTTAATTTTTTATCTTTGTCCTCAGTCTGTAGAGGAAATATTTATGCAAGCCACAAAGCCCTAGTTGAAAACTTGTTAAAATAACCCTAAGGGATTTCATTATGAATATAAACCCTAGGTTGGCCTTTTATCTTTCTAATTGATTGTTACTTTTTTGATCACTTAGGGCTTGTTTGGTTACTGGAATTAGCCTAGAATTGGCATTTGCAATTTCCAATTTTGTCAAATCCTCAGTTTGGAAGTGCAATATGAAAATAGAAGTGGAAGATGTAAATGCTCATTTTGGCCCAAAATGAGCATTTACATCTTCCACTTGAAAAGGTGGAATTGGAATTTGAGGGCCAAATTCCACTTTTTTCAACCCTCATTTTGTAAAGTCGGTGGGTCTGTGTTCAAAAGATAATAAAATTTGGGGTTCACGTTAGGGCATTTTCACTAGCAAAGAGGAAGGAAATGCCATTCTTCACTTTAGCAAAGCAGCTGAGGCAACGACATTGTCTGCAAAGCGGTTGAGACAATGACATTCTTCACTTTTTCTCTACAAAGTGGCTAAGGCAATGACATTCTTCACTTTGGAAAATTGGATGAGGCAATGAAATTCTCTACAAAGAGGCTAAGGCATCGACATCCTTCACTTTCCCTCTTCCACTGGGTTTTTAAGGAAACAACTCTCCTAATCTCTTTTAATGCAAGGTATGCAGAGATACTTCTAGTTCATATAGGATTTTGATGAAAATGGGTCTGTCATTTTTAGCAACACAATTGTCCATTGCATTTGATGCCACAAAAAGTTGAGAAGTGGGAGTCTCAGCAAAGCAATTTCAAAACCATGTTTTCCACTTTCAAAAAAGCACTGGCTTGAGCTAGAACCAAAAAAATTTCTAACCCTAAGCACATTTCTTCTCTTCCTCACTACCCTAAAGCATCCAACAAAACCATCATCAAAGGTTAAAGAACTAATAAAATAATTCTCATTAGATTTAACATCTGCAACAACATTAAGATTTTCCACAGCCTTGACTTAAAAGAAAGGATTTCCAAAAGGGTTTAATGAGTTTTCTCTCAATAACACAAGGGAGGATAGGGAGAGGGGAAAAAGGCACACCCTAACTAGATCCACCTTGCATAGATCATGCATGGAAGCAACAAACACACAAGTGAGAGAGAGAATGCATATATCTTTCATATATTTATTCCAATTGAAACAATCTTTCAACTTCTAGCTTCTATCTTCTAACTGAACTACCCCTAAACTACAACCAAAGATTACATTATATACAAGAGGCTACCGAACAAGTTGGCCTTTAGATCCACCATCAATAGAAGGAATGACCAGATCTAGTTCCACTCACTTCCCAATGATAGATTCTAGTATTAAATCCATGACCATAATTAATTGCAAGAGTCAGCCTCAATAGGAAACTAAAACAAATAACTCGGTAAGAAAGGATAACCGAGTGCAAGACAAGCATCATCGAGTGCCAGGGAAATTCACTGAGTGCTAGAGAGATAATCGACCAACCCCAATAAACAAAGGAAACTGAGCAACACTGAACCAACTTGGTCAAAGAAGGAACCAGGCAATATAGGAAAACACATACATGTTTTTGGTGACACAGGATTTCCAAGGACCCAAGATGCTCCTGCATCAGACACCTGGGGTTATTTGAAATGATTCTCTGAATCATGAAGTAGGTATGATCCGAGCTAAATCTATTAGATTGTGAAATCCATGAACTATCTTCAAACAGTCTATTCTTTCACTTTACCATATATTCCATATATTGTTTTCCTCTTGTACTTCTTCCAATTCTTCACTCCAAAATCTACTCAACTTCTTCTATCTTTTTCTTAGGATAATCATTTAGTACTGTCATTTCTTCATCTTACTCATGGTACTCATACAAATCTGCAATGTTGAATATAGGTGATATATCCATGTCATCAGGTAACTCAATCTCATAATAATTTCCACTGTCAAATATCTTCAAAATCTTGCAAGGGCCAAACTTCTTCATTTTCAGCTTCTCATATGTTCCAATAGGAAATCTACCTTTCTTCAAATGAACCATTACTTCATCACCGATTGCAAAAGTCTTATGTTTTCTTGATCTATCAGCTTTGTCTTTGTATTTTTTATTACTTCTCTCTAGCTTATGTTTCACATCTTCATGCAATGTCTTCATGTACTCAAAAAACTTTACTCCTTCAACACTTCTCTTTTTTTCATCAGCAATATCCCTCAAATCTGATATACCTCTTGGTTGTATGCCATTTACAATCTTAAAAGGTGTTTTTCCAGTACTCCTATTCACTAAATTATTGTATGAAAACTCTACTTGTGTCAACAGAAATTCCCAATTACTCAGTGTGTCTCCAACTACACATCTCAAAAGATTTCCCAAGCTTCTATTCACAACTTATGTCTGTCAATCGGTCTGTGGGTGAAATGTAGAACTATATTTCAATTCAGTGCCAAACTTTCTCCAAAGGGTCTTCCAAAAGTATCCAACAAATTTACTATCTTAGTCAGAGATAATACTCCTTGGTAATCCATGCAATCTAACAATTTCCTTAAAGAAAATATATGTTATATGTACTGCATCTGATATCTTTCTACAAGGTATAAAATCTACCATTTTAGAAAATCTATCCACAACAACAAATATATAATCATTACCTCTTATTGTCTTTGGTAAGCCAAGAAGAAAATCCATACTGATATCAATCCAAGATTTCTCAGGAACAAAAATCGGTGTATACAATCTAGTATTCTAACTTACTCCTTTTGCAACTTGACAAATTCCACAACTTTTCACAAATTTATGAACATCTTTATACAACTGTGGCCAAAATTATTTCTCCTTAAGAAAATTCAATACGTTTTCAACATCAAAATGTCTATCCAAACCACTACTATGTTTCTCTTTTATCAAATTAGTTCTCATTGATCCTCTCGGTATACACAACTGAATACCTTTAAACAACATACCATCTTGAATGAAATATTCTTCCCATTTAGTACTCAGTTGATCTTGAATAGGTGCTCTGCATTTTCTCCATGGCTCAAAAAAATCAATATCAAATTATAACAATCTCTCATGTCATAAAAAACAAGAACTTCAATTTTCATCTCGGTCATTAAAGATATTCTTCTACTTAATGCATCTGCAACTTGGTTAGTGACTCCACTCTTATGCTTTATCACAAATGTATAACTCTACAAATACTCAACCCATTTCATATGTCTTTGATTCAACTTATTCTAACTACCCAAATACTGTAAAGCTTTATGATCGGTATACAATACAAATTCACTCGGTATCAAATAATGTCTTCATTTCTTTATTGCTTGAACAATAGCATCAAATTCTTGATCATACACAAAATATTTCCTTTTTGCATCATTCAACTTTTCACTAAAGAAAGCAACAAGTGACTCAACATAGCTCCTATTGCACTTCCACTTGCATCACATTCCACTTGAAATACCTTATTAAAATCAGGCAATGCTAAAATAGGCAATTCAACAACCTTCTACTTCAGAGTCTCAAAACTTTTATTAGCTCAATGTTTCCACTTAAATTATCTTTTATCTCCTCTCATAGTCTCAGTCATAGCATTAAAAATTGAACTGAAATTCCTAATGAACTTTTGGTAAAAAATTACCAAACCATGAAATGATCTTACCTCACTAGCATTCTTAGGTGTAGACCAATTCAAAATAGCTTCAACCTTTTCAGGATCCATCTTCAAACCATCAGCTGAAATCACAAATCCCAAATACGCAATCTCCTCTTTCATGAATGAACACTTTTTCAAATTTATCAGTAACTTTTATTCTTTCAACCTCTGAAATACTTGTTTAACATGTAACAAATGTTCTTCTCTTTTTTTACTAAATATCAAAATATCATCTAGGTATACAATCATAAATTTACCTAAGAATTTCTTCAAAACTTCATTCATCAACCTCATGAAAGTACTTGGTGCATTAGTTAAACCAAAAGGGATAACCAACCACTCATTCAAACTTCTTTTGTCTTGAAAGAAGTATTCCACTCATCACCTTCTCTAATTCTTATCTAATGATACCCACTTTTCAAATCAATTTTGGTAAAATACTTCACTCCAGTCAAACTGTCCATTATGTCATCCATTCTTGGTATAGGAAACCTATATTTCACTATTATCTTGTTGTTTCTCTAGAATCAGTACACATTCACCATTCTCCATTCTTCTTAGGTGCCAATACAATAGGTACTAAACATGGACTCAAACTTTCTCGGATCAAACCTTCCTGCAACAATTCTTGAATCTGTCAGTTCAATTCCTAATTCTTAGTAGGTATCAACCGATGTGGTGCCTTATTCAATAAAATAGCTCTAGGGATTAGATCCATGCAATGATCAATGCTTCTCTTCGGTGGAAAACCATTAGGTACATTATAAAAAATGATTCCACTGTACTCGGTGAGTAACTTATCAATCTCCTCAGGGATACTATCCTCTATTTTCTTACTTGGTTTGTTAGGAATCACAACAAAACATACATCATTCTTCTTCAAATCCTTAACAAACTTTCTCCCTTCCATCAAGAAAACTTTCATAGATATGCAAACATTACTAACAGGTTCTTCAATCAAAGGTAACAATATTTGTCTTCTTCCATCAGCCCAAATAGTATACTTATGCAATCTCCCTTTATATATAGCATGTCTATCATATTTCCAAGGTCTACCCAACAAAATATGTCAACAATCCATATGCATGGTATTACATAACACCTTATCATATTACTTTCCAATTTTTGAATTCACATAACATTGTTCACTTATCAAGAGTGTATGCTCATCTTTGATCCATGAAATTTGATAGGGCTTTGAATGTTCCAACCTTTTCAACTGCAACTTTGTAACCATTTCCTCAGATTCCAAGTTCTCTGAGCTACCACTATTAATGATTACCTTCCAAACTTCATCATAGACTCTACATCTGGTCTTGAACAAAATTTTCCTTACCAGATCTTCCTTATTACTTTCACTCCAAAGTGCTCTCCTTACCATCAAGTTCTTTTCCTTCTCAAGTTCATTCGGTGACTCTTCTTGCACCAAAGCATTTCTACTATTACTGACCTTCTTACTTACATGTGTACATTTAAATGATCTATGTCCTTCTTCTCCACAATTGTAACAAGTTCCTTGGAAACCACCTCTATTATAACCACCTCGGTAGTGATCGCCTCTTCCTCTAGATGAACTTTCACTTTTCCACTTGGTCTTGCCTTTATCCAGATTTGTCTTTTCAAGTTTAGATCTATTTTTTTCACCATAAGATCTACCTCTTAGTCTAGGGAATCTACCACCTCTACCTCTTTGTCTTTGTTCATGTCTTTTGTTCAATTTCTCCTTGGCTTTCAATGCAAATTGATAAGCCTATTCAATGTTCTCCAATTTAACCAAATTGATTTCTTCTTGGATGGAAACTATCAATCCATTCAGGTACCTACAAATTCTTTCCACGTCATCTTCATCATGTCCAGATTTGATATCTAATCTATAGAATTCCTCAATATATTCTTTTATCGGGCTATATTTTTGTCTCAAACTTTGCATTCACCTAACTAGGTTAATCTGATAATCACAAGGTAAGAACTTTCCCTTCAATTTATTGACCATTTTATTCCATACCTTAATTTTTTATTTTCCTTTCCTCTTTCTATCCAACTGTAGATGTTCCCACCATAAGGATGCATGACTTTTCAACTTTGTGCTTGCAATTTTCACCTTCTTTTCCTCAAGTACATTTTCATATTCAAAGTACTTTTCCATCTCGGTGATCTAGTCCACCAATTCATCAGAATCAAATTTTCCACTATACTCAAGAGGATTAAAGTGTGGTGTAGACTTCAAATTTGTCAAAGCCTTCAACAATATTTCCTCACCTTGATCCATCACCGGTGCAGGTTCTACATCACCTTATTCTTCCTCAATTTCATCATCACTAACATCTTCAAGATGTCTTCCTCTTCTTTGTGTTGTTTCAATAGCTTCTAATCTAGCAGCAAGTTGTCTCAACATGTCTTCCAATCCTGGATTTGGATCTCACCTCCCACAAACCATCTTGAAACCCTTTGTAATTGTAGACACCTAAAAATCCTTTAGAAAATAAATTATTTTTATTTTCTGAAAAACCCCTAATGACATCATCATTTGTTAATTAATTATTTAATTAATTAATTAATTAATTTTTATGTCATTAAATCCCTTTACCTTAATTAAAAATATTTAATTAAGGAATCCCTCCCAAAAATGTTAAATCTTATTTAAACATTATCTCCATATTTATTAATTATTTAATTAATAAATTAACCAAAAATCCAAAAAATAAATAATTTATTTATTTTTTCCCAAAACCTTGCCAATTTCCTAAAGACCACTAACCTCTTCTAGAATCTTCTAATCCTTCTTTAATTTTGATTAAAGACTAATCCCATCATTTCCTAACCCTAATCCCAACTCAAAATATTTAATTAAGATTAAATATTTAATCCTCATATTTATTAAATTTATTTTTAATAAACATTCTCAAACCTAAACCATGGAAATAAATAAATCTTTATTTATTTCCTAAAATCCATATTTATCCTAAGGAAGCTCTAGACTCTTCTAGAAAGTCTTTATCCTTGTCCCCCTAATCCTAATCCTAATCCTAATCCCCCCACTAACCTTGTCACATTCCCTAAACAAGGTTAGCCAACTCCTAAGCTTAACCCAAAGTCAACAAACTTCTAGAAACTTCTCTTACATGCATTAAATGCATTTAAAGCCTCCTTATCCCTCTTACATGCATTTATGATGCATTTAAGAAGCCCCTCACCCCTTTCTTACACCCTTTGACCTTTGGCACATTTCCCAAATTGTGCACATCCCTCCCATCTTTCAACCCAATGCCCTTGTGACACTTGTCACAAGGAGGTGGCCCTAAACTAGCACAATCCATGTGCTCCCCTTTGAATGAATCTTGGCCTCTCTTAAGGATTTTGATCCTGGCCACTCATTCCTCCTTCCCAAATCCTATAAATACCCCCTCTTCCAACAGCAAATTATTAGCTTAGCTTTTATTCTCATGCATTATTATCATGCCCTTTTACTTCTAGCTTTAGCATAATCAATCCTAATTGTTAGATTTCATTATTTTCTTCAAGCTTTTTAGCACATCATAGCTTAGCAATAATGAATTAACATAGTTTGTTTCATTGTTTTGCATAGCATATAGCATCATATCACATCTCTATTTGGTTAATAACAATCTTAGCATAAGCATCATGTAGCTCAAATCTCCATTAAAGCATCTTTTTGAGTTCTTGAAGCCTTAGGGGCAATTTTGGGTGTTCTACCCATTATTGTGCCATTTTTGGGGTTTTCATAGGTCTCAAATCATCTTAGAAAGCATTAGAGTATGCTCCAAGTGCTTAGAGAGCACACCCACATCCCTTTAAGCATGAGTAAATCAAACAGTGCATGGGCACATCTGTTTTAGCTCAATCTGAGGTGGCTTAGCTTAGTTGTTTTTGTTTTGGATTGATTTCATGTTAGATTAGAACTTAACGTTTGATTGATTTGAGCCTTTCAAAA
Organism: Chamaecyparis obtusa; assembly: GCA_027943335.1. Taxonomy (NCBI): domain Eukaryota; kingdom Viridiplantae; phylum Streptophyta; class Pinopsida; order Cupressales; family Cupressaceae; genus Chamaecyparis; species Chamaecyparis obtusa. The sequence continues at coordinate 510,662 of BSBK01010514.1, forward strand.
TAGATACAGATTAGCCTTGCTCACAGTAATTATAGGCTAGATCGCAAATGCTACCCCACAACAAATAAACTAGGGTTTGACATGAAGGAACCATCAAACCTAGATTCACAAACCTAGATCTAGATCTCACCTCACTCTCATACCACCTAATGCAAGGGAGGATAGGGAGAGGGGTCAAAGGCACACCCTAACCAGATCCACCTTACAGAGATCACATATGGAAGAAAAAAACACACAAGTGAGAGAGAGAATGTAGATATCTTTCATATATATATTCCAATTGATTCATACATACCAGGTTGTAAGGCCTTCCCAATTTAGGCTAGATATTACAATTCAAGTATAGAAGTCCTCCAACATGCAAGGATCTGAAATAATATTTCAACTTCTATCTTCTATCTTCTAACTGAACTTCCCCTAAACTACAACTAAAGATTAAATTATATACAATAGCCTACTGAACAAGTCAGCCTTCAGATCCACCATCAATAGAAGGAATGACCAAATCTAGGTCCACATGCTTCCCAATGATAGATTCTAGCATTAAATCCATGACCATAATTAATTGCAAGAGTCAACCTCAATAGGAAACTAAGACAAACAACTCCATAAGCAAGGATAACCGAGCACCAGACAAGCATCACCAAGCACCAGGGAAAATCACTGAGTGCTAGAGAGATAACTGACCAACCCCGGTAAAAAAAGGAAATTGAGCAACACTGAACCAACTCGGTCAAAGAAGGAACCAAGCAACATAGGAAAACACAAACATATTTTTGGTGACACAGGATTGCCAAGGACCCAAGATGCTCCTGCATCACTCAAAATCAATACTCTGAAACAAGGTGTAAATAAACCCAAAGATTATTCCTTCTTCACGGCTTAAAATTCATGGTTCCATGGCAATGGACATCTTCCATTCTTGCCAAGCTCTGAATGCCAACTAGGGCTTTCATGAAATCTACAACTTTACATCACCAAGGTTCTAGTAAGTATAAGATTACACCTAGATTAAACCTAAATGGGTATGTTTTTGTATACAATTTCTCATAGGCATCTTAATTTAAATGGGTATGGTTATGACTAAACCAACAATGAAGTTGTGTAGATAGTGTGAAAGCCACATTTTCTTGAATTTTGAATAAACTGAGAGATCTTATTGTAAAAATAGGATAGTATCAGGGTAGTATCCTTGAGTTTACATAGTCCTTTATACTCCTCATTTTTGAGTCACTAGAACTCATTTTATGTGACTTGGAGTTACACTCACAAGTACTGCTGAGTTCAATCACATTCCTCCTGTTCAGTGTAGGATTAGTTAAAAATAGTTAAAATTTTAGTAAATTTAATCAAAACATGTAATTTTTTATATAAGGAAGGTTAATGTCTTTAAGAAAATTTATTTGTGGGAAAACATACTTTCTGAAAGATGGTAAAAGATAGCCACTATAGCTAGATCCAAATGGGTATCTAGGGTATTAGGGTTGTTGAAGGACCTCCTGACATTCTAGTTCCAATTCCAATTGATGTTTTCGATCAGATTGCTTTCCTCCCAAAAATAATTGTTACCGATGCTAGGCTTGCAAGCTATCATGGGCTAGTACACCACCTAAATTTTCTTCATTGTTTTACTTTCTCAATACAAAAATTAGCTCCATTGTTCAGATAAAGGCTCCTCTCCATTTCTAAGGTTGTACCCAATGAAGAGTCTATATTCATTATGTTGTTGATACTATTATTAGTATCGATACTTGTGAAGTGCTGGTCTATAACTATCGGCATATTCATCTGGATTCTATAACCAAAACCTGCAGTAAAGCATTCTAGTCAACTAAATATTCACAATTAAAAATTGTCATCTTTTCCAATTCATCCAACTGAGCTTTTAGATTTAAAACATGCCTCAACTGAGCTTTATGACATTCTTAAAAGGATGTGAGGTCATATGAAGTGTGTTGGTATCATGCATTATGGCATTTATTCATTTGATTTAATTGTGGTATATGGTATAATGCACATCTTCAAATCATGTTTGCTCTTAGGCCCAAATCTTGATTGCTACTATCCTTGGGTGTTTCTAATTAATTTCAATATATCTTCTCAATTAATTTTTTCTCTTTCTTTCATGATTGTAGTATCACTGTTGATGGTTAAGTCAGTAATTCACTCATTGTGATTGAAATTTAGTTTTGAAATATTTAATTATTCAATATGAACATTAATTCATGGTCTTCTATGTGAGGCTCATTTTGTAAATAATTTTAAATTTGATATCTCTTGGTATCTTTTACTTGATTTTTTAAAATGTAGGTATGCTAGTGTACTTCTGATGATTATAATCCTTATAAATATGGTAAAAACATTGGAAAGTGCTAAATGGATGATGATTATCAAAGCATATATGTGTATATGTGCACATATAAGAACCATATATATGCACCTATACATGTATATAATTAAGCTATTATTAATCAAGATGATTATGAACATCGATATGTAGTCTTTTTATTTATGTGCTTATTTAATCATAGCATACATATCAGATGAAAGGTAGTGAATATATATATATATATATATATATATATATATATATATATATATATATATATATATATATATATATATATGGTGGGTTTATGATCTCCTTCATAATTGTTATGGAAATTTTATTTAACTATCTATTTTTCAACTCAATTAAAATAGAACTTTAGAAGAGAAAATTTTCTTCTTTAAATCAATAAATTGGGATTAAAAACCATTATGTTTGAACAAGATGAAGAATTTTGTTTCCTTAGCCGCTTTTCCAAAGTGAAGAATGTCATTATCTTGAACATGATTAATAATATTACATACCTATATATATGTACATGTGCATATATAAGAACCATATATATGCACATATACATGTATATAATTAAGTTATTATTAATCATGATGATTATGAACACGGATATGTAGTCTTGTTGTTTATGTGTGTATTTGATCATAGCATACATATTAGATGAAAGGTAGTGAGTATATATATGGTGGGGTTATGACCTCCTTCATAATTTTTATGGAAATTTGATTTAAACAACTATTTTTCAACTCAATTAAAATAGAACTTAAGAAGAGAAATTTTGCATTTTTAAATCAATAAATCGGGATTAAAAATGATTATGTTTGAACAAGATGAAGAATGTCGTTGCCTTAGCCACTTTGCCAAAGTGAAGAATGCCATTATCTTGAACATGATTAATAATATTACATACCTATATATATGTATATGTGCATATATAAGAGCCATACATATGCACATATATATGTATATAATTAAGTTATTATTAATCATGTTTTACAAAAAATATCTTCTATAATTAATCAGTACTATGTTTTACAAAAAACATCTTCTATGTTTTTCCCTCATTCAGATTTCATTTCCTAATGCAACAATGCTAAAAAATTCAACACCTATAGATAATAACCAGCTAGGAATACATACACAAAAATTTGTCAATAAGTACACACATTTCTTGGCTTGTCCTCTTGCTACCTATGAGTGATGATTTTGTATCTCAAACCTTCTTTGCCATGTACTTTTCAGGTCATTGATGGATCTTACCAATAATATAAACATTCAAGGATGCATTTGTAGGAAGGCCACAACTGATCTTATTCTTGCACTTATTCTTGTTGTCCTTGGAGTAGCCAAAGTGGTGTTTGCACAAGAAGGTAGGTAAAAAATGCGTAAGGAAAGAAGTGATGGAAGTGATTTTTATAAATGCATTATTCATTTGAATGAAGTACATTATCATGACCAAATTCACATGAGTGCAACAACCTTCTTTTGGCTAGCCAATCTTTTAAGGAAAAAAGGAATCCTATCAGATACGATGAAAATAATGTTAGAAGAACAAGTAGTCATGTTCCTCCACACCCTTGGCCACAATCTGAGGAATCATAAGATTGCCCACAACCTTGGTCACTCCAGAGAGATAGTAAGTTGATACTTCCACAAGGCCTTGATAGCTATCTTAGCACTCCATGCAGATTATTTTGTACCACCTAGTCCAAACACTCCTCTTGAAATTAGTGGGAAGGACTGTTTTGATCCTTAATTCAAGGTAAAACCCCTAGCGCTACAAATATCTTTGCCTTAGTGTTAATCTTATTACTGTGTGTTTCTTAACTAGAATTTTTCTTTCTATAGGATTTTGTTGGAGCAATTGATGGAACCCATATACCAGTCACTGTCGATGTCACCTTACAAGGTAAATATCGGGATAGAAAAAGAAACTTGTCAAAAAAATGTTATGGTTGTCTCTTCTTTTGATTATAAATTTAAATACATTCTTACTGGTTGGGAAGGGTTTGCCATAGATAGTTGTGTTCTAACTTTATCTCTCACTAGAGAAGATCCATTTGTAGCTCCCCCTGGTATGCCATTTCATACTGTATGTTTGCTGAAGAAAATGATAAATGTTTCATGATGTCAATGTTTCACAGTTTAACAATATATTTTATTTTGTAGGAAAATATTATTTATTCAATGCTAGATATCCAAATGTACCAGGATTTCTCACTCCTTATCAGTGTATACGTTACCACCTGAAGGAGTTTTCAAGAGAAAACCGTATAAAAATCTCACAAGAATTGTTTAACCATGGACACTCCTCTCTTAGAAATGCAATAGAGCATACATTTGGCATTTTGAAGCAGTGTTTTCCTACCATGAGGCATGCAAAATATTATCTAATCATGACACAAGCACGTATTGTTTTGGCATGCTGCATACTACACAACTTCATTACTATAGAGGACAGTGTTCCATTCGAAGTGGTTATTGAAGAGGACAACGATCGTGATGGGATAAATGTACCAATACTTGAGACATATGGGTTGAGTCAGCATGATAGGGATTATTGGGGGAAGTTTAGAGATGATATAGAAAGTAGTATGTGGGAATGCTACAGACATAGACAATAGTTGTAGTTTTACAAGACCTTTCTCTATTCTTTAATGTGCTTTAATGCAGATACAGTGATATGAATGATGGTTTCATTGACCTTTTGTTTGTCTCTCCATTCCTATATGGTTATTGTCTATGCCTCTTGTATTTTTAAGCCTTGTTGTATTAGGAAATATAAATGGAATACACTAAGGAGTACCACATGATGAAGATCAATCATATTGTTGTAATGTTGATGCTCAAATCATGTGTTCTCATAGTTTACATATACAAAATTATTTGAAATAAATGAATCTTGTAGTCCATTTTTTTGATGATACTCCTTCATGTATTCCATTTATATTTCCTATTGCAACAGGGCTATTCTGATGATGTATATCATTGTTGTGTTCCATTTATATTTTTATATATTTTTCTGATGATACTCCTTATGCTATTGGGGTATTCACGCTTACTGTTCTTTAACATTCATGCTTATTGTTCTTTAACATTCATGCTTACTGTTCTTTAACATTCCAACTACAAATTCAAGTGTATGATTTGTAACTCTTATTTTTCTTTGATTAACATTCATGCTTATTGTTCTTTAACATTCATGCTTACTGTTCTTTAACATTCCAACTGCAAATTCAAGTGTATGATTTGTAACTCTGATTTTTCTTTGATTAACATTCATGCTTACTGTTCTTTAGCATTCCAACTACAAATTCAAGTGTATGATTTGTAACTCTAATTTTTCTTTGATTAACATTCATGCTTATTGTTCTTTAAAATTCATGCTTACTGCTCTTTAACATTCATGCTTACTGTTCTTTAACATTTGTGCTTACTATTCTTTAGAATTCCAATTGTAAATTCAAGTGTATGATTTGTAACTTTGATTTTTCTTTGATTTTGATCTCTTTGAAATGTGTGTATCTTGTTTCAAACTTGTTGTCTTGACATCCTTGACCAATTTGTGAGTTTGGCAATGACATTATTGGTCTATAACTAGTTGTATCTTGTAGGGATTGCGGACCCCAAATATAATTTTTTGTTTGCAGACAGACCCGAAAGGTTTAAAAAATGGGGATTGAGACAACAATAATTTGGCCCTCAAATTAAAATTCCACCTTTTCATGTGGAAGATGTAAAAATTCTCATTACATGTCAAAATGACCATATACATTGACCATACAGTGAGGATATATAGTGACCATATATACTTCAACATATGTATAGTGGAGGATATATTGTGACCATATATAGTGCAACATATGTGTACTGGATGATATATAGTGACCATATATATAGTACAACATATGTATACTATAGGATATATAGTGACCATATATACTACACCATATGTATACTAGAGGATATATAGTGACCATATGTACTAGAACATATATATAGTGCATATATACTAGAGCATATATAGTAGAACTGTATGAACATAGTATACCATATATACATGCATACTTAGCTACATGAAAATGAGAATGGATAATAAAGACATATAATACATATTGTTGGATATCATGCATAAATGAAATATTTTGGATTATATGCCACTATTGTATGAGTGTTTCTTTAATATCCATTCTCATTTTTCATGTAGCTAATAATTGCATATAATAGGTGGTGTATGTGATGTCCTTCACAGAACTCATGATGAGCATGGAGGATGAGGTTCAAGTAATCCATTAAAATTCTTCCTCCAAGAAGGTTATGTGGACAAGAGAAATGGAATGAAAGTTCCTACACTTGCTCCATCAGTAAGTTCAGCTAGGAAGGAAAGGCAAAGGGGGCTTCAAAAAAGAAGCCCAGACCACCATTGAGAGGAAGTTCAATGCTGAGATGAGCCTCAATCTGTCAAAGGATAATTTCAAAAACAAGTGAAAAGGATGGAAGCAAGGTTTTAGAGTTATGAGAGAGTTCAGGAATATTAGTGGGTTTTCATGGAATGAGGCTACTCAATGTGTGGATGCTGATGACATGTTGTGGGAGGAGCTTCTAAAGGTAACATGCTATTTTGAATATGTTGGTCTAAGTAATAGTTCCTTCTTATTAAGTTAGTAATACAAGACAAAGATCTAATTCATTCATCATGGCAACATGCAAAGAAAAGAATTCAAATCTACCAAAGTGTATAAGAGACAACCGTTCTAGTACTACGATGACCTAGCCTTCATTATGGGTAATGATATATTTGAAGGTACCATGGCTACTATTGCACAAGAGATAGAAGAAGGGATCAATATGGATGGGTCTACCTACTTGGATTGTGATGAGGATATCCCTATGAGTACACCTCTTAACACTACAACTGATTTGGATGATGAATTATATCATTCCAATCAATCAAGTACAAGTGGTAAGCCAAATCCTTCAACATCGTCAACAAGGAGGGAAAAGAGGAAGAAGGCAACCACGGTTAGTTCATTGGATGCAATTTGTGAAACAATGAGAAAACTAGAAGAGGACTTTTGTTTGCCTCTTGTTATCAAAGTGGATAATTCCAATTCAGATTTTGTCTTAGATAGAGTGTATGAGGCCCTCAAAGGCATCCCTGATTTGAGTTGAGGCACTATGCTAAAGGTATATGACACCTTCATGATTGAAATTTAAAGAGCCAAAGGGTTCTTGAGAATGAATGAAGATGAGAGAGTGAAGTACAGTGCAATGAATTTTGGAGAACTCTAGTTACTTTTGTTTCATTTTAAGTCTTGTTACTTAAACATTGGTAAGGCTAGCAAAGATACTTTTTAAGTTGGCAAGGTTAGCCAAGATACTTGTTTTATCAACATCATACAGTTGATTTTGGTGTGACATTGTTTTGTTTTGTTTAAACTCAAATCATGTATTTTGATATAGTTCTGATTACTGGAAAAAATAGGTTTTGAAGGGACCCGAAACCCTTTACAATTCTAGCAGCATAAGATCAGAAGGAAAGAGTACAACAATAAAAAAGAGGCATACAATAATGAACTACCCAAAAAAGGGACTACATAGATAGCAGCAAAAGTGACAAAACACCAGCCCAAAAGATAACACAAAACACAAAAAACCAACATTGGACCTAGCCTAAGCATCCACATACATAACCCCTACTTTTTCATCAAGCATCTTCTCCATTTTGGTCTAGATATTGTCCACCTGACCAATAACACTTTTCAGCTCATCAATATTCTTCTTCATAGAAGGGAATTTTTTCTTGTTTCTCCCACGGGTTCTGGAACTGGGGCCTCCATTATACACCAGAGGATGATTTTTGTGTTCATTGTCCTCCTCCAGAGCTTTATCTAGCAAATTGACCAAGGCCTTGAGGTTGATGATAGATGCCTTCATGTTGTCCTTGCTATGCTAGAGGATGTCAATAAGATTTTTATCAACTTTATCCATTTTGTCATGGATGTCTGTAGTAGGGGTGTTATAAGTTCCCTCCTTAAGAAAAGAATCCACTTTCTCCTAGAGGTTTGCATTATTTGCTTCAAGTTTCTTGCACTTCAGATGGAGCCTTTTTATCTCATGGAAGAACCATTTGCTAAATCTAAAGGAGTAGAGAACCTCAGCTTTGGTAGTTTGCAGAGCACCAGTAGTAACTTCCTCTCTATCATCAAAGTCTTCAAAAATTAGCTTAATGGAGGACTCTATGATTCTCCTCTCACTGGAATCCTCACTACACTCCTGAATATTGTCCTAAGAGTCTTTGGAAATGGGCACATCATGCCTCATATGACACAAGGTAGGGATGAAAGAGGGGCCAAAGGATGGTGCACCCTAATGATCCAAGCCTGCAACACACATGCGGAAACAAAAAACAACAACAGTGAGAGGGAGAATGCCAAATCTTTCAAATATTATCATCAATTCGAACCATACATGTCAGGCTGTAAGGCCTTCCTGGTTACAGCTAGATATTATAATGAATTACAAAAGTCCTCAAGCATGTGAGGATCTGTTACAAATCTCCAATCTAATGTCTATTATCTTCTATCAAAACTGACCCTAAAACTACAACCAAACATCTACATTTATACAAAAAGCTACTGAGTTGAGTCGGCCTTCAGATCCATAATTAACAGAAGTAACAATCAAATCTAGGACCACATGCTTCCCAATGATGGATACCAACATTAATTCTGTGATCCAATATAAATGCACAAGTTGGCCAGAACAAGAAAAAAACTAGACCTATCGGTAAGCATGATAACCGAGCAACAAATAGGAAATGTCGAGTGCCAATGAAATAAATGACCACCCAGGAGAGAACTGACCACACTCGGTAACCAAAGGAAATTGACCAACTCATTCAAAGTAGAAACTAAGCAACACAGATAACTCCAAATTCTTTTTGGTGACATAGGATTGCCAAGGACCCAAGATGCTCCTGCATCAGACACCTAGGGTTATTTTGAAATGATTCTCCAAATCATTTAGTAGGTCTGGTTTGAGCTACATCCAACTCAGACCATGAAATCCATGAACTATCTTCCATTGGTCTATTTTTCCACCTAACCAAATATTCCATATATTGTTTTCCTCTTGTGCTCTTGCCAACTCTTTCCTTCAAAATCTGTTCAACTTCATCATTCTGCTTCTTAGGATATTTTTTCGATACTGTCACTTCTTCATCCGATTCATGATACTCATACAAATCAGCAATATTGAAAATTAGTGATATGTCCATGTCATCAGGTAACTCAATTTCATATGCATTTCCACTGTCAAATTTCTTCAAAATCTTGCAAGGTCCAAACTTCTTCATCTTCAATTTCCCATATGTTCCAATAGGAAATTGTCATTTCTTCAAATGAACCATCACTTCATCACCAACATCAAAATTTTTATTTCTTCTTGATCTATCAACTCTGTCTTTGTATTTTTGGTTACTATCTTCCAGCTTTAGCTTCACATCTTCATGCAATGTTTTCATGTGCTTTTCTTATTCTCATTAGCAATGTCTCTCAAATTAGATATTCCTCTTGGTTGTGTACCATTCACAATCTCAAATGGTGTCTTTCTAGTACTCCTATTCATTGAATTATTGTATGCAAACTCTTCTTGTGCTAACATAGAATCCCAATTACTTGGTGTGTCTCAAACTAAACATCTCAATAGATTTCCCAAACTTCTATTTACAACTTCAGTCTATCCATCAGTTTGTGGGTGAAATGTAGAACTATATTTCAACTCAGTGCCAAATTTCTTCCAAAGTTTTTTCCAAAAGTATCCAACAAATTTATTGTCTCAGTCAAAGATAATACTCCTCGGTAATCCATGCAATCTAACAATTTCCTTAAAGAAAAGATCTACTACATGTACTGCATCTGATGTCTTTCTACATGGTATAAAATGTGCCATCTTAGAAAATCTATCTACCAAAACAAATATGGAATCATTACCTCTTACTATCTTCGGTAAGCCAAGAACAAAGTCCATACTAATGTCAATCCAAGGTTTCTCAAGAACAACAATCGGTGTATACAATCCAGTATTCTGACTTACTCCTTTTGTAACTTGACAAATTCCACAACTTTTCACAACTTTCTGAACATCTCTATACAACTGCGGCCAAAAGTATTTCTCCTTAAGCAAATTCCATGTTTTATCAATGCCAAAATGTCCAGCCAAACCACTACTATGTTTCTCTTTTATCAAATTAGATCTCATCACTCCTCTCAGTATACACAACTGAATACCTTTAAACAACATACCTTCTTGAATAAAATATTCATCCCATTTAGTATCTTGTTGATCTTGAATAGGTGCTCTACACTTTCTCCATGGCTCAGAAAAATCAAGGTCATTTTCATACAAACCTCTCATCTGATCAAAACCAAGAACTTCAATTTTCATCTCAATCATCAAAGATCTTCTACTCAATGCATCAGCAACTCGGTTAGTGACTCCACTCTTATTCTTTATCACAAATGTATAACTCTACAAATACTCAACCCATTTCATATGTCTCTGATTCAACTTATTCTGACTACCCAAATATTGTAAAGCCTTATGATTAGTATACAACAAATTCACTTAGTATCAAATAATGTCTCCATTTCTTCAGTGCTTGAACAATAGCATAGAATTCTTGATCATACACAGAATATTCCCTTCTAGCATCATTCAAATTTTCACTAAAGAAAGCAATAGGTTTACCTTCTTGACTCAACATAGGTCCAATTGCACTTCCAATTGCATCACATTCTACTTGAAATACCTTATTGAAATCAGGTAATGCCAAATAGGTTATTCAACAACCTTCTGCTTCAAAGTCTCAAAACTTCTGTCAACTCCATGTGTCCACTTGAATTCTCTTTTGTCTCCTCTCATAGTTTTAGTCATAGCATTACAAATTGAACTGAAATTCCTTATGAACTTTTGGTAAAAACTTGCCAAACCATGAAATGATCTTACCTCAGTAGAATTCACAAGTGTAGGCCAATTCAGAATAGCTTCAACCTTTTCAGGATCCATCTTCAAACCATCAACTAAAATAACAAATCCCAAATACACAATCTCTTCTTTCAGGAATGAACACTTTTTCAAATTTATCAGCAACTTTTCCTCTTTCAATCTCTGCAAAACTTGTCTAACATGCAACAAATGTTCTTCTCTAGTCTTACTGAATATCAGAATATCATCAAGATATACAATCACAAAATTACCAAAGAATTTCTTCAAAACTTCATTCATCAACCTCATAAAAGTACTCGGTGCATTAGTTAAACCAAAAGGCATAACCAACCACTCATACAAACCTTCTTTTGTCTTGAAAGCAGTCTTCCATTCATCACCTTCTCTAATTCTGATATGATGATACCCACTTTTCAAATCAATCTTTGTGAAATATTTTGCTCTAGTCAAACTGTCCATTATATCATCCATTCTCAGTATAGGAAACCTATACTTCACTGTTATCTTATTGATTATTCTGGAATCCGTACACATTCTCCATTCTCCATTCTTCTTCAGTACCAATATAGTAGGTATTGCACAAGGACTCAAACTTTCTCTGATCAATCCTTTTTCCAACAACTCTTGAATCTGTCGGTTCAATTCCTAATTCTTGGTAGGTGTCAATTGATGAGGTTCCTTATTCGGTAAACTAGCTCTAGGGATTAGATCCATACAATGATCAATACTTCTTTTTGGTGGCAAACCATTGGGTACATTATCAAAAATGATATCACTGTACTCAGTGAGTAACTTATCAATCTCCTCAAGGACATTATCCTCTATTTTCTTACTCGGCTTATTAGGAATCACAACAAAACATACATCATTCCTCTTTAAAGAGTTAACAAACTTTGACATATGTGCAAACATTACTAACAGGTTCTTCCATCAATGGTAACAAGATTTGTTTCTTTCCATTAGCCACAATAGTATACTTATGCAATCTCCCATCATATATAGCATGTCTATCATATTGCCAAGGTCTACCCAAAAAAATATGACAACATTCCATAGGCATGATATCACATAACACCTTATCATAGGGCATGTGCAAGATCATGAGGGGCCAAACTATGCCCTTAAGTGGCAATGAAAAATCAGCAAATCAGGGTTAGTCAACTTGATGTGAAAATTTCAACTAGCTATCAACCTAGTATCAAAAAGTTGTAAAAATAGAATCTGTAGAAAATTGAATGTAGTTTCTAAACTACTAGGCCTTTTTTGAAAAAAAGTTAGTATGATTGGTGAAAAGTATAGATTTCAATGCAGCAGTACAAAAATTTCAAGAAAAAAATAAGAAGTAGGTGTATGTCTGACCACCTTAATCAAATCAAATGATAATATTTTATTATAAGATTTTATAAATAAGTAGTAGACTCATGCCCAGATGTGATGCATATTTTTTTGTAATTTCATTCCAAAAAAATAATTAATTATGAATTGTTTGGTACAACATTTTCATAATAAAAAATCTCCCGTGTTTGACCACCTTAACTCATTCAAAACTTTACAAAATTCAATTTTTGTTTTCCTTATAGTAGGCAAAGCATAGAATGTGACGCATTTTTTTGGATTTCAAAAATGTTATACCGTCTGAAAGTTATAGTCATTTTTCAATCAGTATATAAATCGACACTTTAGAGGTAACTCAATTAGAAAATAACTAATAATTACTTACCGAATTCAAAATTTGACAGCAATTATATTGATAGAAAGTTGATAATCTCCTTAAGATGCCCTTTTCTTTTCATCAAATTCGAGTGAAAAAAACTCGTCAGCTACATGGTCAAAGTCTAGAACTCAGAGAAATAGGGGGAAAACATGTTTTTGAGACATTTCAATAGTTGACCATGTAGGTTTGGTGCACAAAGCAATACCGAGCCTAATCAGATACCCGATATTTTCGGGTACCTGAAAAGTCTGGAAAAATTTTGATTTTTCACTTTTCCCTCCCCTTTCTCCCTCCCATTTCTCCATCCTATATTAGACTAGATTATATATTAGATTATATATTATATATATTAAATATTATATAATATCAATTATATATTAAATATTATATAATATACATTTTACATTAAATATTATTATTTAATATATATTAATATTAAATGTTACATTATATATCATATATTACATATTATTTTATATGTATATAATATATATTAATATGTATTTTACAACTATGTACGAAAGGTTGGAAGATTGCAGAAAAATCATCGATGGCCATTGAAAGAAGCAAAGCAAATCAATCAGCCATTTAAAAAATTCATGGGTGGCCATTGAGGAAGAGAGAGTGAGAAGGTGAGAAGGATAGAGAGAGAGAGAGAGAGCCTGATGAGTGAGTGAGTGAGAGAGAGAGGGGGGGGGGATGGGGAGAGAGTAGTAGAGAGAGAGAAGGGGAAGGGGAGAGAGTAGGAGAGATAGAGAGAGAGAGAGAGAGAGAGAGAGAGAGAGAGAGAGAGAGAGAGAGAGAGAAGGGAAAGGATAGCCAATTCATTACAATATTAATCAGTAAGGAGAAAGGCAAACTTAAATAATATCACAAAAGGCATTAGAAATTTAAATTCTAATTAGGAGTTTTAAGCAAAGTGAGTAAGGTCCTAGATAGGGACATTACAGATCCACACATTGCTCAGTAGATACCTCCAAGAACCCACATACACCCACATACACAAGAGTAGGTTTGAAGTAAGACTAAGATTTTTTATCAGTTCAAAAATATTACTGTGTTGTACTTTTGATTAACATCCAATGATTGGATGTGAAATTCAAAAATTTGATTATATTACCACTGGTTCTATTTTAAATTTTGGAAAAAATAGATATTTGACATATGTTCATAAATTTCAGTCAACACCATTTTAAAATAACACATCAGTTTATTTTTACACATTGAGAATATCATCAATAGGAATTGAACTGAAATTGGCATAGGTCATAGGAAATAAATACCCCAGCTATTTGTTGTCTTCTGCATTTTGAGTTTCTTATTACAATCAGGAGAAGAATATTACTCTCGAAATGGTTTTGGATAGTAACATTTGTACTTCCTCTTCTCAAATATTTCTTCCCTCATCTTGCTGCCTATTGATACCCACAAAGTGAATCTAGGCATTTCTGCCATGTAATGGGAGAAAAATGGTTTCCTAATTGATGTGTCTAAATAATACATGCAAGAACCTTTTCGTTGATATTGCTCACTAACCCTTTACAACAGAAAATGTTTACAAAAACTATCATGTACTTGCATGACAACATTATATATTATAGAAATCCTGCACAGAAGCAGCTGGCAAGCCACTCAAAAAGTAGTAACTGTAGCAAGTGGGATAATGCAGATGCTTTAATAAACAACTATCTTCTTTACTCAAGCAACATCTGGTTCATATGCTCATTTGGGGCATGTTTGGGAACAGACAGTCTCCATTTAAACTCAAGTCTTTGGAAGCAGTTATATTTATCAGTGGAGGAGATACACCCATTGGATCTGCAATAACTTTATTCTCACTAGAATTTCAATTTCTCTTCAATTGGGATACTCTTTCCAAAATTTCATCTACCCTTTTACCAATTTGGGAAATCAATGGGTCTATTTGTGGACCTCCAAGGTGTTGGTCACCTAAATGAGAACCTTGAGATGAATTAGGAACTTCTCTACAAAAGAGATCAGTACCTTGAGAAGGTCTCCACTTGTCAAATGAATTAAAACCTTAGACCATAGATGGCTGCCCTTTGTTGTAAAATGAGGAGTGAGACTGCCTTGCCAAAGGTGGCAATGAACTTACATTTGATGAATAGGTATTTCTAATAGAAATATTTGTGGTGCTAGAATGAAGTGCATGACCAAATTCTTTGCTTGCAAAACCAATTTGAGGCTTCATTTCACATTGCTCTATGGATAATTCCACAACACTTATTACTTGAGCTACTAGTAGATGGTGAGTACTCATCATCATCATCTGACATATGCTCACACATGCATATCTTACTTCTTTCCTTTTTTGTTTTCCCCTTCCTAGCTCTTCCTCCTTATTTGTAACTTCTATCATGGGTCCAAGAAGTTCTTCCCATTCTTTCCCATTAACTGTGGACTTTATCTCTTCATCCTAAGTAATTGGCATACCTTGGATGGCACCAAGATAACCATTTTCTTCTGAAATATCCATTTTTGTCATATTAATCTCTCTATTAAGAAGATTTTCTACATCTTCCTCTGTATATTGAATAGATGTAGTTGCAATCCCATGTTCATCAATAATATTCCTTGCACCATTGAGTAATATATCATGCAATTCCTTAATAGTTTCTATCATGGCTCCTAAGGGGTCCTACAATGCCTTCGGACACACTTGAGCATTCAAATGTGTCAAAAGGGGTCATGGGGACTTCCTAGGGGTCCTAATAGACCTTATCACATGTTAGGACCCCTAGGAAGTCCTTGTGACCCCTTTTGACACATTGGAATGCTCAAGTGTGTCCTAAGGGGTCCTACAATGCCTTCAAACAAACTTGAGTGTTCAAATGTGTCAAAAGGGGTCATAGCAACTTCCTAGGGGTCCTAGTAGGCCTTATCCCATGTTAGGACCCCTAGGAAGTCCTTATGACCCCTGTGGACACATTGGAACACTCAAGTGTGTCCAAAGGGGTCCTACGGCCCCTTTGGACACACTTGAGCATTCAAATGTGTCAAAAGGGGTCATGGGGACTTCCTAAGGGTCCTAGCAGGACTTATCACGCATTAGGAACCCTACGAAGTCCCCGTGACCCCCTTTGACACATTGGAATGCTCAAGTCTATTACAAGGGGTCCTACGGCCCCTTCAAACACACTTGAGCATTTAAATGTGTCAAAAGGGGTCAAGGGGACTTCCTAGGGGTCCTAATAGGTCTTATCACGTGTTAGGACCCCTAAGAAGTCCCTCTGAACCCTTTTTACACATTGGAATGCTCAAGTGTGTCCTAAGGCATCATACGATGCCTTCAGACACACTTGAGCATTCAAATGTGTCAAAAGGGGTCATGGTGACTTCCTAGGGATCCTAGTATGCCTTATCACATGTTAGGACCCCTAGGAAGTCCCTGTGACCCTTGTGGACACATTGGAAAGCTCAAGTGTGTCCTAAGGGGTCCTACAGCCCCTTCAAACACACTTGAGCATTCAAATGTGTCAAAAGGGGTCATAGGGACTTCCTAGGGGTCCTAATAGGCCTTATCATGCGTTAGGACCCCTAGGAAGTCCCCGTGACCCCTTTTGACACATTGGAACACTCAAGTGTGTCATAAGGGGTCCTACGTCCCCTTTGGGCACACTTGATCATTCAAATGTGTCAAAAGGGATCATGGGGACTTCCTAGGGGTCCTAATAGGCCTTATCACGCATTAGGACCCCTAGAAAGTCCATGTGACCCCCATGGACACATTGGAATGCTCAAGTGTGTCATAAGGGGTCCTATGGCCCCTTCAAATACACTTGAGCATTCAAATGTGTCAAAAGGGGTCATGGGGACTTCCTAGGGGTCATAATAGGCCTTATCATGTGTTAAGACCCCTAGGAAGTCCCCATCACCCCTATGGACACATTGGAAGGCTCAAGTCTATTAGAAGGGGTCCTACAACCCCTTCAGACACACTTGAGCATTCAAATGTGTCAAAAGGGGTCATGGGGACTTCTTAGGGGTCCTAATAGGCCTTATCACATGTTAGGACCTATAGGAAGCCCCCGTGACCCCTTTTGGCACATTAGAATGCTCAAGTGTGTCCTAAGGTGTCCTAAGGTGTCCTACAATGCCTTCAAACACACCTATGGACCCTTCAGACACACTTGAGCATTCAAATATGTCAAAAGGGGTCATGGGGACTTCTTAGGGGTCCTAATAGGCCTTATCACATGTTAGGACCTGTAGGAAGTCCCCGTGACCCCTTTTGACACATTAGAATGCTCAAGTGTGTCCTAAGGTGTCCTAAGGTGTCCTACAATGCCTTCAGACACACTTGAGTGTCCAAATGTGTCAAAAGGGGTCATGGGGACTTCCTAGGGGTCTTAGTATGCCTTATCATGTGTTAGGACCCCTAGGAAGTCCCCGTGACCCCTATGGACACATTGGAATGCTCAAGTGTGTCCTAAGGGGTCCTATGGCCCCTTTGGACATACTTGAGCATTCAAATGTATCAAAAGGGGTCATGGGGACTTCTTTGGGGTCCTAATAGGCCTTATCACATGTTAGGACCCCTAGGAAGTCCTTGTGACCCCTTTTGACACATTAGAATGCTCAAGTTTGTCCTAAGGGGTCCTACGATGCCTTTAGACACACTTTAGCATTCAAATGTGTTAAAAGGGGTCATGAGGACTTCCTAGGGATCCTAGTATGCCTTATCACATGTTATGACCCCTAGGAAGTCCCCATGACTCTTTTTGACACATTAGAATGCTCAAGTGTGTCCTAAGGGGTCCTACGGCCCCTTTGGACACACTTGAGCATTCAAATGTGTCAAAAGGAGTTATCGGACTTCCTAGGGGTAATAATAGGCCTTATCGTGCATTAAGACCCCTAGGAAGTCCCTGTGACCCCTATGGACACATTGGAATGCTCAAGTGTGTCATAAGGGGTCCTATGGCCCCTTTAGACAAACTTGAGCATTCAAATGTGTCAAAAGAGGTCATGGGGACTTCCTAGGGGTCCTAATAGGCCTTATCATGTGTTAAGACCCATAGGAAGTCCCTGTGACCCCTATGAACACATTGGAATGCTCAAGTGTGTCCCAAGGGGTCCTACGACACCTTCGAACACACTTGAGCATTCAAATGTGTCAAAAGGGGTCATGGGGACTTCCTAGGGGTCCAAATAGGCCTTATCACGCATTAGGACCTGTAGGAAGTCCTCGTGACCCCTTTTGACACATTAGAATGCTCAAGTGTGTGTTAAGGGGTCCTACAAAATCTTCAGACATACTTGAGAATTCAAATGTGTCAAAAGGGGTCATAAGGACTTCTTAGGGGTCCTAGTATGCCTTATCACATGTAAGGACCCCTAAGAAGTCCCTGTGACCCCTATGGACACATTGGAATGCTCAAGTGTGTCATTGTAAGGAAACTCAGGTGTGGAAACAGCTTCCTATGCTAATCTCTATAGGAGAGTATTGTGCAAATTCTTATAAATCCTTACAATTTCAGATTCGTTAACTACTTTAATAAAGATATTGCAACCACATACCATACATACAGAAAAATAGAGAATGACACAATGATATACCCTGGGGAAAACCTTTCGGTAAAAAACCCCAGCACTCCAAAACCTGCACAATGTATTATCTTCAACACAAAGATTACAATACACTTGCAATGCAAGTTCTTTCAGGAAATGAGAGACAAAGCCAACAAGACTTAAATTTTTGTTATATCTCTCCCATAGGAGCAACATCATTTATATAGACTCCTCTGGACCCAAAAATGGGCACAACCACCAAGACCCATGCACAAAGCCACTGTACACAGTTGTTACATGCAATCCCAAGAATAGGCATCCATCCCTAGAATAGACTATGGCAGCTTGTCATAGAATCTGCCAAAAATAACGGTCACAAGAGAAGTGTAAGAGAATTTGTCATACCAACCTACTTTTGGCATATTCTCTTACACACACCAACCACTTCTTCTTGGGTGCCTAAATAGGTCCAAGTCATAAGATGCTCTTACACCTGTCATAGCACATTCCTTAAATAGTTCTTATGCATCATAGGAATCCATCATGACCGTTTCAGTCATGATCTCCTTACGCACAAGATGCCGACACATCAAGTGGAGTGACACATCAACATGCCAACTAGACATGTACACTCACACTTAATTACATTATTTTCAAAAAATACATTTAGAAAAAGAATAATAAGAATAGGAATTATCCAAGGTTGAGACACCTTATTCCTAACATTCTCCCACTTGTCAAACACCTTGTAAGAGCAACAGGAACATAACAGGAACTTTAACCGCTATAGGCCAAAAGGCCCATAGACTCTGAACACCATCTAAACTTCTCAATGCTCACTGGTTTCATTAATGCATCTACAAAATTCTTCATAGTATCTACCTTCTCCAAATTTACCTTTCCATCTTCCACCATATCTCTCACAAAGTGAAACTACACATCAATGTGCTTCGTTCTGGCATGGAAATTTGGATTCTTTGCAAGGCAAATAGCGCTTTGACTATCACACCAAATAGTAATCTGTTCTACATCAACACCAACATCAAAACATAATCTTCTAAGCCAAATCACTTCTTTACAAGCATGAGTAGCAGCCATGTACTCAGCTTCTGTAGTGGACAAAGCAACCATAGGTTGTCGCTTACTCATCCAACTGATGGCACCACCAAACATAGTGAACACATAAGCACTGGTGGATCTCCTACTGTCAATATCACCTGCCCAATCTGAATCCACAAATCCATGAATACAAACTGAATGTAGAGATCCAAAAGAGTTACCATGATAACATATGGAGTAATCTGATGTACCCCTCAAATATCTGAATACTCGCTTAACTGCATCCCAATGTACCCATCCAAGATTAGCCATAAACCAACTCAGGACTCCCACTACTTGGGTAATGTCTAGTCTAGTACAAACCATAGCGTACATAAGACTGCCAACTTCACTAGCATAAGGTACTCTACTCATGTCCTCCACCTCACTAGGAGATTTTGGACAATCATCTATAGATAACTTTGTTCCCACAGAAATAGGAACACATAGTGGTCTACAATCTGCCATGCTAAACCTGTCCAACACAGACTTCACATACTTACTCTGACTCAACCAAAGTTTTTTGTTAGACCTATCTCTACTGATTTCCATACCCAAGATGTACCTAGCTGCCCCAAGATCTTTCATCTCAAACTATGCTGACAACTGAGATTTAAAATCAGAAATCATACCCTTACCCTTCCCAAATAGCAACATATCATCAACATATAATGCAACAATAAGAAGGCGATCATTTTCAACTCTGAAATAAACACAATGATTTGATTTTGATCTTACAAATCCAATTGACAACATAAAGGCATCAAACTTAAGGTACCACATCCTAGGAGATTGCTTCAAACCATATAGAGATTTCTTTAATCTACAAACTAAGGATTCTTTACCTTTAACAATGTAGTGCTTAGGCTGTGACATATAAATCTCTTCCTCCAAATCACCATGAAGGAAGGCTATCTTCACATCCATCTGTTCTATCTCTAAATCATATGATGTAGCAAGAGATAACAGAAATCTAATGGATGTCAACTTTGCAACAGGAGAGAATATTTCACCATAATCTATTCCCTCTACCTATGAATACCCTTTTGCAACCAATCTAGCTTTGTACCTTTCAACACTGCCATCTGCACAGAATTTCTTCTTGAACACCCATTTACAGCCAACAGATTTTCTCCCTTTAGGCAAAGGTACAAGGTCCAAAATTTTGTTTTTCTCCAATGAAGCCATCTCATCATCCATAGCCTCAATCCAGGAACCTGCATCTTCCATGCCCAAAGCCTCTTTCACAGATCTAGGCTCATCAGTGTTAGTAATCAAAGCAAAGGCACAACTAGAATCTAACATAGAATAACCAAACCTTTCTGGTTGCTTTCTTTCTCTCGTGGATCTCCTCAAGGGCTACGGTTGAGGTTGTTCTTCCTCTTCTTCTGAACTATCAGAGCTGCTAGAGCTCTCCTCATCATTAGGCCCAACATGGTCTCTCTGTTCAGTCTTCTCAGGGGTAGGAGGCAACTGAACAACATCTTTTTCCTTTTCTTTTTTCATCTAGTTGTAGCACAATAGGAGAAGATGTTAGCTCTCTGAAAATAACATTTCTACTATACAACACCTTACTAGTCATGGGATCCCAAAGCTTGTATCCTTTCACACCAACACTGTATCCAATGAAAATACATTTAACATCTTTATTTTCCAACTTAGATCTTTTCTCCTTTGGAACATGTGCATAAGCTTCACAACCAAAAACATGAAGATGTCTAATAGAAGGCTTCTTACCAAACCACACCTCCATGGGTGTCTTACCAACAAGGGCTGATGTAGGAGATCTGTTAACTAGATAGCAAGAAGTGGCCATAGCTTCGGCCCAAAACCTTTGTTCTAAACTAGCTCCACTAAGCATACTCCTAGCCTTCTCCATCAGTGTCCTATTCATTCTCTCTGCAACTCCATTTTGTTGTGGGGTATAAGGAGTTGTCTTATGCCTCTTGATACCTTGTTCTTTACAGAACTGTTCAAACTCTGCTGAGCAAAACTCACCACCATTGTCAGTTCTCACACACTTAATCTTCTTACTAGTCTAATTCTCTACAAGAGCTTTATAATTCCTTGAACCGACTAAAGACTTGTGTCTTACTTTTAAGGAAATAAATCCACGTCCTTCTACTATAATAATCTATGAAAGATACAAAAAATACAAACTTGGAGACTGAAGGAACTTTTACAGGACCAAATACATCAGAATGAATAAGATCCAAAACATCAAAAGATTTGTGAGAACTAGAGTAAAACTGAACATGATTTTGTTTACCATAGACACAGTGTTCGCAGAAGTCAAACTCAAGATTGCAATCATTTAACCCCTCAACAAGATTTTTATTTTTCAGGGTTCTGAGACTCTTTTCACCAATGTGGCCAAATATCATATGCCACAACATTGTCTTTTCTGTAGGAAGCTTACCTTCCAAAGTGTTTGCACTACCATCGGAACCAATAGCCACAGACTTCTTCACTTCTTGTTCAGATGGTGAGGATGAAGAACTATTACATAGAGGAATACATGCATCTAGCTGAAATAAAGTACCTCTCCTAGTACCCCTTGCAAGCACTATCGATCCTCTTATCATCTTGCATCCTTCTTTCGAAAAAACAACTTGCACACCTACATCATTCAGCATACTTACAAATAATAGGTTTCATGCCAAACCCAGAATGTGCATAACTCTATTGATTCCCTTTACTCGTCCATCAGGAAATTTGATAGTGACCCTTCCACATCCAACTATCTTTACGTGAGAATCATCACCCAAGTACACCTTTCCACCATCGAACTCTTCATATTTTGAGAACCAGTTTCGATTAGAGGTCATGTGAAAAGATGCACTCGAGTCAACCAACCACACATCATCAGATGCATGGGCTGCCAAAGCTACGATGAATGCATCGCCATCTTCTTGAGATCTTTTTGAAGCTGAATCTGAACCTTTCTTCTTCTTCTTCTTTGGCTCTTTGCAGTCTTTACGGAAGTGCCTAGATTTATCACAGTTCCAACATTTTGCCTTGGACTTATTGGAAGTCTTTGACTTCCCATGGGATTTGGATCTACCCTTATTGTCATTTTTCTTCCCTCTTTTAGTGGATCTCCCACGAACAGCAAGGGCTTCTTTTTCCGAAATGGAAGCCTTTCTCTGCATCTCCTCTGATAGCAATGAAGACACCACATCATCCATTTTGAAGGTGACTAAATTGCTTCCGAGAGCTATCACAAGATGGTCCCATGAATCTGGTAAAGAACACAAAAGTGTGTAGCAATGATCCTCCTCCTCTAACTTGACACCAGCTGATGTCAATTATGCAGCCAGCAGATTAAATGCATTTAAATGATCCGTTAAGGATCCACCTTCCTCCATTCACAGAGAGTACAACTTCTTCCTTAGGAACAACTTGTTCACCAGAGATTTGGCCTGATACATGGCCGCAAGTCTTTCCCACAAACTATTTGTGGTTTTCTCATCTAGAACATTCAGAAGGACTGCATCGGTTAAACAGTCTTATGAGACCCTTAGCTTTACGGTCTTTGATATCCCAATCTTCTTGAGAAATAGTTTCTAGTCTTGTAGCACTTGAAGTCACTTCCCATAGGTCACGATCTTCCAACATGTCTTCCATCTTGAGTTTCCACAACTCAAAATTAGTGCCATTAAATTTCTCCACCTCTATTCTTCCATATGATGAACTTGCCATCTCAATCTGCAAACAAGATTCAGAATGATCTGCAAATAACTCCCACTCAAACTTGAGATTAGCTCAAAAAACCCTACCCAACAACTAGGATCAAAAGTTGATCAAGCTCTGATACCACTTGTAAGGAAACTCAGGTGCGGAAATAGCTTCCTACGCTAATCTCTATAGGAGAGTATTGTGCAAATTCTTATAAATCCTTACAATTTCAGATTTGTTAACTACTTTAACAAAGATATTGCAACCACATACCATACATATAGAAAAATAGAGAATGACACAATGATATACCCTGGGGAAAACCTTTCGGTAAAAAACCCCAGCACTCCAAAACCTGCACAATGTATTATCTTCAACACAAAGATTACAATACACTTGCAATGCAAGTTCTTTCAGGAAATGAGAGACAAAGCCAACAAGACTTAAATTTTTGTTATATCTCTCCCATAGGAGCAACATCATTTATATAGACTCCTCTGGACCCAAAAATGGGCACAACCACCAAGACCCATGCACAAAGCCACATGTACACAGTTGTTACATGCAATCCCAAGAATAGGTGTCCATCCCTAGAATAGACTATGATAGCTTGTCATAGAATCTGCCAAAAATAATGGTCACAAGAGAAGTGTAAGAGAATCTGTCATACCAACCTACTTTTGGCATATTCTCTTACACACACCAACCACTTCTTCTTGGGTGCCCAAATAGGCCCAAGTCATAAGATGCTCTTACACCTGTCATAACACATTCCTTAAATAGTTCTTATGCATCATAGGAATCCATCATGACCATTTCAGTCATGATCTCCTTACGCACAAGATGCCGACACATCAAGTGGAGTGACACATCAACATGCCAACTAGACATGTACACTCACACTTAAATACATTATTTTCAAAAAATACATTTAGAAAACAAATAATAAGAATAGGAATTATCCAAGGTTGAGACACCTTATTCCTAATAGTCATAAGTGTTCCTACAACCCCTTTGAACACACTTGAGCATTCAAATGTGTCAAAAAGGGTCATGGGGACTTCCTAGGGGTCCTAATAGGCCTTATCGCTCATTAAGACCCCTAGGAAGTCTCTATGACCCCTATGGACACATTAGAATGCTCAAGTGTGTCCTAAGGGGTCCTACGACACCTTTAGACACACTTGAGCATTCAAATGTGTCAAAGGGGGTCATGGGGACTTCTTAGGGGTCCTAATAGGCCTTATCATGTGTTAAGACCCCTAGGAAGTCCCCATGACCCCTATGGACACATTGGAATGCTCAAGTGTGTCCTAAGGGGTCCTACAGCCCCTTGAAACACACTTGAACATTCAAATGTGTCAAAAGGGGTCATGGGGACTTCCTAGGGGTCCTAATAGGCCTCATCGCATGTTAAGACCCCTAGGAAGTCCCCGTGACCCCTATGGACACATTGGAATCCTCAAGTGTGTCCTAAGGGGTCCTACAATGCCTTCGAACACACTTGAGCATTCAAATGTGTCAAAAGGGGTCATGGGGACTTCCTAGGGGTCCTAATAGGCCTTATCACATGTTAGGACCTCTAGGAATTCCCCATGACCCATTTTGACAAATTAGAATGCTCAAGTGTGTCCTAAGGGGTCCTATGATGCCTTCGGACACACTTCAACATTCAAATATGTCAAAAGGGGTCATGAGGACTTCCTAGGGGTCCTAGTATGCCTTATCATGGGTTAGGACCCCTAGGAAGTCCCCGTGACCCCTGTCGACACATTGGAATGCTCAAGTGTGTCCTAAGGAGTCCTATGGCCCCTTCAAACACACTTGAGTATTCAAATGTGTCAAAAGGGGTCATGGGGACTTCCTAGGGGTCCTAATAGGCCTTATTGCATGTTACAACCCCTAGGAAGTCCCCCTGACCCCTTTTGACACAATAGAATGCTCAAGTGTATCCTAAGGGGTCCTATGACACCTTCGAACACACTTGAGCATTCAAATGTGTCAAAAGTGGTCATGAGAACTTCGTAGGGATCCTAGTACACCTTCGGACACACTTGAGCATTCAAATGTGTCAAAAGGGGTCATGAGGACTTCTTAGGGGTCCTAGTATGCCTTATCACATGTTAGGACCCCTAAGAAGTCCCCATGACCCCTGTGGACACATTGGAATGCTCAAGTGTGTCCTAAGGGGTCATAGGACCCCTTAGGACACACTTGAGCATTCCAATGTGTCCACAGGGGTCATGGGGACTTCTTAGGGTTCCTAATAAGCCTTATCATGCATTAGGATCCTTAGGAAGTCCCCGTGACCCCTTTTCACACATTAGAATGCTTAAGTGTGTCCTAAGGGGTCTTACGATGCCTTCAAACACACTTGAGCATTCAAATGTGTCAAAAGGGGTCATGAGGACTTCCTAGGTGTCCTAGTACACCTTATCACATGTTAGGACCCCTACGAAGTCCCTATGACCCCTATGGACACATTTGAATACTCAAGTGTGTCCTAAGGGGTCCTATGACCCCTTTGGACACACTTGAATGTTTAAATGTGTTAAAAGGGGTCATGGGGACTTCCTAGGGGTCCTAGTACACCTTATCACATGTTAGGACCCCTAGGAAGTCCCCATGACCCCTTTTGACACATTTGAATGCTCAAGTGTGTCCAAATGGGCCGTAGGGCCCATTTGGACACACTTGAGCATTCAAATGTGTCAAAAGGGGTCATGGGGACTTCCTAAGGGTCCTAGTATTTCTTATCATGCATTAGGACCCCTAGGAAGGCCCCATGACCCCTGTGGACACATTTGAATGCTCAAGTGTGTCCTAAGGGGTTCTAAGGCCC
Source organism: Chamaecyparis obtusa (assembly GCA_027943335.1). Classification (NCBI taxonomy): domain Eukaryota; kingdom Viridiplantae; phylum Streptophyta; class Pinopsida; order Cupressales; family Cupressaceae; genus Chamaecyparis; species Chamaecyparis obtusa. The sequence goes on from BSBK01010514.1 coordinate 536,876, forward strand.
CTTCGAACACACTTGAGCATTCAAATGTGTCAAAAGGGGTCATGGGGACTTCCTAGAGGTCCTAATAGGCCTTATCACATGTTAGGACCCCTAGGAAGTCCTTGTGACCCCTTTTGACATATTAGAACACTCAAGTGTGTCCTAAGGGGTCCTACAATGCCTTCAGACACACTTGAGCATTTAAATGTGTCAAAAGGGGTCATGGGGACTTCCTAGGGGTCCTAGTACTTGCAAGAAGAGAAAGACTTGATGATCCACTTAAAATTGATACATGGTCTTATGGTGGGAGACTTCCACATTTTGATAAGAAGCTAACAGATGTTGTCAAGGATGAAATTCAACAATTTTGGGATGCTAACTCAAGAGTGTCACCAAATGTGAAGGATGTCTTGAAGTGTAGAGTTGACAATCGAGACTGCACTCCACATCCTAAACATTATGTGGAGGTAATTCAAACAATGTTGTATAAAAAAATTTGTGAGACACGTCCAACATTGAAAATATCACAAAGGTCTTTTGAATCCTTGAAGCCATTTTATTGTGTACCCCTTAAGATTCGGAATACATGTTGTTGCAAATATCATGTTGAGTTTTCAATGCATCATGAATTATTATAGTCCATTTGTTCTACTTTGCATACTAATGAAATTTTAGAGGATTGTGGTGCAAGTGGTCTTCCCAAATCATCAAGAGACTTGCTAGATCAATTTTTATGTCATAGAGATGATGGTTGTTTATTTTATAAAAAAGATTGCTTAAATGCCAAGTGCTCAGAATGTGGTGGCTTGTCCAAGTTTAGAACATGTTTTCATGAGGGTTTGGAACACAATTTTGGAAAGACACTTGTCCAAAAAAAGGTATATGAAATAGTGAAATATACATTGAAGAGTGGAGGTGAAGGCTCTAGATGTGAGTTAGTTGCAAAAGAATACAATGTTGCTGATTTTATCTCAGATTTGAAGACAAATCTTTTTTACAAGTATGCAAGGCATAGTCATAGGTCTCAATGGTTGGATCAACAATTCAAGACATGTAAGGAAACTTTCCCCATTGGAACTATTATATCCATTGTAGACTTTGTGGAGAACTATACATTGCAGCCCCAAAATGAGACTCAAGCTCAATATTACAATTCCATTCAGGTTGCTATTTTTGTACACATCACATATAGACATTCCCTTGATAGCACAAAAGATGAGTGAAATATAATCAGAGAGTACCATTTTTATATGAGCGATGAAAGGTCTCACTCTCATGATTTTGTTCAACATTGTTTCCAGAACTATTTTGACTTCTTGCAGGAAAATGGTATTGCTATGGATAGGCATCTCATTTGGTCAGATAATTGCACCGGTCAATTTAAGAATTCCAGAATGTTTTATTGGTTGTGTAGAATGCATGTGGAGAGAGGTTTACCTCATATTTGGAGTTTTTTTGAGTCAAGGCATGGGAAAGGGGAGCATGATGGAGTAGGTGCATGTGTGAAGAGAGCTCTAGTTAAGGAGCAATTGAGGATTGTAGGTGTTGTACTTCTTGATGCTCATTCTATTGTTGATTGATTTACTTTAGCATTGTCATAGGGGGGGACTCTTGATTCTACAGTGTGTAGATTCTTTTGGTTGGTTGAGGAGGGAATTATAGGAGATAGATTGGATTGTCAAACAATAAAAGACTCTTCAAAAATGCATTCATTTCGAAGCTCCAATAGTAGTACATGGACCATTTGGACATGAGAGTTGGCTTGTTTTTGCCCCATGTGTTTTTAGTATGATTGGAATCACTGTGAGTCAAGTGATTTGGTGGATACATGGGTTCCATAGTATCTAACACCTTTATCTTTGATACTCTCTATAAGAAATGATGACATGGACACTTCAATTGAGTATGACCATATTTCAGATCTTCTAAAGCCAGGAGATGTTTTTGCATTGGTTGCACCATAGGGGAATGATGAGAGGTCAGATTATTGGTTAGCACATTATGTACAAAGTAAACAGAAGCTTGTACAACCAATGACAGATGGTGATGGGTTCACATATCCTACTGGTTCATTTGTTGTTACGGGAACATGGTTGCGAACATACATGATTAGAAAGAATGGAATTCTTGCATTTGAAGACTATGAGAAGCACAAAACTATTCTCATGTATTCACACCTTGTTATAGCAACAAATGTCAAGTTTTCAAAGCATCAAGGAAGACCAAAGACAAAATAACTTTGGACTATTAGTATTGTTGATCATGAAGCACTATTGGAGACCCTGAAGCAAAGAGATGACCCTTCAGGAACACTTGACAAGGTAATAAGTTAACTTAGTGCATTGTTTTCTAAGTTCGTTAAGCTTAATTTCAATACATTAATTTCACCTTTCTTAGATTGTATTTTGAGTCAATAAACTTGGTTTTGTATGTGGATTGTAACTTGTGCAGGAGAACTTATGAAGATGCCTACAGTCACCATGGATCCAATTAGAGATAGAAGGACAAAAGGATCCTTAATGGTTAATTGAGATCTTTTGAAGCCTATAATGGAAATTTGTAACAATCAATTTGATTTAAAAGTTAAATGTCCTAGAAGTCTTGATAAGGACTTATGACCAAAATCATGTATGGGTGGCCAATAGTGCCAAGAAGGTATCTGACATGTCATTTACTTATGTCATTTGCATGGTTTGAATTCTTACATGTTTGATTTTTGTTTCTAATGCTGTAAGGATATTATTTTTTATCATTTCAAACAATCTATAGAAGTTAAACCTCAAACATAATAAGCTTCATAGTTCAAATTTCACAAGCTTAATCATGATTAGTTTCACAATTCAAATTTGAAACATACCACTAACAATCATTGCAACGGAACTGGGTCAAGAAAAGAAGTGTGCATGCTTTCCCGTTTGGTTCTTCTCTTGTTTCAGAATGAAAACCTAATTGTTTCCACTATAGACAAGGACATGTTACCAAGGACTACTTACTCAATCTGTAAAATACAAATGCTTGCAGGCTGCCCAGTGTACCATAATGCATTGTGTGTTTTATGGTCTACAAGTGACATGCTTTATGATTTTTCATGGGAGAGTAAAAGGGTTAAAATTTTCATTACTAAAAATGGTGTGGACTATACTTTC
>BSBK01010514.1:545000-590000 GCA_027943335.1 Chamaecyparis obtusa
TTTCATATATTATTACAACTATAAATACAAAACCCTATTTCAACCAAAAAAACTACATTTACCATGAAAATGAAATAAAATAATCAAAATATACAAATAATTTACTTACCGAATATGTTGGGGAGTTGAATTTGTTGTTGCCAAAATTAGATACTCGAACATATATTGTGTATGTGATATTTCAAGCCATTTTCCCAAGCAAAAATGTGAAAAGAAATGAGGAAAAAGGCTCGCGGGTTTTGAATTTATGCCATAGGTATCAAGTACTCGATATGGTATTGGGTACCCAATTAGGCCTATGCTTTGGTGGCAGGTTTTCCCAATTGTACTGACACCCAAGCCAACTAAAAAGTCAACAAGCATTTTCATGTGCTTTTGGACGAGTGAAAAGTGAATATTTTTCACATCCCCACTTTTTGGCCCCTCGTGATCTTGCACATACCCCATAGTATTTTCCAATCTTCAAATTCACATAACATTGTTCACTTCGCAGGAGTGTATGCTCATCTTTGATCCAAGAAATCTGATAGGGCTTCGAATGTACCAATCTTTCCAACTATAATTTTGTGACCATCTCTTTAGATGCCAGATTCTCCAAGCTACCACTATCAATGATTACCTTCCAAACTTTGTCAGAAACTCTACATCTGGTCTTGAGAAAACTTTTCCTTACCAAATCTTCATTCTTTCTCTCATTCCACAATGCTCTCCTTACCATCAAGTTATTTTCTTTCTCAAGTTCATTCGGTGACTCTTCTTGCACCAAAGCATTTCTACTACTACCAGGCTTCTTACTAGCCTATGTACATTCAAAAGATCTATGTCCTTCTTCTCCATAATTATAACAAGTTCCTCAAAAACTTCCTCTACCATAACCACCTCGATAGTTACTACCTATGCCTCTAGAAATTTCACCTTTCCATTCGGTCTTGCCTTTGTCTAGATTTGTCTTTTCTGGTTCAGATCTACCATTTTCACCATTAGATCTACCTCTTCCTCTAGGGAATCTACCACCATGACCTCTTTATCTTTTCTCATGTCTTTTGTTCAATTTCTCCTTGGCCTTCAACGCAAATTGATAAGCCTCTTCAATATTCTCCAATTTGACCATACTAATCTCCTCTTGGATGGAGACTCTCAAACCATTTAGGTATCTACCAATTATTTCCACATCATCTTCATCATGTCCATATCTGATATCCAATCTATAGAATTCCTCAGTATACTCTTTTACCGAGCTATCTTTCTATCTCAAACTTTGCATTCTCCGAATAGGTTAATCTGATAATCATAGGGTAAGAAATTTCCTTTCAATTTATTCACCATTTTACTCCATACCTTGATTTGTTTCTTTTAATTTCCTCTTTTGATCTAATTGCAGATGTTCCCACCATAAGGATGCATGGCTTTTCAACTTTGTGCTTGCAATTTTCACTATATTATCCTCGGGGATATTCTCATATTCAAAATACTTTTCCATCTCGATGATCTAGTCCACCAATTCATCATAATCCAACTTTCCACCATACTTAGGAGGATTGAAATGTGGTGTTGACTTCAGACTTTTCAAAGCCTTCAAAAATATTTCTTCACCTTGATCCATAATAGGTGCAGGTTTTGCATTCTCTTGTTCTTCTTCAATTTTATCATCACTAACATCTTCAAGATGTCTACATCTTCTTTGGGCTATTTCAACTACTTCTAATCTAGTAGCAATCTACCTTAGCATATCTGGTAATCCTGGATCTTCATCTCACCTCCCATGAACCATCTTGACAACCCTCTACAATTGCAGGTTAGATTGCAATCTACTACTCCATAAAAATTCAACTAGGGCTTCAAGAGGAACTTGCAAATCTAGATCTGCAGAACTAGATCAAGATCTCACCTCACTCTGATACCACCTAACACAAGGAAAGGATGCAAAAGGGGCCAAAGGATGGTGTACCCTAATGATCCAAGCCTGAAACACACATGTGGAAGCAACAAACAACAACAGTGAGAGTGAGAATGCCAAATCTTTCAAATATTATCATCAATTAGAACCATACATGCTGAGCTGTAAGGCCTTCCTAGTTACAGCCAGATATTACAATGAATTATAGAAGTCCTCAAACATGTGAGGATCTGTTACAAATATCCAATCTAATGTCTATTATCTTCTATCAAAATTGACCCTAAAACTGCAACCAAACATCTACATTTATACAAGAAGCTACCGAGCTGAGTCGGCCTTCAGATCCATAATTAATAGAAGTAACGATCAAATCTAGGACCAAAAACTTCCCAATGATGGATACCAACATTAATTCCATGATCTAATATAAATGCACAAGTCGGCCACAACAGGAAACAAAACTAGACCCGTCGGTAAGCATGATAACTGAGAAGCAGATAGGCAATGTTGAGTGCCAGTGAAATAACTGACCACCCAGGAGAGAACTGGCCACACTCGGTAACCAAAGGAAACTGACCAACTACCGACCAACTTGGTTAAAGAAGAAATCGAGAAACATAGACAAACTCCAAATTCTTTTTGGTGACACAGGATTGCAAAGGACCCGAGATGCTCCAGCATCATCATACCACCAAAAAAATCATCCATGATGGGAACGTCCTCTTTGTGAAATTCCCTATCAATTTTTTTCTTCTCAGCATACTGAATAGTAGTGTCAACAAGATCTTCTAGGCTATGGGAGTTGTGTGCCATGGCTTCTTTCGAATTGGCCCCATCAATAGCTTTATATTTTAACTCAACCACTCCTTCCTGATTCTTGTTATCTAGGTCCTCTCTCTCAGGCATTTCCTTCTTATCAGTGCACATAGGAGCAGAATCAGCTTCCCTAGGATGGGAGTCTCCTATATCCTTTTGGTGGGTTCCTTCATCCACTTGATTTTTAATGTCTGTCATCTTCTTTCTTTCCTTATCAGATTCCTTGCTATTAATATCCTCCTTACTGCCATGGGGGGTGGTGATGTCATCAGATTCTTTAGTATCCTCCTTATCCCTATTAGGGCTCTGCAAATTTTTATTATCTCTAGTCTCACCCTCTTCAAAGTCCTTAGTTTCATCCTCCTTAGAATAGTCACAGGCATCAGTCTCCCCTGAGAAAATTTTCTTTGAAATACTACCCATATTATCATCGGGCTTTTATTTAGCAGAGCCTGACTTGGGATTCATAGGACTTTGTTTGTTCTTTCCCGAAGAAGGGGTAGAGCTAGGGTTAGGGATAGTATTCTTAATATACTCATAAATCAGAAGAATCAAACCCTCATGCCTAATATCTTTCTTAGGTGACATCTTATGCTCATTGAGACTTTTAACAAGAGAACTATGAAGGTAGTAGGGAATGTTAATAGTATCCTTGTACCTGAAATGGTTGAGAAACATAAAATGGTGGGAGTGAGCCTGAGTAAATTGACCATCTAGGGTGAAATACTCCATCACCACCTATAGAATGTTGTGCCAAGTATCCTTTATTTTGAAGAAATCAATATAACTGTTGGACCTAGCCTCCTCAAAATATAACTGCTCCATTTCAGATTTAGGGAATTTTTTGGTTTCCATATCCAAAATCTTGTGATTTCTGTAAAACCTCTGACCCACATTGGGAATGCCAGTGACTTGAGAAATTAGCTCCACAAAGAGCTCCATAGTTCTACCCTCCATAGATATAGAATCATTTTTCCATCCCTCAAAGAATTTTTGAGTGATCTCCTTGTCGAACCCATGTAACCTTTCCAAAAAAGGGGTCACTCCACTTTTCTTCAGCTTCCACCAAACCATAGCCATGTCGGCACCCTTAAGCTTCTTACAGTTGTCAAGTTCCTCTCATTTCAAGGTGCCACCCATAGTGAAGAGATTTAACAATAGAGGGATCTTTTCAGAATTATGAAAGTGCTTATCAAAGTTTCTTTCCCTTTAAATATAGGCAAGAACATAAATCATAGCCCAGAAAGCATGCAAACTGGCAATAATAATGATGCTAAGTACATAGTTCCACACTTTTTCATAACTACTTCTAGACTTCATAGCACTCAGGCGAGTCTCATTAATCATATCAAATCTTTCCTTCCTTATGAGTGATTTTATCATAATAAATTTTTGATTTAGTATCCTCTTTGAGATCTACCTCACTGTCCCAAATGATGACCTCATTAGACTTCACTCCTATATTTTCCAATCTATCCACCATGGTATTACTTTCATGGTATAAATGAGATATGTGGATTTTGGTACAATTGGTGATGATATCTTTCACCTTGGATATGACATTCTCAATGGTCCATGAGGGAGTTGTGTTTCCTTTAAGACAGTTAATAATGTTCATGGAATCTCCTTCTAGCCATATATTCTCAAAATTGAGACTACTAGAAAGTTGAAGGCCAAAGTAGGCTCTCATAGCTTCCGCCATATGGTTATTTTGAATTCCCAAAGGAGCAGCATTAGCAGCTATAAAATTTCCATTGCAATCCCTGATAATACTACCACAACCCTCCGAACCAGGATTGCAATTGGCAGCTCTATCAAAATTTATCTTAATCTAGCCTATAGGGGGAGCAATCCAGACACTTCTATCATGATCCATATTCTTTGTGTCAGAATCCTTACAATTCTAGCTGTGTTGGGTGATTCCTTTCGGAAGATTTTCCATCATTCCTCTCTTTTCTTTCTCAAACTCCAGGGCAAGAGTATTGCATCTGTCCTGAAAGATACAGTTGTTACGTTCTTTTTAGATGCTCTAAGAAATATGAGGGGCAGCCAACATCCACATTTTTTTATCCCTATCATTTACATTAGGACAACACCACTGCTGGCATAAATCCTGGACAGAGCAGGGAAAAATCCATCATAAGGCCCAATCCTACAAAAAGAAAGACCACACCTGCTGAGAAAAAGGACAATGTAAAAAGAGGTGGTTAGTATCTTCCTCAACCTCACAGTAGAGACATCATCTATTTGGCATGATGAATCCCCTCTTTTTGAGGTTATCAATCCTAAGATCTTTATTTTGGATGAAAATCCAGTAGAAAATCTCACTTTTGGGAGTAAGATTTTTTGTTCCAAACCTTCAACCAGAAGGGTATTTCCTCAGGCACCTCATATTGAAGATAGATAGCAGAGGCCACATAAAAGGAACCATTAGTAGAGGGGACCCAAATCAAAGATTCATCCTTGTTGGTATAGCGAAATTGAGCCAGAAGGGCTTTGTCAATTGCTTGAAAAGAAGGGTTGAACGCAGCTAGATTCACCCAGCAATTATTAATATAGTAATATTTCACTTTAGGACCAAATCTAGTAGTGCATCTTAAAATCTCCTTAGGATTATCAAAAATGCAATTCAAAGGTTTTTCAAACAACCACGGGTCTTTCCAGAAGTTAATTTTAAGGCTATTTCCCAGTTTCCAGTGTTTACCTTTGCTAGCAATATTTCTAGAATCATTAATATTCCTCCAAAAAATAGAACCCTCAACTTTCTCAGAGCTAGACAAAAAATGATCAAAGGAAGGGGTATCATAAAGGTATTTATGTTTACAAATGGTGTTCCAGTCCTTGGGTTCTCCATAAATTCTCCATAATTTCTTAGCCAACAGAGCTTTATTCATAATCTTGATTGGTCTGAGACCCAAACCCCCCAAATATTTTGGTTTGCACACCCTATCCCAAGCTATCAAAGGTATGTGATTTCTTTCCTCAGCCCCAAACTAGAGGAAGCGTTTAAAAATAATATCAATTTTATTAGAAAATTTGGAGGGAATCTTAAAAAGGCTCATTGCATACACCATAAGGCTTTGAAGAGAAGACTTGATTAGGGTAGCCTTCCTGGCTTGGGATAAAACTGATCCTTTCCAACTAGCCAATTTGGTATAGAATCTTTCCACCACCTGATTCTAGAAAGAATCACTAATATTAAGTCCAAGAGGTAGACGAAGATAGGAGGAAGGGAAAGAGTTGATACTACATTCTAAAATTTTGGCAATTTTACACTGTCTTTCCTCAGGGGTATTCATGAAGAACAAAGAACTTTTGGACCAATTGATAAGTTGACCAGTGGCTTTGGTGTAAAGATTTAGGGCTGATTTGAAAGCTCTAGCTTCCTTGATATTTGATGTTTCCATCATGATGGTATCATCCAAAAACTGAGCATGAGAATAAGTTAAGGGGTTGGATGAGGGGTGGAGACCTTGGATAACACCCTTAGAGACCAAGAGCTGAAAGTATCTTCCCATGCTTTCTACCAAAAGAGTAAATAGAATAGGAGATATAGGGTCTCCCTGTCTAAGACCTCTAGAGTTTTTGAAGAACTTCGAAGGAGAGCCATTAATAATAACTACAAAGGAGGTAGTAGAAATTGGTTGATAAATAATTTGAATGAGTCTCTCATTGAAACCAAACTGCTTAAGAATCAAACATAAAAAAATTCCAATCAACATGGTCATAAGCTTTAGCCAAGTCAAGTTTGAGGATAAAGCCTTGTTTGTCTCCCTTGATGGCAAAGTGTATGTTCTCATGAACCAGAACAACTGAATCAAGAATTTGTCTTCTAGGAATAAAACCATTTTGCTAAGTAGCTATCAAATTAGGAAGAATTTTTAGAAGTCTAGTAGTTACAATTTTAGAGAAGATCTTATAGAAGGAGTTGCACAGACTTATAGGCCTGAATTGACCAAAAGAGTGAGCTCCAGCAATTTAGGGACCAAGGCTAAAAAAGTGCCATTGATTTCTTTGAGAAGGCTTCTATAACCAAAGAATTCCTTCACAGCATTTGAAACATCCTTCTCAATAGTAAGCCAAAATTTTTGAAAAAAGAACATAGGGAACCCATCTGGGCCAGGAGCCTTATCACCTTCAAAAGAGAAAATAACATCCTTAATCTCCTTATTGGAAGGCTTAGCGTGCAGAGTCTTATTTTGATCTTGGTTAACAATACTAGGAATAGCTTCTAGTAACACATCTTGGTTGTCCCTATCAAGGTTAATATCCATAGAGAGTAAAGAGAAAAATAAATTGAGAACAACAGTCTTGATATCTTCTTCTTTGTGGATCTCTTCATAATCCTTAGAAATTTTAGCTATACGATTGGCAACTTTGTGTTTGAGTGTAGTCAAGTGGAAGAACTTAGTATTTTTGTCCCTTTCCAGAAGCCAAACCGCCCTAGATCTCTGGCGCTAGTAGATTTCCTCTTTGGATATTAGATCATGGTAATTAACAAGGGCTTTCTACTCATAAGCTTTAAGAGAGTCCATCAAACCATGAATTTGAATGGCATCCTGGATAGTAGAAAGGTCGGTTTTAGCCTTGTTCTTCAACTGGAAAATGTCTCCAAAAACCTCTTTATTCCAAAGTTTGACTTTTTCCTTAATATTTCTAAGTTTATTGGTAACCTTGAACATGGAAGTACCCTCAATTCTAATATTCCACCACTCAGATATTTTTTTCTCTAGGTCAGGGTGGTTTATCCACATCTTCTCAAACTATAAAGGAAAATGCTTGGGAGCATTGATAAGGTTGACTTCCAACACCAGAGGATAATGATCATAGCCAATTTTAGGGAAAGAAGATAGGGTACAACAGTACTTAGATAGCCATTCATGAGTAATGAGTACTCTATCCAACTTACTCTGAATATTGTGAATGTTAGCATGCTGATTGGACTAGGTAAAGTTCAGCCCTTGGAGATCTAAATCAATCAGACCCTAGCCATTGATGAAATTGAAAAGGTCATCTCTTCTATCATTATGAGATAAGATGCCCCCATACTTCTCACTGTCCATAAGAGGGGTATTGAATTCCCCCATGAGCAACCAACAATCATCCTTAAAATCATTCCTTCTATCCCTGATTTTCTTCCAGAACTTAGCTCTATTCACTTTAGCATTAGGAGCATATATGTTAGTGATAACCCAACTAAAATTATCTCTTATATTCTCCATTCTGATAGATATCATATTAGAGTCTTCAGCAATGATCACACCATTTATAGTTTTTAGATTCCAAAAAATGGTAGTTCCCCCAGAGGCTCTAGCTGAACTATAACTACTAACACCACCTTTCTAAAAAATTCTAAGATTGTCCACTTTATCCTTACAAATTTTGGTTTCCTGAATAAGAAGGATATCAGGTTTATAATCCCTAATCAAATTTCTACGAATGTCTTGTTTATGGGGTGCATTCAACCCCCTTATATTCCAAGAAATAATCTTCATAGTTTATTTGGAGAAAAGGCCACTGGAATAGTCCTTTGTTTCCCATCTGCAATGTCTTGCCAACTATATTTCTCTCTTCCAAATTTAGCTTGTTTTCTTCCTGGTCCAGACTTAGATTTTCCAACATCATTCTTCTTGCTTCTAGTCTTAATATTGTCCAAGGACATAAGAGATATGTTTCCTTTAAATTTATGTTTAGAGCTCAGGCCAACCTCCTTGATCTTATTTTGATCTTTGACTTTAAGGAATTTGGGGGAGAGGGCCCTGAGATCATCAAATTCTTCAAGATTAGAAGCCTTATCTATAGAATAGATTTGCATCACAATCTGGTTGGGATCAGAGAAAAGATCAATTTTCTCCTTATCAGGAAGGGAATCCTTAGAGATCAACCCTCTTCTACCTTTCTTGGGCTAGGAAATAGGGAGAGTCTCACCCCCTTGGATCATTTCTTCCACCAAAAAATTAGCATTCAAAAGAGGTCAGAATTGGTTTTCCTCAAAAAATTTATCTAGATTAGCTTCAGCAGAAGAGAAATGACTGATATCTTCAATCTGGTCACTTATCAAGGTCTCAGACTCTAGATTACTACCTGACATATTACTTCCTATGTCAGCCTTGTCATTATTGTGGTCTTCAACCAAGGGGCTTTGATTAGTATTCTTTGGGGGCACCACATTAGTTGGTTTTAATAAAGATTCTAAGGACCCCTTAGAATTAGTCTTGGGTTTCAAAACAACAATAGAAGACTCTTTCTTCTTGAACAAAGGGTCTTCCTCTTTCTTCTTGGGAGCTTTCTTCAGGCATTTATTAGCCCAATGGCCCATTTTTTTACAAATGAAGCAAGAAAAAGGAATAGATTCATATTCAATCACCTATTTCTAGACACCAATTTTAGAGACTAAGTCTATAGAAATAGGAAGATCAGTAGACTTACATATTTTAACACATATTCTAGCATTCAATAGCCTGGATCTTGACACCATAGCTAGGTCTAAGGAAAGAAGTTCACCAAAAACACTCGCTATTCCTTTGAAAACACATTCATTCTAGTACTCTAAAGGGAGTCTCAGAAGTCTAAACCAAACATGAGCCCATTCCATAAAAGATTCACTCAAATCCATATTAGGTTCCCACTTTTGCAAAGCCAAGGGTGACTTACCCATAACCTAAGGGCCTCCACATAAGGCTTCAGTCATATCTTTCTCATTGGTAAATGAGAATGAAAGGAATCCTTTTGGCATAGCAGCTATGTCAACTTTCCCTTTAAGAAACCATCTTCTCTGAATGAAACATCAAACATAATCTATGTTCAGCCTAACCCCAACATATTTCCCAACCAGCATGAGGTCCATCTAAGATACAATGTGATCAATCACCGTATTGGGGATAAAAATGTCAAAGTCTCTCTTGATAGGATCAGATATATTATTGGCTTTAGGAAGGGAAGATTTTCCAGAAGGATTTTTTCCAAACAATGCCACCTAGGGCTTATCAAGAATAGTAGCCTCACCTTTTTTGATGTCTCCAGCAAGATTCTTGGCTCCCCCCTAAGTTTGGGTAATCACTATCTCCTCATGGGTCCCTAAGACTCAAAACCCCAACATCATCCACATGTTTTGTTGACCCACCATCATCCTCCTCGTCTCCTGACACTATCGAGATTCTAGCAGACTATCTCGCATCTCCAATAGAAGCCCCAGCAGAGCTACCAGGTTTCCCGCCCGAACCTCCATTCAAATTTTGACCTGCACCAAAAACACCTTGTCCTCGCACTCCCGCTCTTGCCATCCTTATGATATGTATTTTAATATAGTTTATATCATGTGGTGATGAAATTGTTTTGTTTATCAACTTCTCTACTAGATATGCTCTAGTATATATTTTTTCTATTTCAGCCATGATGATATTATTTTTACTATTATTTCATGCATTATAGATTGCATTCATGATTTACTTAAAAATAAATATAGTTGTTATTCTTGCTTGTGTTTTTCTTGACTTGGTTAGCCTTGTTGCATTAGAAAATATAAATGGAATACACCAAGGAGTAACACATGATGAACATCAATTATAGTGATAAATTATATTGTTCTATTGCAAAGTATCAGAACTGTACATTTTGAATTCTTCAAAATTGTTCCAAGAGTACTCGTATGTATGGCTAGTCTACCCAAATTTTGTTTTTTTATATCAGATTGCTGGTTTATGAAGCCCATGTGGGTAAATTATTGTAATTTCAGAACAATATTGTAATTTTTTGTACTAGTAATATAACACACCATTGACTCCATTTACTTCTCCCACCAATTACATTTATCATAGGAGGTGGAAGATTCAATCCATTTTTGGAGACTATAATCCCAAGATGTTGATTGTACCCCAAAAATAAGTCACAATCCCAAGTACCAATCAATTTCTTTGTCTCAGGAACAATCCAAACACTGAGATAATTACATGAACATGTAAAAAAACTCAAGGAAATGCCTCTACACTATTATCTAATCCAAATCATGTTCCAAATAAATGTTAGAATTCACTATCACCCTAACTGTACCCACGGGCAGTGAATCATTGTTGCAAGGAAAATTTTTGTTTATTGATTAAAATCATAACAAAAATGATCTCTTACACATCCCACTCTACATCATACCTCCACTCATGTGGATCTCCCATAATATAGACTCCTAAACACTAAGAACTGAGTGTAACCATTCCTAACTACCCAAAAATTGTCTAGGAGCATTCATGAAACTGACTGTCACAACAATATGAGATTTAAATCATGTTCTAATTAAACATTAGAATAAAATTACAAGGATGCGTTGTGCATGCTTACTGAACAACCCAAGGGAAAGCTATCAAGAACCAAATGTATGGACTGTTGTTAACAATAGAACATTTTTATTAAGTTAATTTATATTAAATGTATTTAGTATTAGTTTTTCCAGTGCTATAAAACAAATGTATCTAGTCAAAAATTGTTAAGAGCAGCTCTACATTTAGGTAGAGGTCATGAATATTACTTGAGTAGGGCTTTCAAAAATAAGTACATGCATATTAGCTCACCCTTTCTAGTATACTTCAAGGATGTGCCAATAAAAAGAGGTTTGGAAAAGGGTACAAGAATTCATCAAAGCATTATATCTTTCATAATTTGAGACTAGGGCTTTCCAATGTCAGTGCAAATGCTAGAAAAAAAGCAAAAAATTCTAGTTAAATTGTTTAATGCAAACAAAATTGTACCAAAAGGCCTAGGTTCATGTTTTGAATCAATAACTATTTGTTATTTTAGCTCCATAAAATAGACCAATGGAATAACATCACACAAGACAACGTCTTGATATGGTCCAATGTTAAAGAGAACATATACTTGCTTTGTCACTTCAACTTGGCTTCCAACATGTAACCCACGTACCTTGTAAGGCTTGCTATGTGCTATCTATTGTAGACTCAACTTTTTAACCATCTCAAATGAAACAAAATTGAAAAATGAACAGTATTGTAAATTATTGTATCTAGAATCATCTTTGAGATGGAGAAGGATTGTATAACATTTCATTGTAGATTAATGTATGTTTGTTTATTATCATGGTTTGTTTATGGTGAGATTAGAAAACATGGTTTGTTTTTGTAGAAATTCACAAAAACTACAAGCTGGAGTAGTTTTTGAAAATAGTACTCCATCTTGTACAAATTTTGTACATTTCTCCAACACCTACCTTTTTGGTTGGCATCTTATATACATGTGTTTACGAAGAATTCAAAATGGACAATTCTAAGAGTACACATATGTTGATCATGATTTCAACTTACAATCCATATTTTTGATGACTACACATATTTCTGATGTTACTCCTTGGTGTATTACATTTATTATGGGAACTTTGCACTATATGTCTTCACACCACCATTTCATTATTGGATTTTGTTCTTCCCCATCTTCTATGTATGAGTATAGATGTCTTATTATATCTTTTTAGTATAGCATACAAAGTCTTTTTCATCAACCATGGATTGTAAGAGTAGATTTGATTATGTGGAGTTTCTAAAATTTTATGAAGTGTATTTCAATGAAACTCTCATTACTTCTTTACCACTTCAAACTATTTGCAGTACCCGGGTAAGATGATTGTACTGTACTATGCCCTTTTCAATCCTAGAAATATAGCGGTGAGTGATCAATGAATTTGATGTCCCTGAGCTCATGTCCAGTCAACATATAACAAGGATAAAGCATGCAGGGTAACATAAATAGCAAAGAATAAATCGGTTGCACAGGAAGTGGCCATGACCAAGAAGCATAGTAGTTTTAGATGATCATGCAGGCAGTACTTGATTCAAGAGAAATCAAAGCCATGTATTAGAAAACCACTATCCTTCCAGGACCAAAAATGGTATAGGCCTAGACCATATCATCTTTCCCAAGAACTCCCAATTGTTTGAAGCGGAGAAGAAGTTATGAGAGGAATTGTAAAAATGAAAATAAAAGTAGCAGGCTTGTTGAACATTCTCATGTTGCAATTTGATTTGAGATTTTGTCTACATTAGTAAGTTGCTTTTTATTGCAATTATAATTATTTCCTTAGTAATTTCTTTTTATTACATGGTTGTCTTCAATTTGTCATTTTGTTTTGAGTGTCTAGTGATTTAAACCAAAGACTTCAACTTAGCCAAAATACGTGCAAGTCTACATTAGTACATGTTTCTTTTTATTGGCATTATAATTAGTATGAATGAACAAAATAATGACAATGCAATATTTGTGACAATGCAATATTTGTCAATATAGCGTCGATGACTTCGGTTAATGTGCCTATGTGTCAATGTGGTGTTGGCCCATGCATGTTGAAGACATCACACACAACAAGTTATCCTAGGCATCAAATTTGGGGTTGCCCAAATAGGAAAATGGTCTGGATATGTAATTATATTTTATGTTTAAAAATAATGTGACAACTAATCATTTTAGGAAGAACTGATGTAGATTTGGTATTGCAGGGAAATAGTGGATGTCAATACTTTCAGTGGGTTGATGAAACCACATTTACATCTACCCCATCTACATCTATACCTGATGTAGGAATCAAATGAGTGCAAATTGTGTAAGGCTCGAGAGGCAGCTAGTGTCACCAAGATTGCTTCAATGGTGAAAGAAAAAATCATGTTTCAGCGATGACTTCTTTGTGTAGTTTGTGCACTACTTTGTTGGGACCATATGCATAAATGTGGTTAACAAAGGGCTATTGTAGATACTGAAAGTTTTTTAGAATTTCAAGTAGATACGTTGGACATATTTTGATAAACTCATGAACATTTTTGTTGTTTATGACTTCGTTATGATTTTCAATATAAAATTAAACAAAATTAAAAATTAACCTTATTAAAAAAAATTGAAAATTAAAACATTTAAAAATATATATATTTAGGATATTCTATATAAAATTAAATAAAATAAAAAAATAAATGAAAAAATACATTATTCTATTAAAAATATTTTAAAAATAAAATAAAATCATACTGTAATTCCAATTCCAGTTTCAAAAAGTGGAACCAAATGGAGGAAATACATCTTCTTGCTCATATTCTGGGTCAACCAAACGATCCAAACTATAATCCATAAATTAAAAATTGGATTATCAAATCCATGATTTGACCATTTCCAACATTTGATCAAATGCAAAATTTCCTAATTCCTGCAACCAAACAGGCCCTTAGGTTCCTTTTACAACATGTGTTCCTTTTTATCATCTTGCGGGGCCAAATTTTTTATAAGTTTAATTTACCTACTAGGCCATTTAATTTTTCCTAAGTCTTAAAACCCCGATGCCCTTTTAATTTTTCCTAAGTCATGGTATTTTATTAAAATGTTAAACCTCTCATTGATCCGATGACCGGCGCAATGAAGAAATGCTTGAAGATTAGCCATTGTGGGATCATGATAGCCATTGGATGCATCAGTAACGAAGGAAATGAAGCAAGTGGGACCAGTCTGCCAGGTTTTATATCTCCTGTTTGATCATAATAATATGATGATGTGCATTCACTAGGCCCAATCACTAAAGGAATTAAAGTACCCACAAATGTTTTTTAATCTAACAGTCAGTGTAATCCCACAATGAAAAGGTAACTGAGGATTAGTGATTGTGGCATCATGACAACTGTTAGATCTGCTAGTCAGTTGGGAGTGACATTAGTGGGGCCAAGAGATAAAGCTTCGTAAAGATTCTGACATGTTTCTTTTGATCAGATGACTGCCACAATACCTTAATGAAAAGACGGTGAAAGATTAGTGATCGCGGGATCACGCCTACTGTTTGATTGTCTAAGAAAACATAAAGTAAAGTGGTGGGGTCAAGTTACTATGAATTAAGGATGACCATTCCATGAACTTGATCCAACGGTGGCTATGAAATCTGAATGTCAAGTGGATTCAAAGGGATGCATTCTTGATCACTGTCAGATCTATTTTGATCAATGAAGGGCATGAAGCCGCAATGAAAAGATGATTGAACATTAGTGGTCATGAGATCATGAAAACCGTTTGATTTTCTTTAAGTGAAGATCGACAGTTCTATTTTAAACTTTCTATGTTTGGTGTGAAAGTTTTCATATATGTTGAACTACAAATTTTCAAATTTTTAGAAAAGTAATGGCAGAGCATGTGGGACGGTTGTCATGAATTAATGATTTTTGATACGCTATATATCTCCTGATGATTCATTTCTAAAAATCGAAGCTACTAAATTTGTGGATTACTTTGGCGGAGTGAAATTGTAGAGAAAGGTTTATTTTCTGAGAATTTGTCATTCGGTGAGTGCTTATGTGAACTCTTGTCTCTCTGTTATTACTTGATTTAGAATTCAGTTCTAAGGGTTTGGGAGAAATTATCAGTGTGTTCTTATTTTCATATTATTGATAAAAACCCTAGTTTCAAAATGGCATCAAGGAGAGAGCTAAAAGGGAAGGTTGAATATCATGAGAGAGGTGTGCATGATGATTTATTAGAACAACTCAATCATTCAACCAATGATTCATCCAAAGTAAAGGAATTAGTTCCCAAGAACCCTAGATTTAAGGTTGCAGATGGCCTATATGACAAGGGAAATTATATGAGAGATGCTAACATTGAGGTCTCTGGTCTAGTATTGTTTAGAGTGGGTTTTGGGTAGAGACATGCTTTTTCTCCCTATAGCAATGTGTGGCAATTCGACTTGGGAAGCTTGTTGCACCTAATATCTTCATGGATGATGATATTTTGATTCAAGTGGCACAAAACTATGATCATGTAGCTAGGGTTTTCATGGATATCAATGGAAACCCTTTAATTAGTATTACAGTTGAGGAGATTAGAGAGGTCTTCAGATTGAGTGACCCAACCAGTGACTTGGAGAAGATATACTTTGATGAATTAAAATAGGTTTATAATGCTCAGAGGGAATTTCTCAGGAATGGTCCTTTGAAGGAATTTTTCAACAAGAATTGGGGGTCTAATTGTAGTAGGACCAAATACACAAGAGCCTTTCAAGATGGATTACTTTAATTTAAAAGAAAAAGGTGTATATTGGTCACTATGCCAGATTTTTGGAGAAGATGATGAAGAACAGATGCTACTTCATTACATGTTTATGATGGCATAGATCTTGCACCCATTCTTTCCTATCACTTTTGACTTTGCTACATTCTTAGCTGATTTGATACATGAGGGATTGATAGGGATCCAAAAGGCCAAAGTTGACAGACCTTTTGGTTGGTATTCCTTAATGATGTATATGTTTTTGTACAAGGGAGAATACTATTTTGAAAAGGAGATGGATTTGATGAGAGTGAAAGATGGTGAGGAAAGTTCAGTTCATGTATGGAACTTGAATATGACTTGGGATATAAATGAAGTTAGCTTGGTAGCTTTTGATAGGTGTTTTGCATCAAGGCTTAGAGCTTTATTGTTTATAGAAAACCCAAGAGTCCCAAGAGTCCTACTAGATTTTCTTAGACCTAAACAATATGCCACTGATATCAAGATTGTTCACAATTGGGGTTATTTTATTTTGTACCCAATCTCTACTATTTTTAAAGTATATGGCTTCAGGGGAATCCTTTCATGCTACCATATAAGTTTCCTGTGAAGATAGGAATTGCAAAAATCTTGAGGCAGATTGGACGACTTCAGAATAATGACCTCACATGAAGAGGAAGAGGAACAATTTTTCCTATAGTCACAATACCCCATCAGTTTGTAATCACAAAGGGAGGCTAGTCATATATGGACAAATTTTTGGAGCCATATTACATGGCCACCTTAATTTCTAGATCTCCAGATCTAGAGGGTTTTTATAATATGTTAAAAAAGACGAGTAGGTGTGCCTACATGGATCATGTTTTCATTTTTCCTAAGGATGTTATCAAAAAAAAATTTGACCTACAAGAACAAGAAATAAGGAAGGAGAAGTGGCTAGTGTATAAAAGGACACTAGATTTTGTTCATCACTTTGTCAGGGATTCTGATCCCTTAAAATATTTCATTCCCTATGAAAGGAATATAGAAGCTCTTATGAGCCACTTTGAGGGTATCATACAAACCCTGAATGAGAAAAAGGAGACAGTAATGCAGACTAAGCTAGAAAGGGCTAAATTTGTTTTGAGTAAGCCTTCATTTTCTAGGATGGTGCCTCCAGGTAGGTACATTGTACAAAGAAGAATAAGATATAGTGTGGTAGTACTAGGCCCAAGTGAACAACATAGAACTCAAAGGGAAGAGGAAATCCCTTCTAATTCTAAGGAAGTTGAAATGTAAGAACAAACAGGGGGTTCTCCTACACCACCATAGAATCAGCCAATAGAAACTGATTCTGATTCTCCACCTCCATCAAAGAAACAAATAATAGAAGAAAGTCCAGAAAAAATTGAGGAGGAATACTCTCCTACCCAATCACCACTAAATCTTGTTGATCATCAGGAGGTGGCAGAACAATTACAACAATTAGGTAGCCTAGGTAAAATATGCATGACCTATGGAGAAATAAATAAAGGAGTGCCAGAGCCACCCAAGGAAGTAGAATCAGATCTAACTATAGGGGAGATGGCCAAAAAGGAACTAGATCCTATTACCAAGTAGGCTTGTGATGAGTTACTTTTAGATGATACCTTTGTTAAGGCTAGAGCCTTTATGCAATTCTTGTGGAGGTTACAAATAAATCAGTTCAAAGAGACCTGTGAAAAGAGACAAGAAGAAAATCCATAGAAGGGCCTCACAATCATAGAAGATGAGGTGAGGAAAGAAATGGTGGAGAGATTTGAGAAGGTTACTCCAAGATTGGGGAGGGAACTGGTGAGGAATGTAGGGGTACTCATTCTCCTTGAATGGGATATTATTGATGTAATATTCCTAGATGTTGTTAGGAAGAAAATCACACCAGTTCACAAAACCATAGAAGAGGTAGAGCAGGCTTATATGAAAGGTGTCACTTTTAGTGATGATCACCAAGCCTTGGTCATGTGGTCCCTAAGGAAGAATGAAGCAAACAAGGGAAAAAAAATTATTAGAAGTGACCTCTTTGGGAGCTTATTAGTACAAAGAGTTGGTGACATGTCAAGGGTTGAAGCATTAGGCATGGCCTTAGAAATATCTAAACTCAACATGAAGTAGCAGAAAGGGAGGCCAAGGAAAAGGAGGAACTCACACTGAAGCTTGAAATAGTCTTAAAAGCTTATGGGGAAATGAAGAAGTAAATCAATGAAAAGGATAAGCTGATTACAAAATTGAGAAGGAGGTTAGGAGAGCAAGGCCTAATCCAGATATCTGAGCAATTACAAATTGCTTCCTCCCCTTCCATACCTACTTTATCCAATCCCCTTATTGAGTTCCCTCCTCCCCCTCTTCCTTCTTCCCCTCCTCCTTCCTCTATGCCTCCTTTCACTCATGAGGAGATAATAATAGAAAGAGAGATGCTTTAAGAAGCCAAAAGAGCCATTATTGAAAAGAGAAAAAGAATAAAGAGTGAGAAACAATGCTTCAATGAGGGACAATTACAAATCCACATGAAATATGAGGACAAGGTGAGAGACACAATTTTGTAGTTTTCCCAGGGTATTGATCCAAAGGGAATTTATTAGACTAGTGAAGAGATAGTTAGAATTTTAAATTCTTTCAAAGATGAAGATGCTACAATAGACCCAATTTTGGATAGATGGATTTCTAGGAGTGATAATTTGAAATCCTTTTATTCTTTGAATAAAACCTAGCAAATTATAGATGAGCAATTGAAAAGCACCCATAATTTGATTAAAAGATTGTTTGAATTTGTTGTAAAGAGGGAAAATGTAAAGAGAAAGGCATCTATACTTAGGGGAAGACATTATCAAGATTGCTTTCAAATGTTTCTCAGCTTATTTAAGAAGAATGGAGAAATAAAGGATAAAGGTGTTTGGATAGGACAACTAGATGATGAGTTGTCAATAAGAGTTAGTAGAATTTTAAATGCAGATAGTAACATTCTTTTTGTACAAATAGTTGAAGTTTTGGAGGATGCCAGGGTACATTTTGGATCCCTAAAAAAGGAAGTTCAACAGGTAAAATTTAATTGGGATGTTTTGGCACAGAAGAGGGATGAGGTGGCTACATTTCCTTGGCCCAATGAAGAAATTTACAAATCTTGGGAAGATGTCTACTCTTCAGAACAAAAAAGGACAGAATAAGCACCCATTGAGATCATAATAGGTGGCACCTCCCAACTCCTTAAACAAAGAAAAATGTAGGGAGAATTTTGTATGGAGGCACAAGTACAAAGGCAACACTTGGTAGAGTTAGAACTATTTTTGGAAGCTATTGTAGAAGACTTGGCACTCAAATCAGTGAACACTTTTGCAAAGTGCAATAGAAGCAGTCTTTTTTTACTTTCTGTCTTGTCTTATCTAAATGTATTCTTTTGTCTTTTCCTAAGTGATTTGTAGCTTGTTTGCAATCCTTATTCTATAAAAGGATTTCCAAGATCATTTATAAGGATCAGAGCATGAATTATTTTTGCTGGCAAGTTCTGATTCTGGGGTATAAGAAAATTATATTAGGTTAAGTTTTATGAGAAATAGAAAATTATTTGGTTTTTAGCCATTATTGAAGTGGTTCATATTTTAAAAACATAGTGTATACAAGAAAAATGATTCAGTAAATTTGAATACAAAAATCCAGGGTTTACATCTCTCCTTGTGTATCATTCCTTTGAGTTATGAATCTTAGAATTCATTACATAGAGTTCTTCTGTGTATGTGTTGTTATTCCTTTGTTTTGATCTAGGATCAATTTAAAAAGCATTGGATAGAGCATAGATTTTTGGGGTTTTCATAAGGATTTCTATAATTAGGGTAAGTTCATAGATATTTTGATCAATATCATCATAAGGTGGTGATATTAAAGGGATCCTGAATCAATAACTTTGATTAGTTTTTGTATTCTTCACTTTGCAGCGAAGTATAGCGCAACGAATATAAGACACTAGCCAGAAATAAGTTTATTTTGTAGTAATGATTGCCTAATAGAATTTGGTTGTATTCCTATCATTGATATAAAATTATTAGAAGATATTTGAGGTATTGTGACCTACAAGTTGTATCCTACCAAGTGGTAGTGGAGAATCAATAAGTGACTGGTTATCATTTAGTATTTTCTTACCATTTATCTATTATATTAAATCCAATCTGAGATTGTAGAAGTAATGTTTATTTTTCTAGATTAGGAGCAGCCTCCTTGGTTTTATAGAGCTAGAAGTGCATAGGGAAGTCTTGTCCCCATAGTTGGTCCAAGTCATCCTAGATATTCACATTTGGAATTAACCTTTCCTTAAAATATGTCTGTGGGTGTATTAGTTGTTGTCATGAGCATAAAGTCCATTTTGAAGAACCAACACTTTCTATTTTCAAATGCAACTTAGTGAACTAAGTTATTCAGCTGTGCTACACTAAAAAAATAATAGTTATGTCCCTTCACCCAATATGCATTCTCACATCTAATCTTATTGCTCAACAAGATAGATCCTTTTCCTTTTACGAGACAAGGTGTATTATTTCCCATTTTAATAGATCCTCTATTATAATGTTCAAGGTATTCAAATGTTTCTTCAACACCAGTCATATGATGAGTATAGCCACTATCAATAATCCATGTATCATTATTTCTATCTTTAGAAATAAGTATTATTTATACATACCTTTCTTCTTCTTCTTCTTCTTCTTTCAAAGCTATGAATACCACCTCAATGTCTTCATCAGTGTCGGTGTCAGTGTCAGTGTCATCATCATCTTCAACAAGGTAACATGCTTTCTTGCCTTTGTCTTTGTAGTCTCAGTTACTTCTTCTATCATACTGTCAGTTGCCTCTACGTTCTTGATTATCTCTTCTGTCAAACTTTCTATCACTGGATGGTTCATTGTCTTTGTCATCATATTTTCGGTTAGGACACCTAGCTACAATGTGACTGATCTCTTTACATTTAAAACATACCAAAGGTAGTTTCCCTTTGTATATTCCTTTACCTTTTTGAAGTCTCCTAGCAATTAGTGCTTCAAGTTGATCAAGTTCATCCTCATCACTGTCACTCTCATTTCTTATCATGTGTTTACTGCTTGATTTTCCAATTTTTAAAGATGACAAAAATGCAAACTCAACATTCAGTACAATACTGTTATCATAGTTATTCAACTCAAAAGTAGTCATTTACTGATTAGGTTATCAAGTGTAAGAGTGTTACCCAGGGAAGATCTCATTTCATGAATTACAAAGATTCTAATAGCATAGATAGGCAACAAGGTTTTAAGAATTTTACTCATAATAGTGTCTTCATCAATTACACCCCCTGCTCCTCGGATAGCATTGACAATCTCCTTGAGTCGGTTACTATACTGCAAAATGTTCTCACCTTCTTTAACTTTCATGTCATCAAACTTTCATGTAAGACTCTCAGCTCTTTCTCTCATCACATTTTCATCTCCTCCATGAACTAGTGTAAGTTTGTCCCACATTTCTTTGGCAGATGTATATATCTTAATATCTTCAAATTATGCATTAGATAAGGCAACAACAATCTCTATCTTTTGTTCCTTAAGCTGTAAAGGGTTTTGGGTCCCTTCAAAACCTATTTTTCCAGTAATCAAAACAATCTCTATCATTGTCATGTTATGTTCATGTCTATCTCTCAATTGATCAATAGTAAAAGGTCCATTCGGTTGAATGTAAGTATTGCTCAAGTAAAATGATGCAAATTCTCCAATTCCAGATATGTGCAACTTCATTCTTCTTTGCCATATTTAGAAGTTATCTTTGTTTAGCTTAGGTACCTCTCTCTTATACATCTTGTAATCTTTAGCTTAAGTCCTTTAAACTTTCCTTCCAAGAAACCAATAATCTCTAATACCAATTGTTAGATAACTAAGAGGGGAGGTGAATCAGTTAGTTCCAGTTATTCTACAGTCCCAAATCTCCCAGATGTATATATTCAAACTTTTCAAACAAATTATCAACTGAGTAAGCTATTAACAATAAATTTCTCTTGATCTACTGATTGACAGTCAATTCAATACTATGTTTACCAATCAAACTAAATATGATATGTATAAATTAAAATAACCATCCAATCACATCAAATACACATAACACAAATTTTTAACGTGGAAACCCTGTTAGGGGAAAAACCACTTGGGACCGGTAACCCAAAATAATTCACTCTTCTGAAGTGAGCTTGGTTAGGAGCCAACCCTGTCAAAGGTTACAAAACACACTATAAGATGTGACCTGGTTAGAGGATTTATCACTAACAGTTCTCCCTTGACCAACATTCACTATGGGGTCAACAAGAAAACCAATAACATTCCTTGAATGTCATATTGAAATACAAAAAGACTGTTAAGTCCACTCAGTTAAGATTTTTTTTGTAACAATGGTTAAAATAATACAATAGTGATCTGACTCAAATAAAACTAAGATTGTAGATTTTAATATCTATGCTAAGCTCAATATACATCCTCTAATCAATATTCAATTCAATCCTTCATATACTCCAACTTGTTCATCTTGGTGAATAATTCCCCGGTGCTCAGTAACGTCTACAGTTCAGATCAGTTCTATTTGTAACTAGTTTGATCAGTGGTGCATGAAAATAGTCCTTTCACGTGAATTCTCCTATAGTGTCAATAAGCTCCTGACTCAATAATGAATCTCATGTCTCTTTAAATAGATTTCATAAACCATTTTCTTATCATCTGTTATATTTTGCCTGCTAATCTCCATCGTTCCTTTTGATGCGTCAAGCTTCCTCTGTAGATGTGTCTATAAAATGTTTCATCCTTCTCCATTCAATCAATCTTGAATTTTTTCAGTTGCTAGATCATCATTAAAAACTTTATCTTTTACCTCAGGATCATAAGCAATTGTCCAGCTCATCAATTTAGTCAGCTATTATAAACTTTATTTTTTTCTCTTACTCGGTCAATACAGAATGTGTCAGTGATAACTAACTCAGTTATTACTGTTACTCGATATACACTACACTATCTCGGTGTATACATAAATCTTCAATTACCGACCACATAAACTTGTTCAGTTCTGATCTTCAATACATAACAAATTCATGTAATACAATCAAGTTAATAATATGAAGCCATAGGCTCATCAATAAGTTACCCAATGTATTGTTACAAATAGTGGTTGTCGTTGCACCAAAAGATTGACCTATTAATACCCGATACAACCACTAGACTTATAGAAGACACATGAGGCGGTTAAGCCATGTCGTGAACCCTGCGAGGGACACTGGCCCACTGCCAACAATCCCCCTCCCAGCATCACTCTCTGTGGCCTACATGGATATGAACCTATGACCAAGCTCTGATACTACTTGTTACAAATAGTGGTTGTGATGAAGGGTGCTCCCCTTAATACCGCAAACACATAATAGAAACAAAGAAACAACAACAACCTATAAGAACAGAAAATGGGCTTCTTATTATCTCCATAAATGTGGAATTACAAATTTAAAAATTACAATATGCAAAGCCACATGGGCATTCCCTTTACAATATTTTGTAGGAAAAAGTCTCGAATCATTACCTAGATCTACCTAGAACTGCCCTAGACAACACTATGGGCCTTCTTTATATAGGCAACTTCCACCACCCGAGAAGGTTCCATAAATTTAGCCCTTAAGGCCAACTATACATAGAATTATTTTATCTTCACAATTTTTTACAATAGGGTCAGCTCAAAAGAAATACAAAATATGCTTTTAGGTAGCCCAACTTCCAAAGGCCCTAACTTTTTAATCATAGCTCCATTTTTCTATTGTAACCACATTTCAAAAACATCATGACGAGATCTACAGTGCCTGACATGTGCAAGTGCCAGTCAGCTGGGGGGTCAATCGCAATCCAGAGCCTCTAAGGCCTTCAAAATTGAGCTCAAAGATTTCATACCCAAAAACCTCAATAACTTCACCAATACTGATGATGTGGCAATGAAACTCAATTGGTAGGCTGAAATGACTGAGATGAACCTCCACCTATGAAATCAGAACATTCTGAGATTGTATGACCAACTTACTAAAAATAGTAAGTTTCCATAAATAGCAGCTCTACACAAGATAGCCCTTATTGAAAACAAAACTGAAAATATTTTTGGGTGATGCAAGATTTCTCTTACACCTAGGATGCTCCTGCATCAAGTTGTCCTTGCACCAAAATATCGACATGTTAATGCCCGATATAACCACTAGACTTATAGAAGACACAGGAGGTGGTTAAGCCATGTCACGAACCCTGTGAGGGATGCTGGCCCACTGCCAACATGTATACCATAGTCATATCTTCTAAATCCATCTCATCTTCATGTAGATATCTCATTCCTTTATCATTTTCTTCTTCAGATGTTTGTAACTATCATGATAAGTACAGTCAAAACTAGTTGACATCAATGACAATACATTGACTGATTTAATTGCCTTACATATCACTTTACTGGCTCGGTGATCTCTAATCACTGTCTTTCACTTGTCCATTCATTTCATCAAGATATTCAATCAGTTGTAGGTTATCATCAATGACAATACATTGACTAATTTAATTATCTTACATATACTTTGGTAGCTTGGTGATCATCAATCATTTTCTTTCAATTATCCATTCTACTATCAAACTTTCCTTCAAGATATTCAATCAATTGTAAGTTATCAATTCTCAACATAGAGGTTTAGAGAATTTTTGGGTGAAGGATTCAATTTGGTACAATTTTCTGAAAGCTTGGATTTGTCTTTATTTCTGGTCATTGTCAATTTATCTTTTTAGTGTTTGAGGTAGGGTTTGATACCCTTTGTGATTGTATTTTTGTAATTTTGGAAGGAGTGTATTCTTCATGCATGTTAGATCTGAATGTTTTGGGTTGTTTCATTTGTTTTCTCTTCTTGTGAAAATTTTGGTATGCGTGCAATCCTTGGTTTAAATTCTTGCTTGGTTTTCAATTAAGGTTTGAGATTATGGAAATTGATAGAAATTAATGATGAAAATGATGTGAAAGATTATTTATTTGAAAACCCAAGGTTCAATTTAACAATAGATTTATTGGAGAAAATTTAGATCTAGCATTTGAATTGGTATAAAAGTCTCAATTAAATCCTAGAAACTGATTTAGAAAATACCCAAATTGATTATGCAATAAGGGCTTTCATTTTGTTTGTTTATAAAAAAATATATATACATTTCTTGTTCAGTTGAAAATTTTTCCTCTGGAATTAAATAAATATATTAAGTATATTCTCTCTTTTCCATCTTGTATTCTAATTTTTTTTAGAAAAAATAATAATATAATAGGTTACTATTTTGGAACAGTAGAAAATACTAGTACTATTGGTTTTAAAAAATATATGTTCAAAAAAGATATTGTTAAAAAAATATAATAATTTAAAAAAAATTAAATTAAATTAATGTGGAGGAGGAGGTGGGGACCACCCATCCTCCCCCCACTTTCCATACGGAAGACCCAAAGGTTGTCGTAGCTGTCACATGGGACTACCGCACAGTATCGTTTGGACTGTCATTGACAACCCCAAGGGACTGTTGTGGTAGGTCCTTTGGATTGTCATTGGTAGCCCTAAGGGACTTCCACAACAGGTCCTTTGCACTACCATGAGCACTACCAAAGTTACTACCACACGGGGTCCATGGGATTGTCATGGGCAGTACCGTCGATACTGCCACATGGCAGATGTGGGGTGGGATAATGACACCCCCATAGTTTAATGTATATTTTTATTTTTATTTTATTTTTTTAAAATTAAATTAATTTTTGTTTAATTTATTTTTAAAAAAAATACTAAGGGTTTTTTTTTATAAAAAATATAATTGTTATCTAAAATTAAACCATACAACACAATAGGCACTAAAAGAATTTTACACATTCGAGTTGTCCAATTAACACTATCTAGTAGGTTTTGTTAGTTTGCATTTACTTACTACATTTGTTGTCAGATTTTACTTTTTGTACTCTAAGTATTGATCAAATTATTATAAATTCAGAAAGAATCATCATTGATCATTACATTGTGCATCCATAAGAATGTAGTACAAATGTCATTTGTTTCATATTACATGATTCAATAATCAGAGTACATTTGCAAATTGTTAACAGAAAACTAAAGTGTGTTAAAGGTTCCCATGTATTGCCTCGTGTTCATGTTGGTTTTGCTGGTTTTTGTTAAGTCCTTTGCATCTAGGTCTCTCCCAAGTCACCATCAGCATTTAGGTCCTTAGGGCAATCTTCATCTGGAAAAAGAAAAAAGAGAACAATGATTAGATCCTGATGGATCTAAGCAATACAAGGAAACAGTTACATACATCAGTTATCTGTTACTATCTGCATATCAATCTAAGAACAAATGTAGCAAGAAAATGAAAATTATCACTCACTACGAGAAAGTGTTAAAGGGACGTGTCTTGGAGCATGAAACCTTTCACTTTTAGTACCTATTGTGGTGTGTGATTTCATTTTGGACAACTAAAGAATCTGAATGAAAGGGACTTAATATGTTTCCAAATTAAGAAACCTTTTTCAGAATATGTTTCTCATTGATATTGCATGTAATTAACAAGTTATTTTGCAGATAATAGTGGACTGGTTTACTTTTCAGTCATTTTGAAGATGCAGAACAAGCTGGTTTCCTGTGCTACAGGAAGTTCCAGATTGTTCATCTCCAGAAGAATCAAGTTATTTCATCAAATGATGCTGATTTCATCATAAACAGAGTACATTTTTCACAACTTTCAATGATTTAAATACTGAATATTTTCAAGTACTTCAAGGTTGAATCATATTATGAATGTTAGCAAAATGTTATGACTGGGTGTCACAAACCCGTGTTCGAACCTCAGTCATAAGCATTTTGTTGTTGATGAGTGTCACGAGCCCATGCTCGAACTTCATTAACAGAGTACAAAACTTTTATATCTTGCTGTACTTTATATCATGAAATGACAAATTCAGTATCAGAAAGAAAGTGTACAAAATTTTGCTACAGGAGCTTCAATAATGCTGATGTTGTTTTTCTCAGAATGCCAATAGGTCACATTCTTCAGTACTTGTCAGAAATCATAAGAAAAATAGTTTATATGTTCAATTTCTAACAAGAAACATATCAATTTCAACCACTGGAATGTGGATCATGTTTCTGAAAGGTTTGAACTCAAGGTTCAAACAATAAGGTTCTTATGCTGGTTAAAGAACAATAAGATCACTTGCTGAAATTACAATTCATAAGCTGAGAGTTTAAGTTCATCAATTGACTTGAGGACTATTCAGTGACAGTGGTTTGTTTTTATTACAAGAATAATATGTGTTAACCAAGAGTTCAATAGTGCTATAGGAACTATTCATTATTCATGGGAATAATATATTTTATTCAGAGATTTTTCATGTTATCAATGAAGGAAAAGAATGAACAAGTGCAACACTTGTATACAGCAGAGAACTTCCCAAAATGTTAGGACTAGTTTGCAACAGGAAGCATAAGTTTCGATAAGGGTTTTATACCCATATTTTCAGCAATAAATCTCTCATATCATGCAAAGAAAGAGCCTTAGGTTTTTATAGAAGATAAGGTGTATATTTTAGCAGTGAACTAGTTTTAAAACAGCAAAGTAACTTCATCCAAACTAGCAGTGGACTATCAACCTAAAAAAAGAGAGTGTTCTTCGTGCAAATGGAGGGTTTCAAATACTTAATATCTTTCCTATATTACAAGTGCAACTTTTTTTTTGCAAACAGATAATTTGAAATCATATAAAAGATGGAGAGTATATGTATAAACAACAAACACTTTTAGAAATATGTATGTTCCTGTTCAGATGTGACATCCTTTCTGTTGCACAAAAACAAACAGTAAACTTCTACAATCCAAAGGGAAGCACGTTTTGTGCAAAATAATGCAATAAAAGTGAAACAGGCAGTGCGTATGCACTGGCTACCAGCAAATAGAGGCACGTTTTTTTTTTATAAATGTAACAGGGAGTTTGAAAGAGAAACAAATAGTTCAACTTCCTGTCAATCAATATCATTTCCAGCATTGAACTTCATATATTTTGCAGAGAAAGGAGATATGGCTTTTTCCAACAGAGCCATGTTTTTATCAAAAGTATCGGCTGGAGTTCAAACTCGTATTTTCTGTACCAAAGGAGCCACATTTTTTTTAAAAAGAGTGTTAACAGAGAGTTAAAAGATCATGTCACGTTTTTGATAGAGAATGTTTCCAGCAGCAAATAGAACACATTTTTTGCGGGTTTCCAGCAGAGATCATGGCATGATTTATACCCAAATCAGAGGCCACATTCTTAAAGAAAACGTAAACACAAAGTTCAATTAGAACCCCAATGTTTTAGCAGTGAAAGCAAGTTTGAACAAAAAAATAAACCACATCTTCAGTGGTTTCTACATATTTTGCAGTGAGATCTCACATCTCAAACAACAGCTAGAGACTGATAATTATGCAAAAGATTCACATTTTTTATTAAAAATGTAATCATAAAATGCAAATAGAGAGGGTTTACATGCGTCTCCTTGTTGATCAAATACAAAGCATATATTTAGCAGAAGATAGAAACTCATATTAGCAAACAGATCAAGCCATTTTTGCCGAGAAAGAGAAGTCGAAACAGAGAGTTAAAGAAATGATAACTTACAGTTCCAGCAGAAAAGAGACCGAGTTCTTCATTGTATGGAGGTTTTGGTTCCTTGTTTTATGCAAAAAACTTCAACAGAGATGCTCATTTTCGGCCTTCAAATCTGTAGTTAGCTAGGGTTTGAAACCCTTCAAATGTGAAAATAAACTTCAAAGAATGCCAAGTTCGATAATTATCAAAATACCCAAAATGAAGTAAAATAGAATTTGGCATCCGCAAGGAGAAGACTGACAAATGTCAGAGTTCGACAGAGGATAGGTTGCCACCTCATACGTTGAGGACCACATACAGTGTCGACTTCTTGCAGCATGGTTTCATATATGAATAACAAGTGGGTCGAGTTGTTGTTAACTCCCCACTTTGTTATTAATTATAGTTTAAATTT
Source organism: Chamaecyparis obtusa (assembly GCA_027943335.1). Lineage (NCBI taxonomy): Eukaryota > Viridiplantae > Streptophyta > Pinopsida > Cupressales > Cupressaceae > Chamaecyparis > Chamaecyparis obtusa. The sequence continues at coordinate 573,796 of BSBK01010514.1, forward strand.
GCTATGTATTGGTTAAGGGAAGTTAGGATAATTATTAATTAGTTTTTTGATATTTATATTGAAAACTTTTAATAATTATTTTCTAGCATAACAAATGTTAAAGCCTTTTTAATATTTGTTTTCTTTTTATAAATTGGCTGAATATTTTGCATAAAAGGATTTATTCCTTTTAATTTAGAGCCTTTTTATTAAAAGAGATAGATAAATTTTGGCATAATTTATGATGTAAAGGGATTTTTAATTCCTTATATTAGCCAAAATTTAGACGTAGATGGATTTATTTTTTTTTCAGTTTGATGACATGTGGCCTAAATTTTTGGCATGATTTATGCCCAGAATTGGAGCAATTTTAGGGGAAATGAACATTCTCGGATTAGGGTTTGGGGGCCTTTTTAGGAAGGAAGTTTTTCTTTTCTAAGGGTTGCAGATTTTAAAAAGAGGGCATTTTAGTGAATGAATTGTTCCTAGATGTTTCTCAATCCGCTTTTGTAACCATTTTTGCAGAAATTGAGAAGGAAATATACCAGATTACAGGTCATCTTTGTGTTCAGATTATCATTCCTTTCCATCTTCTTTAGTAAGTGTTTATAATTCTGGTTTTGATTTTGGATGTGAATGTTTCACTATTCCTTCCAAATTGATAAGTCTGATTAATCAAACCTTATTTGAGAAACGTATGTTTCTAAGAGTTCAGTAATTTGTGGTTTATCCCTGGTTATCAAATTCATTAGTCTATATGATGAAAAGTGTTCCAATCATCTGAATTTCATTGTGAATTAGGTCTGGAGTTGTTTTCTTCTCTGATTTCTGAATCAGTCATTGGTGTATCACCTTATTTTCTTAGTTTTAAAGTTCCCTTTACCCTTTTCCCATCAAAGTTTCAAGATTAGTAAAGTGATAGCCAATATCTTATAGGAGCCGGCCTAGTACCCAGAGATTCTTTTCCAATCACAGTCCACCCACAGCTAGGAAAAGTTTCCATTGTCAGTTAGAATTGTTGTTAGCCTTTTGCCTGATAAAGGTAACAATTCTAAACCTGAACAATAATAATAATAAAATTATAATAATAGGATATAAAGTGCTATTTTATTTAGATTAGTAAATAACAGATTAACATCTTTACATTTGTATATATTTTTAATCGGGGAATGAATGTTTTTTTTAGCATGTGAATATTTCTAGCTTTTATGTTATTTATACCATTTGGCCGAATTATTCAAATAAGGTTGGCATGTTATTTATTTAATCAGTTAAATGCATTTTAGACTATAAAATTATATTGTGTTAGTAATTTCAATTCTTAGAATCAATTTATTTTGTTAATGTTATAAATTGATTTGTTAGGGTTAGAATTTAATTGTTTTAAATGTAATTATAGTTTGTTAGTAATTATTGAGTAAATTAATTTCATCATGAGATTTACAAATTAGATTATTATATTAAATTCAATTATTTTTCTATTTATTTGCCTTTTGTGTTTGGTATTAGAGGGATTAGTATGTCAGCCTAGTAGGACTGTTACCAGAGGTGAGATTAGAGATTATTGTTTATATTTGTTTGCCTTGCATAATTGAATGATATTTTATCAAATATGACCCAACCTTATGAAGTTTATTTTATGATGGATATTTCTTTGTGTGTTGATGTTACTTCTTGGAACCAGTTTTGGATATTATGAGATTATGTTGACTTAGAGTCATGATTTGATATTATTAGACCTAGGGTAGGTTATCTAGGTGTTAGAGGGGAAGTGACTTACTTTGGAGGTTTCAAAGCCCAAAAGTGGCTACATGGGTATCCTTAGTAGGTTAATCAAGTGATAATACTAAACTAAATGGGGATTAAAAATGAATTAATAAGATAATGATGCCTTGCTGATGCCTTGAGTGTTAGTATAGGCTAAGGATGGGAATGGCAGAAGATGTTTTCCCATCCAGTAGTGATGGTGAGTCTGGCGTAGTTGGTTTTCCTTGTTTGCATGAAAGGAATACTGATCTGCATAGAATCACTAGGGGATGGAGTCTAGAGAGGCTACCATGTGACTTTATAGTTGACTCATGTGATGACACTTCCTTGATTTCATTATAGGTTTCCTACATGTGTTGGTTGCCTCTGGGATATTATGTGTACCTTTGAATTATGAGTGTGTACCTTTGAGATATGAGCTTCTAGGATCCTTTCTTAGTCTACTTTAATGTATGGTATTGTTATCCACATGGGATTTGATGTTATCTCCTCAACATGGTGGGAGTGGAACCACAGGTTTCCATGAGGTCGAGTGGTAGTGATTATTTTACCATTTGAGACTCTAATGTCCTTGTTCTAGTGTTGGATGATCCTGGTCATAGTTACTTCCTTTCCTATCTTCTTGGAGTTCTATTCTTGATCTTGTACTTCTTAATTTGTACTTTGAAATTTATTGTAATTACATATCCTGTGACATGTGTAGTGGATCTTGATGAGTGTTTATTTTATCATTCAGATGTAATTATGATGTAATATGTAATTTATGGTTGTAATTGTATTTCATAGTTTATACATCAAGGAACCCTTGAGATGTGTAGTCTACCTATGGAGTTATATTTATGTTTATGTTCTTATGGACTTTATGTTTTACTTTCTCTTGTTTATTCATCATTGGTTGTAAACATTTAAGAAAAAAAATATTTTGCAAACTTAGTAACATGTGTTAGGTTAATATCTCTTGGGTCTCCTAGAGAGGGCATTACACTTGGTATCAGAGTCCATGTTTCAAAACTTGAAAACAAAACTTACACATATAACATGCTTGTATTTCAAACTATTATTTTTACATTATTATCATGTTTTATTTATTTTGTCTTTCTTGATCTTATGTTGTAGGAAAGATGGTCACTGAGAATAGATCCATGGCTAGATGCCAAAGTGGAGGCCATACTAGGGGATGTGGAAGAAGAAGAATTCCTAGCCCTCCTATTAGTCATAGAGTTGAGGAGAGAAAGGAAGAGGATGGTGTAATATCCCAAAAATGGGCTATAGGTTCATTAACCTCTATATCGACACATCGAACGAAATCAACATCAAAGTCCTAACCAAAGGCACATCTGCACATCATCGAATCCTAATTGATTATCTTAAATTCTGCATTAGGGAATATTCCTAGTAATATTCCTAATCATCATAATTATCTTTAATTTAATGATTATTTGGCGATAAATCTTATTTATCCTAAAGTTTGATTAATTAAATATTCTAAATATTTAATTAATTAGATTTAATTCTGCCACTTAATTATTTAATTTAAGTTAATTCTATTTATTCCTAAATTGTATTATTTAATTTTGACAATAAATCCAAAATCCTATGAATAATTGATTAAATTCTTATTTAATTAATTAAAGCAAGTTGTCAATTTTTAATAATATTGTTTTTGAATAAAAGTTTGATTAAATGATTGATTAACCCATAAATCAATTATTTTATTTTTCAAAATCAGTTAAGTTGAGAATAAATCACTTTATTTATTTATTAATTCATAATTATCCATGTGCACAATCAAAGAGCAGTTAAACTCCAAATTAGAAAATCAATGCAAGTTATTGACTTTTTGGAACTTAACATCATTTTTGAGTTTTAAAGTTGATCTAAACTTCTAATTTGAGTTAAAAAGTTGTTTTTGCATGATTTGCATGTTTTTGTGAGTTAATTATTCTTTATAATTAGATAACTCAAAAATCAAGTTGAGTTTATTTGAGTGATTTATGGCTTTTATCCATGCACCTCTAAAGCCCTGGATTTCTATAAATCAAGGCTTTAGCTCTTCACAAATCATATCTCAAATCCACAGAATCTCATAATTTTGTGAGTGTACTCTGCCAAAGTCGTCTACGAATTGCACAACTATTTTGAAGAATTGGAATTTGGAGAACCAAAGCTTATTGCAAATCAAGGCTATTGTGAGATCAATTTATTTTATTTTTTTACATTCATTTAGATTCTTTGGCATATCATTGTTGGATCAATTTCATATCAGTTCATCTAGTATAGATTCATATCAGTTTATCATTCTTATTGCATAGAAAAACCCAAAAATATAGATTAATTGCATTCATATTTCATATCAATTTTGCATTTAAATCCTTCATTTAGGTGTCATCAAGGTCACTGATCTCAATAACAATCTGAGAACATCATACTCGCACATATTAGAAGGCAGTAAATCGCCTGGTTAGTTTAGCTTTCAATTCATTGCACGATTTCATTTTTGCTAACCTCTAATGTTTTACTGAAGTGTTGTGTCTACAGATAAGGTACAAAATTCACACACACATTTCTAGCGCCCACCGTGGGGCAACCCACCTTTACATGCTAGTTTTGATTTTTTTGGGGAGCTAAAACCCTAAATTTTTAAAGATTTAATTTTATCTCCCAAATGGCTTTGATTTTTGCTCTAAAATTTTTTTTTGCAAGTTGGACACATATTAGGGAAGCTACAGTAAAAAATTCAAAATTTTTTGAGATGTTTTGAATTTTTAATATTTTTTTCTTGAAATTCTGGAAAAAATCAATATCTGATGTAAATCAGCATATTTTTCAGAAATTTTTATATTTTTAGAAATCTCTTTAAATTCTACAAGGGTTCCATTCTTTGTATTTTAAATTTGGATGTAATATAATAGCTCAAATAGTCAATTTACAAAAATTGGTCTATTTTGGTAAAACAGTCTCTAGGGCACAAATGAAGAGATTTTTCTAAAAATTTTACATTTTTGAAAAGCTCTCTATTTTTTAGAAGGGGTCTCTATTTTGAATTTCTATTTTTGTGGCCAAAATCATATCAAAAAAATCAGATCTTGTTGACTAGGTCAAATGCAGCAAAAAAAATAAAATTTTGTGATGGGTATGCACTTATTTTTTTTACATGGTTCAATGAATGATATGAGTTGTCATTTGGGCTAATTGCTGGTTATTATTGCTAATAATAATTGATTTTTAGAGCTAACCCTAGGGTTTTCATAAGTTGAAGATACGTTGCATATCTTGTTTGCTTGTTTGCTTGTTTTCTTATCGGAGAGTTTGTTGTTTGCTTGCATGGGATTGCTTAACAAAGATAAAAATCAAGTAAGTATCTACTAAGCATGTCATGAGGATCTCAGGTATTCTACTTATTCTGATAATATTTGATTTGGACTTAAAATAAATCTCTCGTGTGTCTAGCTTGAGTGCTTCTTTTCATGCTTTTGTTTTACACACTTGCATAATTGATACTAGGTTGTGACACCTTAGGTATTCATTTAAGCAGTCTTCGATACTTGTGATTGATCTAGATTTCTATCTTGGGTTATTGGACTCACTAATCCATCGGCCCCTCATTCCACCCCGTGGTTGCAATCTCAGCGCCATAAAGGGGAGGGGTCTAGAGGATAGAAGCATTAATTGTTCCACCAGGCAACCCTTTTGTGTTTTTTAGAACTCACTTTTTTTTAAGTTGTGGACTCATTTTTATCTTGTGTGAGGGGTTAATTGTTCCACCTTGTGGACTCACCTCATATTTTCTTTAAGTGTTAAGTGTTCCTCTTTCTACTTTTGGGTACTTTCGGTAGATTTACTTTCAGAAATATATCTGTGCTCACATTGTAATTAGGCCCTATGAACACTATTTGTGATTCTTGAGAGATTGGATTCCTAGTGAAATCCTTCTTGATGATGGAATCCTTGTAGGTAGGGAGGATACTTAGTGCGTTTCACGTTCTACTCGGTTAGTGCATCTTCTCTTATTGATCGATACATTCTCTCTCCAGAGAGGTTGATAGATCACGTGGGGTTGACATCACAGACCTTGGTGAAATAAACTTTGTCTTAGCATGTCAGATTAATCTACTTGCTTTGTTTGGGTTAAAAGTGAAGAGGTGTCAAAACCTTGGATCTAGAGCCAAGTCCCCTTGTGGTATCATACTGTGAGTCACCTTTAGAGAGGGTTAACCATAGCAGATGATCCCTTCACAGGGAAAACTATGTTGACGGAACCTCAAGCAGTAATAGCCATTTCAGACGTGGTAGTAACAACTGCTATATAAATGTCCTTGTGGAAGAAATATTCACAGGTGTGGTTCATTGTTGGGTTGTCAGATCTCCCTAGTAGCTCCTGATTGATTAAATTCTCAGACTGTGTCAAAACCCTGGTGCATCGGGATTGGAGTTCACCCCTTTGGATCATAAAAGTTGCAGAGTCAAACCATTACTAAAAACCCTAGCGAGGCCAAATTCTTATTTTTTAGGGTATATGCATGTCATTGCAAAACATTTTGGAAGATACACAATTAGCGCTTCTAAGGATTAGAACGAATAAGTCACTTGATTTTTCATGCGCAAGGTTGCTTTTGCCCTTGTTCATTGTTTTTAGACATGCTTGAAATCACTTGCTTGCTATTTTGTGTGCTTGTTTATCTATCTAGTTATTGAAAATAGACAAATCTGTTACAATCCTAAAATCTGGACAGTACAATTTGCAAACAATCCGAATCTGAAAACTCAAAATTTGCAAACTCTAAAGTAAAATTCTTTTCTGGAGTCAAAAGTCATCTCAGGAGGTCAAAAATTCATACGAGTTTCTATCAAGTGTCATTTCATTAATACCCATCTGTCATATGATAGAGAACCCATTGTCATACGAGTCTTTGTGCCAGTCAAATTCAAAAAGTCAAATCCTGCTAGCAACAATTGTGTGAGTTTTGCAACTGTCGTACGAGCTTTTCAACTTTCATTTCATAGCATACTCACTGTCGTATGAGTCTGCAGAGTGTCATTTGGGAAAATTTTTAAAAATTTGTCAGAAAATGTTCAGAATTGCCAAATACTTAGCTTTTTCAGCCTAGTTCCAAAATCTGTCGAACAAATCACTGTGTCAAGAACAGAGTAGTAGCTATTGAGAATGAGTACACATGTCTCAAAGAATCAGTACACATGAGGAAGAAATTCTAATCATAGCTATGATGAAGCAGATGCAAGCTATGCAATTCAAACTTAACAAACTTGAGAAAGAAAAGAAACCTAAAGAGTTCTCCATGGAAGCTCTATGTCCTTTTCCATTTGATAAAGACTTGTACATGTCACCATGCCCCCGGATAGAATTTTAGCAATGTGATAATCCTTATGATACCTCTTCCACGGAGAGTGACACATCCATCTTTGGAGACTATGATGACTACGATGATGGAAAATATAATGATACCTATGACACCTCTATTCCTAAGAGTCCTCCTCATCATGTGTTCCTGCTTACTGGAAATGGGATGTCACATTAGATAGATCATGATGGCGATCCATATGATTCTGATTTTGAAAAAGACTTTGATGATTTTTGAGAACAATACCTTGATTATGATCCATCTACTACTGCTGAGGACTATAAAATGCATCGTGCTAGCTTGAAGCATCAATACTACAAGGATCTCTCCTCTAAGAACTCTCATGCTGAAAATAAAGATTACACTCTCAAGAAAGATCATGTTAATGTTGAACCTTCATCTTGTGATGGTTCCCTTCCATCCCCTACTTCCTCCAATAACCATACACTTCCTAAAGCTTCCAAGTCTTCCAAATCTTTCACAAATCCTTCATCCAATGAAAGTCCTGATACTTTTCATACGATTCCCTATAGTTATCCTCAAGGGCTACCCCTTGAAGAAACTCAAGCTAACCTTCACTTGGCTACCAATACTTTCAATAATGCTAAACCTAAAGAGCCCAAGCCTTCATATGCTATAATTCCTACTTCAGCTAGTCCTCCACCATCTCTTCCAAAGTCTTCCATACAATCCCAACATGCTTTCGTGTCCTTAGAAGTGGCTCCATGTCAAGAGGACTCCAGAAATGATAAAGAAAAGAACATAAAGAAAGATCAAGACCAAGAACCCTCCATGTCGTCCACTCCTTTTCATGATGTCTCTTATCCACCTTAGGGTTCTTTTGATCCTGCACACCCTTTTTCATGCATTCCACCATGTCTTAAGTCTTCTCCTAAGCAAGATCAAGCTACTACTTACACTGTTGAGCTTATTGACAATCAAAATAACCTTACTACACTTGCGCTTTCCAAAGATGATACTTCCATTAAGGTTGTTAAAAATGGTGTTGTTACTTGCAATGTTAAGCCAATTGAAAATCAAGAGAAAAATTATGTGCTTATGCTATCCAAAGATCCTTGTCAAGATCAAAGTCTTCCATCTTCTAATTCTACCACTCCATGTTCATTTCCACTTTCTACTCTTCCTAAGTCTTTGCAAGCTTTGAACAATCCTATCAAAGAAGGTGCTCATATTCAAGATGTCCATGATTCTATTGAAAATTCTAATGCTCACTCTAAAGATGTTGATATCCTTGGTTGTCATATAGATGCTGATGAACTTATTGATTATCCTTTTGCATCTTCCACTTCCATCCTTGGATCTCTTCCACCACTACTAAAGGCTTCATGTCTACCTTCCATCTTGGGTCCTTATGTCCCTTCACTTTCCCCTCCTAACTTTCCTAATTCACCATCCATCTTGGTTCCTTACATACCTCCATCTCCTATCTTTCCTCAAGATCAACATAGATGCATACCCTTTAATCCTTTTCATCCACCCACCCATCTAAACCAGTCATATCCTCCTTCTTCTTCCACAAGTCCTAAGTCTTTTGGAAGTAACTTGAATGTTCAATACAAGAAAAAGAAGCAATACAAGAATCCATCAAAAAGAGAAGATCATCATGTCTCCTCTAAACAACATGGAGGCATAAAGTCAGAAGAGATATCTAAGAAAAAAACTACAAGACAAGTATGGGTTCCAAAATCCATCATTAAAGATATTCTCTCTAGATCATCAAAAAGAAATGAAAAGTCTATAGCTATATGGATTCCAAAGTCTCTATTGAAAGAGTCTGGTGTTGAGCAAAAAGTGAAGTTGACATTCAAGCTTCCAAAGACTTCCACTTCATCTTCTTCCAAAAACATTCTTCCATTCCATGTGCCTAAACCACAACCTCTGCTATCCATTCACCATATTCCTTCATTCACGTTTCCTCCACCCTCTTGCCACCCTTCAAGGTGTGTGTTGATGTTGATCTTTCCTTCCTTTCCATTTACCCTTTCACAATCCTTCCATTCATTATCCTTCTACCTTCTATCCTTTTTCCTCATTTGCCTATTCCTCCTATCTTCCAACCTCACTCGCTTTACATAAAACTTTATCCTCCATTTTTCTCTTCCATCTCCCTTTCCCTATAAGCATCTTTGAGTGTATCATTTTGAATCCTTGTCATATCATGGTTTATCCTTTCAAGGAGAATTATCTAAAAAGCTTGCCTTCTTCCAAAAAAAATTGAAAATGTGCCTTGGTGGAAACTTGAAAACAGGTGCCTTGGTAGCAAAAGTAAAGAGAAATAAATTTGTCCTATGGTGAAAGCCACTCCCTTGTGGCGCCTTGGATAAGTACCATGATGAAAACCTGGAAATCAAGCATCATGCATAGTTCTTCTACATATTTCATCCATTTTATCTTCTCTCTTTGATCCTAACAATGTTGATCTATACATGAACATTTGGCTATTTTGTGAGCTATGTTACGATGATCTTGTTTTCATTCCCTCCCTGTTTAGCCTTCATATTTATTTTCCTCCATTCATTCTAGCCTTTCGCTATCATTTTCCCTTTTGGTCTTGATCTAATAAAAAAAAATAGTAGAACATGATGCTTTGAAGCCTCTTGACATGTCTCCTCCTTTGGACTGCATCATTTCCTGCTCTTGCATTATGATTTTGTGACTTATCCTATGTTGGCCTTTCATTGCTTGTCCAAATGTGCTTTACATGACAATTTTCTCTAGCTTGGGTATTCTTGAGGAGTTTTCCCTTGAGGATTTCTCCCCTTCATTCTCCTTCATTCTCTTGCCTTCCATCTCTTCCACCAGCTTGCCAATCCCTCTTGTTCTCCACCTTGCTAGACATTGGGACTGCACGATGTGATCTTGCTTGAGAGTTTGCAATGGAAAAAGATGCTATCAAGTATACCAAGTACCAGAACAAGTATCAGAACAATTATCAGAACCAGTATCAAAATCAGTATTAGACCAAGTATCAGAACACCTACTGGGGCTACACCTTTCACTTTAGTTTATGGATCTGAAGTGATACTACCTATTGAGGTCAAAATCCCATCACTAAGAATCACAATGCATGGTCTGGTAACTGATGATGACTACAGAGTGTCTAGGTTGCAAGAACTTGAACTACTAGATGAGCACAGACAAGTAGCGTATGATCATCTCAAAGTATATTAGAAGATAATGTCTAGAGGCTACAACAAGAAAGTCAGACACAAAGAATTTCAGGTTGGTGATCTAGTCTTGAGAGAAGATCCTAAAAATCAATCCCATCAAGAACGCAAGGGAAAGTTTGAACCCAATTGGTTGGGTCCCTTTGTAATCACTGATACTTTTGGCTCTGGTGCCTATCAACTCTCAACGACTAAAGGAGAACAGCTTTGAGAACCAATCAACATTCTCCATCTGAAGAAATTCTACGCCTAAGGCATTTAGTCTATGGTAAAATGTCCTGAAAAAAATCTTAAAAATCTGAAAAAGTCCTGAAAAAATGAACATCTTGGTGAAAACCTAGCAATAGGCGCCTTGATTATTCACAAAAAAATTTAAAAATATCAAAAATACAAAAAAAAATTTGAAAAAATGAAAAATACAAAAAAATGAAAAAAAAAAAAAAAGTGCCTTAGTGAAAACCTGGAAATAGGTGCCTTGGTAGCAAAAATAGAATCTCTGCCAAGATGGTGAAAACCTAGCAAACGGATGCCACTTGTTTCAAAATGCTCCATCTATCAGTGCAATCTTGGTCTTTCCTAGCTTTTAGTCTTGCTTTAGTTTGTACATATCTCCCAGTTTGTTTTCAATACGTCGGTCTGTACACCAATCAACTCAAGCATCTGTATCCTATCAATGCTTAACACTTGGGGGAAATTTATGTTGTATCCTATGGCCTCCAATGTATCTTAGACATATCATATCCAATCAGAGTCTTTTGAAGCTTCATTTGAGTCAGTCAGTTTGTCTTGTCTCCAGAAAGGATTTTGCATCTACAATAATGCAACGAACACAAACATCAAACTGAAAAAAATCTATTCTTTTTACATGCTTTTATCTCCTTGTATGCTTACTGATTTGCATTTGGATTTTTTGCATATTGTGTCCCTTCAAGCTCTTCGATGATGTCCTTTACAGGATTTAGAGAGTGATGACTGGGGGCATAATCTTTTCTTTATTTTCTGCTTGTATGTGAAAATATAACAACTTTGGAAATTCTGGATTGAAATGGTGTCTGACTGTAAAAGCCTCTATCTCGAATTGGATGGCCATGCGTACCTTGACCATTGATACCCAAAAAATTCAAGGAAGTTTGATTAACTATTATCTTTTTGAGTGAGTTCTTTCTCCTATTGTGAATGCAATCTTACCTAAGGATGTGAACGATAAAGGGTCACTACGGGTAATTCACATTGGATTTAGAATGATCTCTTGACTGCTTGATGTGTTTGTATGCAAGGCATATTTAGGTCATCATGACGTTTACATTTTGATGCTTATACAAATTGCTATATCAAAATGGACATGATACTCAGGTCATCCTGGTGTTTGTGCCTTGGTGCTTATATCCAATCTGACATTCCGAAAACAAAATCAATATTCATATGTCCATGGTTGCCTAGCCAGTGGGTGTTGTATTGATTCTTGTGCATACAAATTGATATTCATATGTCTATGGTTTCATAGCTAGTGGGCATTGTATTGATTTATTTGGTTACCTAAAAGTTCAATGATGATAACAAATTGACATATGATCAGTGAGTAGGTCCTAGGTCTTAGGTTGCATTTCATTTTTCATCTTTGCATGATATCACAATGATTAAATGAACTTCAATGCTTAAACAATTCTTCAAATCTAACAAGAGCCGAATCTCACATGAAGGTTCCTCTAATGAAACAACAAGTAGAATCCTTTTTCGGGATCAAAATCAAAATCTGAGATTGTTTATATTATTAACTACTTGCATAATCAACCTTCAATCATAGTAGAAGTCCATTTTTCAACTTAACTGACTATCTTCCATCAAACTATCAAAATTTCAACCTTGGTCAACTCATGGTCAAACCTAGTCAAACTTGGTCTTTTGGACCTCCAAACGATGCAGAATGCATTCCAAGATGTGTCTAACCACTTCTCAAATCAATTTACATGCTTCTGAACTATCAACGCTAACTTTTCTTGTCAGATTTCAATTTTAATCCCGAAGGGGGCATGGTATTGCATATCATTCAAAGTCTATAATCAAATTTGAAATCATATATTTCCTCAGTAATCAAGATAACAACCACATCTAGTTACTGATTCATCAAAAAACCTCATCGCTTGGGGAAAATCAATCATCGCTCAAGGCATATCAGATTCATCAAGATCCATATCAATCTGGTATTCTCTTAATCTTGTAAATTGTATCAGTTTTTGCAACTATCGGTTCAATTGTGTTATTTCCTTGATTCTTCGGTAACTGAAGGGTTCAGATGTGATACCTACGTGATTCTTCTAAGGACAATCAAGTCTAGAATCGGTCACTCACTTCTTTGCAATCATAAGGTTCAGAATCGGGCATTTTGACACTTTTTCACAATCATCGGTTCATTTGTTGTTATAGTTAACATTATCTTTGGTCATTCAGGACCTATTATCTTCATATCAAATCTTTCAATCAAGTCTCTGTCTCTTATCAATATCAATTTCAAACATCAGTATCTACATCATACACAAACTGTCTTTGAACCACTACGCTTCGCACAGTAATTCAAAGAGGGGCAAAATGTAATACCCCAAAAATGGGCTATAGGTTCATTAACCTCTATATCAACACATCGAATGAAATCAACATCAAAGTCCTAACCAAAGGCACATCTGCACATCATCGAATCCTAATTGATTATCTTAAATTCTGCATCAGGGAATATTCCTAGTAATATTCCTAATCATCATAATTATCTTTAATTTAATGATTATTTGGCGATAAATCTTATTTATCCTAAAGTTTGATTAATTGAATATTCTAAATATTTAATTAATTAGATTTAATTCTGCCACTTAATTATTTAATTGAAGTTAATTATATTTATTCCTAAATCGTATTATTTAATTTTGACAATAAATCCAAAATCCTATGAATAATTGATTAAATTCTTATTTAATTAATTAAAGCAAGTTGTCAATTTGTAATAATATTGTTTTTGAATAAAAGTTTGATTAAATGATTGATTAACCCATAAATCAATTATTTTATTTTTCAAAATTAGTTAAGTTGAGAATAAATCACTTTATTTATTTATTAATTCATAATTATCCATGTGCACAATCAAAGAGCAGTTAAACTCCAAATCAGAAAATCAATGCAAGTTATTGACTTTTTGGAACTCAACATCATTTTTGAGTTTTAAAGTTGATCTAAACTTTTAATTTGAGTTAAAAAGTTGTTTTTGCATGAGTTGCATGTTTTTGTGAGTTAATTATTCTTTATAATTAGATAACTCAAAAATCAAGTTGAGTTTATTTGAGTGATTTATGGCTTTTATCCATGCACCTCTAAAGCTCTGAATTTTTATAAATCAAGGCTTTAGCTCTTCACAAATCATCTCTCAAATTCACAGAATCTCATAATTTTAGGAGTGTACTCTGCCAAAGTCGTCTACGAATTGCACAACTATTTTGAAGAATTGGAATTTGGAGAATCAAAGCTTATTGCGAATCAAGGCTGTTGTGAGATCAATTTGTTTTTTTTTTACATTCATTTAGATTCTTTGGCATATCATTGTTGGATCAATTTCATATCAGTTCATCTAGCATAGATTCATAGCAGTTTATCATTCTTATTGCATAGAAAAATCCAAAAATATAGATTAATTGCATTCATATTTCATATCAGTTTTGCATTCAAATCCTTCATTTAGGTGTCGTCAAGGTCACTGATCTCGATAACAATCTAAGAACATCATACTCACACCTATTAGAAGGTAGTAAATCACCTGGTTAGTTTAGCTTTCAATTCATTGCACAATATCATTTTTGCTAACCTCTAATGTTTTACTGAAGTGTTGTGTCTACAGATCAGTTACAAAATTCACACACATAGATGGTAGAGAACAACATGGTGACTTAGGAGAACTTAATGCCATGCAGATTCTCTAGATCATTTTAGAGAGCCTACATGTATAGAACAAGGCTGATCAGGAAGTATCCCATCATTCTGATAATGAGGAGAGATAGAGATTTAGGAGTCCATAAAGGAGGGACACTACCCTCAGTCAAGGAGCCATAAAGGCTAATCAGATGAGAGACCTTCTAAGATCATGACCACCTCCCTTTAATGGTCTTGGCACCAATTTTGAAGCAGAGACTTGGCTCATTACTTTGGATCATTGTTTCACCATGCAGTAGTTTGACACTAATGTCAAGGCAAGATGTGTCATTATGAGTCTTGAGGGATTTGCATCTTCATGGTGGAAAATAGAGGAGAAAAAACTTGGACTTACTATGGAGACTGTCACTTGGGAACTTTTTCTTGAAAACTTCCATGAGTGATTCCTATCAGATAAGTGGCAGTGACAACACGCAAATGAGTTTTATAATTTGTGACAGATGTCCATGAATGTTCTGGAGTACCAGTGAAATTTTTTTGAGCTCAGGCCCTATGCATGATACAATGATCATTCACCACTCTTGTTACAATATTTCATCAGAGGAATCAATGGCCACATTATCAGAGGGGTTATGGTTTTTTAACCCAAGACTCTCAAGGAAGTGGTTATTAAGGCTACTTTCATTGAGGCAAATTTGGCCTCAGGACATGGTGGACATATAGGGGTTCAGACATGAGTTCCTTCATCTTCAGACTTTAAATAAAATTAGAACCAAGGTTCAAGAAACTTCAAGAAACCCCCTCCCTATTTTTGCAGTCAGAAATAGAACGGCACTAATCCTCCAGTATAGAATGGTGGGTCGCACTCTAAGAACTTTTGTAAATTTCCACACAATAGGTGCAATTAGAATAATTAGCCTACACAAAGAACACATTTAGTTGCAAGAAGAGGTAGCTATCAATATTCTAGTGCACACTCCACTGGGAGAGGTCAAGGTAGAGGTAATGGTTGTTTCTCATATGGGAAGCATGGTCACATTGCAATGAATTTATCTTAACATGCATCATATTTTTTAAGATAGATACATGTAGCTTCTGAGCCTACTATAGGGGATGTTGGCAGATCTCACAAGGTATTTGCAGTAGTGGACCATCATCAAGTAGAGCATCAGGGTACTATGGTAGAGACTTTCGGTGCCACTAGAGGTATTTCTCTTTCTATTTTATTTGATTTAGGAGCTAAAAATTCTTTTATATCTCCTTTTATACTAGAGAGATGTGGGCTAGTGGTAGTAAAGACATTGGTTAGCAAGTAGAGTTGACCGCTGGGGAAAGGATATCAACAAACTCTCTAGTCCATAAGTGTGAGTTAGACCTAGGTAAATTCACCACCACAGTAGACCTTCATGTGATTCCTTTAGGATCATATGACATTGTTCTTGGAATGGATTGGTTAAGTTCTCATAGAGCCAGCATTGATTGTAGACAAAATTTAATCATATGCAAAGATGATGTTGGCAAGGATTGTCAGATAGTGGGAATTCAACGCCCTATATCCCTTCATATGATTTCCACCATGAAACTCAAGAAAAGATTGCAAAAGGGATGTCAAGTATCTTCTATAACTATGAATGAGCTGGATGAAGTGGAAACAGAGGATAAGACTCCTTATCATCCTATACTTCAAGAATCCATTGATGTCTTTCCTAGTGAGATTTTGGGTATGTCACCCAAGTGTGACATATATTTTCACATTGATCTTGTTCTAGGAACATAACCTATATCTAGAGATCCTTACTAGATGACCAATCAAGAGTTGAGAAAGCTTAAGATTTAATTAGAGGACCTTTTGGCAAAGGACAACATTCATCTGAGTGTTTCTCCATGGGGAGCATGTGTACTCTTCGTTAAGAATAAAGATCGATATTTATACTTGTGCATTGACTACATGCAATTGAACAAGGTAACGATCAAGAATAGGTGCCCTTTGCTAGGGATTGAT
>BSBK01010514.1:595000-617500 GCA_027943335.1 Chamaecyparis obtusa
TTTCTTGTTCAGTTGAAAAATTTTCCCTCCAGAATTAAATAAATATATTATGTATATTCTTTCTTTTCCTTCTTGTATTCTAAAAAATATAGGTTACTATTTTGGAATAGTATAAAATATTGGTGCTATTGGTTTTAAAAAATATATTTAAAAAAAAAAGATATTGTTAAAAAATCTAATTAAAAAAATTTTTAAAAAATTAAATTAATGTGGAGAGGAGGTGGGGACCACCCATCCCCCCCAAACTTTCCATATGGCAGCCCCAAAGGTTGTCATGCATGTCCCGTGGGATTATCGCATGACATCCTTTGGACTACCGTCAGCAGCCCCAAGGGACTACTATGACAGGTCCTTTGGACTGTCGTGGGCAGTACCCAAGGTACTGTCGCACATCCATGGGACTACCGTGGGTAGTACTATGGATACTATTGGTGCCTAAAAATGATGGATTCTCTTTTGGCCAACTGACAGGTATAATGGAGATGTACCACTTATACCTCTGCAATTTTGGCTTTAATCAAGCCAAGGCTGGTAGGCCCAATTGCACTTTGAACTATCAAGTTTTCTATGTAGCACAACTACGTACATAAACAAACAAAGTTCCTCCCAAGGTGGTGAATAATACCTAGAGGAAAACAACAAATCTCCTGATAATTTCTAATATGTAAAGCTTAAACTAAAACTAAAAAACTACTAAGAATCCTAATTGTAATGCTTTGAAAAATGATTAAATTATAAACAAACTACAAAGTTTGAACCAAATGACAATTTCCAAATAATGATTAAATCAGTGCCTTCTAAAAACTTGGGCTATGGAGTCAGAAAAATTTTCAATCCTATGTACGATTGGAGACAGTTTTAAAAAACTTTCTTTAATAAGACAAGACTATCATCTCAAGGGCTTCCACTCAAGATATAACTCAAACTAGATTACACAGTTAGTATTATCAAATATAACTTTGTTCAAGAGACTGAAAAAAAAAAGAGGAAGATTCGCATCTTTTCAATTGATATTCAAACTATATATTGATTTTGAGTTATAACATTCAGAGAATTTAACACAATTAAACACTCTATAAAATAGAATATCTGAAAGACTAATTGAAAATATGTAACTTATAACCACAAAATAAAAAGAAATGACACTTATCTTTATTGATGTTGAAAAATTGGTACATAAGAATTCATAGTTGCATTTGTTGAACAATTCTACCAGGCTACTTTAAATGTATCTATCATAATATTTTCTCATTGGTCCTGGTATCCCATATTTATAAAATTTTAGGAATGCATACACGCTTCAAACCAATGCATCTATTCAAAACTAAAACCTAATCAACAATTGAACACTTAATAATAAAATTACAAATGTATAACTATCCCAAATGATTAATGAATTAATAAATCAATGTTCTGCTAAAGTTTTTTTATTAAATCTCTCATCCACTTCCATTTTGTAAAGTACTTTGCCACTTAGAAAATATTGAATAATCAAATCCCTGTGTAATAATATTCTTTCCTGCACATAAAATCCAAAAAATTAGATTTTCATTCTTCATTAGGGTTTTAATATGTCAAAAGATTTTTATAAGTTCTTAGGCATATTAAATGTAGAGAATTAAAATATATTTTCAAAAATGAGCTTTCCCAAATGATATATTTCATAAAATCAACAATGGGAAAAAACATTAAATTGGAAATAATAATGATATCAAACATAAATACATATCCACATTTGATTCCAAAAAATAATTTGATCATTTGAAAATCCAACATTGGTTATAATGTTTTTATAAGTTAATTCTCCAAACAAAACATTTAAAAAAATTAATAATTATATGGCCAAGAAAAATAAGCCTCGGCATTAAATCAAATCCCAAAGATTTACTCTTGCAATTAGTTTTATAGGTGAAAACAATGTAATTATATCTTTTCACCCTTACCTATATTCTCAAGGAATATGATAGAGCAATTGGTAAAGGGGGGAATGGGTAGTTAGGGTAGTTAAGGGTTGGCTTGAGAGGTTGAGTGTTCAACTCCCGATGGCCACCCTTTTTGCCAAACATTATTATTATTCTTTTATAATTATTTTTTATTTAAAAAAAAAATGAAAATGCTTTTAACACATTGAAATAAAATATTTAAGTTTTTCTCATAAATATAAAATAGAATAATAACAATCGTTAAGGCCCTTTTAATTGTTTAATTTTTGAAAATAAGGAAATAATATAAAAATAAAAATAAATATTTTACTTCCCTGAGAGTTTTGTATATATTTGGCCCTGAATTTTTAGGTGCCAACAGGTACTGCCACATGGCAGATGTGGGGTGGGACAATAGGCCACCCCCATAGTTTAATGTATATTTTTATTTTGTTTTTGTTTTTTAAAAATTAAATTAATTTTTATTTAATTTATTTTTAAAATAAATATTAAGAACTTTTGTATAAAAGAATATAATAACGATAAAATTATAATAATAGGATATAAACTGCTATTTTATTTAGATTAGTAAATAACAGATTAGCATCTTTACATTTGTATATGTAATGGATAAAATAGTGGAGAAGGAGAATGTGTGGATGTAATGAGATATATAGGATTGGGGAAGATAAGACCCTCTTCTTAACCCAAATTCCCAAAGGAAAGATCTAAATTGATCAACCAAAAGAAAATGGTTAATGCACAAATAAATCAATCAATGAAGAATATGAAGAAAGGAGAAAACCTTATATTCCATTATGGAAAGGAAATATTGAAATCTTAATTGAATTGAAGATAAGTACTAACCTCAAAATATGACAAATCTAGAAAATAGTGTATTATGGTGTCTATACTCAGTTTTGAGAAATTTTGCAAGCGGATCTAGCCTAGAAACACATAAATAGAGAAAACCCAAAAACCTTCTATTGTTTTGAGAAAGGTCAACCTTGACCCAAAACAAGGGTAAGATCTTACCCTGGGGCACAATCTTACCCCTTTATGTCAACCTTAACCTGCACTATTCCAACGAAAATTATGTTCGTGGATCCTAAAAGTTTGTCAAAAAGGGTACTTAGGTTTGATCTGTGATTCATTGTCCCGCACCTATACCTACAAGGAAAATGGTTTTGTTTGTTGGATGAGGGATTTGCCTTGGTTAAACCCTGGTTTTGGAATTAACCTTGAAATGTAATTGAAATTGCAGTAATAAACAAAGTAAATGGAATAATTCACCTTGCTTATGTTGAAACCCTTGTGAAGGATTTGAATCCTTGAATCCACAAGTATGGATGCTCCAAATGAATGTAGAATTGTATGTAGGATGTCTCAAATCAATTACATTAGATCTTCAACACCAATCTTGAATGGATCTTGGATTGGAAAGAAGCTTGAATGGAAATGGATGGAGAAATCTTCAACAAAGGGGCTCCATAGAGATTGAATTCTTCAATGGCTTCCAATGGATCTCCTTGATGAATTCGATCTTGAATGCTTGAATGCTTGAAGATGAATGAATGCTTGAATGCTTTCCTTCTCCTTCTTGCTTGGTTCTTGATTTCTTAATTTCTCTTACTTGAGAGATTATGATTTTCGATTATGAAAAGATGGATTGAAATGAGAGAAGAAGGCTTCATTATATACTAGTCTAGGGCACAAACTTCTAGAGAGGCCTACATAGGATAATTAAATTCCCATTTAAGACTTAAACCCTAGAAATAGACCTAAATTAAATATAATTTAAGATTTTACCATTCTGAAATTTGAAATAGCCGACCTGAAAGCGGGAAATAAAACTTTCTGAAACCCGACATCCGAAAACTTCCAGAACTTGAAATCTAGACCCAGGGTCAGGGTCGAGGTCGACTCTAACCTAGGTCAAGGTCAAGGTTGACCTTGACCCAGAAGGTCGACCTTGACCCTGAGGTCAAGAATCTTGATTTCTCAGGATCAAGTGCTAGAAATAGGATGGAAAAAGGTGGAGAGAGAAGCAAAATAGGGGAAAAAGCTAGATCCAAGTCAAAGACCCATTCAAGGCATTTGACATGACCCCAAACTACTTACTCGAAGGGCTAAACCAGTCCTAAATGGAAGTGCTTCAATTTTCTGATGAAACATTTAGCCCCCCACTTTAGCAAGAGTATGGACTCGATGCAAACTCTTGGTAAAGTAGATCACAATGAAAAAGATAATCTTATTGAAATCAAAGGTACAAAGGAATCCTCAAGCCCCTAGGGACTCAAGTCTTTTTCAACTCCAAGATTACAATAAGAGAGACATCTCTAAAAGAGAGAAGAGGGTGTGATTATCTCACCCAATGAGAACTTATAGCCCATTGTGAACCACACAAGGAAACAACACAACTAAAAAGATGGAATTGAACCACCTAGTGAATGTGGCTACTCACTAGTCAGCCCATCCAGGATTCAGCCTTAGAAATATTCTATTCCAAAAGAGAAAAGCCAAAACAAAAGAGATCCAATCTTAAGGACACCTCTGACCTTAAGGGATCAAAATTTTGAAAATTGAAACTAGAGGGATCAAGAGATCCTATAAGATAAAAATCCATGCTTTAAGGATTAGTCACTAATCCATAAAGGGAGAAAACAACCTTGAAAAATACATATATTGAAAGTGCATGTGTGCAAAAAGTGAGTAGAGCGTATGCCCCCACATTAAAGTCATTGCTAACACTTTAACAGGAGCAATGGCTTTAACGAAAACATAAACAACTCCACTGATTATGTTTCCACTATGAGATGCCCCCAAGAAAAGAGAAATCAAGGGAAATACCACATAAACATACAGAGAACATAGAAGAGATCTACCTACCATGGAGTTAGTATGATCATAAGATAATATATATATATATATATATATATATATATATAAATGATATTATTGCAAATGAATTGACATCATTCCCCAAAGAAAGTAGAACTACAATCACAATGGAGGAAAGAAAGCATAAGAGTTACGAAGAAGAGTCTTTTCAGACCACACCATGGAGACCAAAAAGATCTAGTGCTACCAAGTCGCAAATCCAAGTGGACTACACAAGGAAACATTTACGAATAATAGGTGTAGGCACAACATAACATGAAACAACATATAGAAGAGTAAAGATACATATAGAGGAATAGTACAACAAGTTCGATTTCTTTATACCTTGCACCAACAAAGTAACAAGGGCCGTATAAAAGAATATAACAAATATTTAGCAAACACATTACGGTAGAAGCATAGTACAACAGGAAAACACACAAAAAGCTATCATGAAGGACAAGCCAATCAAGCATGTTTCCTACTCTCCCCATCTTGTTCTATATCATTTCGGGAAGGTGGGAAACTCGCAAGAGGGACTATATCCAATATAGTAGGAATGATAGCCAATTCCAAATAAGGATCCTCTTGAGAATCATAATGTTTGATACTAGGTGTAATTATCAATTATGATGAAAGCATATTGGGTAAATCAATGTCAATGTCAATAGTCTCATATTCATCATTAACATCATTAGTATTATCAAGAGTATCTTCTTCATCTAGATTAATCAAAATAGGATCTAAGATACAAATAGAATCATCATAATCATGCATCTTAACATCATTATTAGTATTAACTTCTTCTAACACATGATGCATAGGTTGGTCCAAAGAAGGTAAAGAACTTGGAAGAATAGAGGCACAAGATTTTGCAAGAGCCAGGTGCTTCTTACGATGTTCATTAGAAGATTGGTTACATTTTGTCTTGTTCAAAATATGTTGAGAACTAGGAGGGACAACCAGTGGTTCCTTCATAGGTTTAGTAGGATTCTCAGTAGGTTAAAAAGAAACACTAGGAGCTTGATTAACATAACTAGAAGCCATGGATAAAGGAGGTATGGAAGGAGTAGGAAAAAGACTATGGTTAAGATCCATCTGAGGCATGCCTAACTCAAGAATCTTGTGATGCTTATAGGCTTGATATGATCGAAAAATATTATCAGGTTGAGAAGGACATGAATTAGGTATTGAAGGCCAAAAGAAGTCAAGTGTAGCACAATCCCTGGGCCTAGAAGGTTGATATAAACTATGATTAATCATCTTCCCTTCTTCATCATGAATTAATTTAAGACATTTTTGGATAGGAGAAGAAACAACATGCATGGCATTCAACCAAGGCAAACCAAACTTAACTTGAAACTGATCAGAAGTAGGAACAACAATGAAGGTAATGTCCACAACTTTACCACAAAGTTCAACAATCAAGTTAATAGAACCAAATGATGGATAAAGAAAACCATTACAAGTTTGAATCCACACATCTGATGTATCATAAGAATCACATTGTAAGTTCTTCATAAAAATATTTTCTTCAGTAATAACATTGACTAAGCATGTAGGATCAACAAGACAACCGCATGTAGGTATCTTAGAAATCATAGCATATATATAAAGGGGACCATTAAGAGCTTTAATACTCTCATAATTATCAAAGGTAATCAAGAGTTCCCTAGGTATTTTATTCTTAGGTTGTTTTCGAGGTTTAGGTTGAGGTTTCGATTTAGGCTTAGGTTGAGGTGGAAATTGAAGTTGAGATTGAGATTGAGATTGATGCTAGGGTGGAGATGCAAATTGAGACAAAATAACAAGCTCCACATGGTTAAAAATTTGATTGAGATCATCCATCTTTGAATCATAAAAAATATCCATAGAAGATGGTTGAACAATGGTATTAGTATCATGTATAGGCAAAGGATTCGTATAGATTTGGAGATTTTGATTAGGAGGAGAGATAGACTTGTTCCCACTACCATCAAAATTATCAATAGATAAGGCATTAGAATCAATTAGGTCTTGAACCTTATGTTTTAAAGAATAACACTTCTCAGTATCATGGCCATTTTGACAATGGTATTGACAAAAGGCTTTGGAATCAAAGGATCTAGATGCCACTGTAGTAGGTAAAAGAGGTTGAATAGGAGGTAAAGTAATCATATTAGCAGTCAACAATTTATTCATAATAGAATAAAAATATTCAAAAAGAGGAGTAAACGTATGATTCAACTGAAAAGCAGTGGATGCAGAAGTGGCATTGTTGGGATGTAACAACAACTTGATCAACAACTGTATTTTCTGGTTTATTTATCTTGACATAGTTGTTAGGCTTTTGAAACTTGTTTGGATTAGGAGCAGTATCACTCTTATCAACTGGGACAAGAGCCATTGGAGTGTTGCTCTCAAAATGACTAACTTGTAATTGATAATGATGAAGCGCTGCACAAAGTTGTTGAAAAGAGGTAAATTCAGTAAGAATAATCTTATCTCTAATATCCTTTTGTAAATTTGAAATAAACATACGTTGAATATCAATATCAAGAACATGATAAGAAATTTGAGCATACAAATGCTTAAATCTACCAATAAATTTAGTCAATTTTTCCTTAGTATTATGTTTACAATGCATCAAATCAGTTAAGGACACTTGTAGACCAATGTTATTTTGAAATTGTTGAATAAAGGCATTAGCAAGTTTTGGAAAAGAATCAATAGAATGAGGCAAGGAAAAATACCATTGCAAGGCCTTATCACGAAAATTTCTAGCAAACAACTTGGCTAAAATCCTATGGTCATGAGAATAATCACTACAAAAGATTTGGAATGTTTAACATGAGTAATAGGATCTCCCTTACCATTGTAATTCTCAAGATGAGGCATATCATCTTGTTGAGGAATAGGAGCATGAATAATGTCTAGGGATAAAGGACTACCCATGTCACATGTAGGAATGCTAAACTTGGATTGAGTTAAAGACACAAGTTGTTGTTGTAAAGAGGACATAGTTTGAGCCAAACTGATGATTGTTGAATCATTAGATGAGATAGGAGGCATAGACACACTAGAAACACTAGGTAAAGTGTATGAAGTGGTAGGAATGGAAGACACAACTGACGGAACACTTGGAACCATAGTTGGAAGAGGATTGGAATAAGTAAAAGGAATATCATGATAGGAAGGTTTTGAAGTAGGTAGAGACATAGGAGGAACATTCATACAAAGAGAGGGAACTGACGTAGTCACTAAAGGAGGAGTGTAAGTAGGAATGCTAGGTAAAGGAACAAAACAAGGTTCCACACTAGTGACAAGAGGAGTGAATCCTAAATCTTGAGCTTCTTGAGCTAAAGGTTTAACATTTAAATCCACAAGTTGAGTAATACCACACAAGAGATTAACACCTTGATCATTATCACGAAGGACTTTCTTAAGAGCATCTATAGCTTGAATAAAATATTGATTATGGTTCTCTTGAGTAAGCCAATTTCCCATTTTATCAAGTTTAGTTGAAATTTTTTGGACTTGTTCAAGAGGGACTCTTAAAGCATAATCCTCATCATGAGATGAGTGAGAAGAGTTATGCTCCATAGTAGGATTAGAATCATGAATAATCAAATTGTCATCTGGGATCCTAAGAAAAGGAGAGGAAGACTTAGGATCAAAGACACCCATAAGTCTACGACTTCGTTTAACCAGAATATTATAAGTAGGACTAGAGGTAGTAAAGATCATATACCAATGCAATCAAAAATGAACTAAACTAGGAAAACACAAAGCATGAACAAATTAATGTTTTTGTATTTTTACTTTATATGAAATGTAAATGCAAGATCTAACACCATAAAAGAAAGAGTTGTCTATCGCGGGTTCACCAAAATGTAATGGATAAAATAGTGGAGGAGGAGAATGTGTGGATGTAATGAGATATATAGGATTGGGGAAGATAAGACCCTCTTCTTAACCCCAAATTCCCAAAGGAAAGATCCAAATTGATCAACAAAAAGAAAATGGTCAATGCACAAATGAATCAATCGATGAAGAATATGAAGAAAGGAGAAAACCTTATATTTTGTTATAGAAAGTAAATATTGAAATATTAATTGAATTGAAGACAAGTACTAACCTCAAAATATGACAGATCTAGAAAATGTTGTTTTCTGGTGTCTGTACTCAATTTTAGGAAATTTTGCAACCAAATTTGGCCTAGAAACACAAAAACAAAGAAAACCCAGAAACCTTCTGTTGTTCTGAGAAAGGTTGACCTTGACCCAAAATAGAGGTAAGATCTTACCTCGGGGTACAATCTTACCCCTTTATGTTGACCTTGACCTGCACTATTCCGATGGAAATTCTATTCACGGATCCCAAAATTTCTTCGAAAAGGGTACTCAAATCCGATCTGTGATTCGTTGTCCCACACCTGGACCTGCAAGAAAAAGGGTTTTGTTTGTTGGATGAGGGGTTTTCCTTGGTCAAACCTTGGTTTTGGAATTAACCTTGAAATGTAATTGAAATTGCAGCAATAAATAAAGTAAATGGAACAATTCACCTTTCTTATGTTTAAACCCTTGTGGAGGATTCGAATCCTTGAATCCACAAGTATGGATGCTACAAATGAATGTAGAATTATATGTAGGATGTCTAAAATCAATTGCATTAGATCTTCAACACAAATCTTGAATGGATCTTGGATTGGAAAGAATCTTGAATGGAAATGGATGGAGAAATCTTCAACAAAGGGGCTCCATAGAGATTAAATTCTTCAATGGATTCCAATTAAGCTCCTTAATGAATTGGATCTTGAATGCTTGAATGCTTGAAAATGAATGAATGTTTGAATGCTTTCCTTCTACTTCTTTCTTGCTTCTTTATTTCTTGATTTCGCTTGCTTGAGAGATTATGATTTTCAATTATGAAAAGATGGAGAAATGAGAGAGGAAGGCTTCCTTATATACTAGTCTAGGGCACAAACTTCTAGAGAGGCCTACATAGGAGAATTAAATTCCCATTTAAGCCTTAACCCATAGAAATGGATATGAATTAAATATAATTTAAGAGTTTACAGTTCCAAAATCCAAAACAGCTGACCCAGAAGCGGGAAATAAAACTTTCCAAAACCTGACATCTAGAAACTTCTGGAACTTGAAATCTGGATCCGGGGTCAAGGTCGAGGTTGATGCTGACCTAGGTCAGGGTCAAGGTCGACCTTGACCCTGATGTCAACAATCTCAATTTCTTAGGATCAGGTACCAAAAATAGGCTGGAAAACATTGGAGAGAAGCAGAATAGGGGGAAAAAGCCAGATCCAAGTCAAAGACCCATTCAAGGCGTTTGATATGACCCCAGACTACTTACTCAGAGGGCTAAACTGGTCCTAAATGGAAGTGCTTCCATTTTCCAATGATACAGTATATATTTTTAATTAGGGAATTATGTTATTTTTTAAGCATGTGAATATTTCTAGCTTTTATGTTATTTATACCATTTGGCTGAATTATTCAAATAAGGTTGGCATGTTATTTATTTAATCAGTTAAATGTATTTTAGACTATAAAATTGTATTGTGTTAGTAATTTTAATTCGTGAAATTAATTTATTTTGTTAATGTTATAAATTAATTTGTTAGGGTTAGAATTTAATTGTTTTAAATGTAATTATAATCTATTAGTAATTATTGAGTAAATTCATTTTGTGATGAAATTTACAAATTATTTTATTGTATTAAATTCTATTATTTGTCTATTTATTTACCTTCTATTTTTGGGATTAGAGGGGATTAGTATGTCATCCTAGTGGGGCTATTACCAGAGGACAGATTAGAGATTATTGTTTATATTTGTTTGCCTTGCATACTTGAAGGATATTTTATCAAATGTGATCCAACCTTATGAAGTTGATTTTCTGATGGATATTGCTTTGTGTGTTCTTGCTACTTCTTGGAACCAGTTTTGGATATTATGAGATTATGTTGGCAAAGAGTCATGATTTGAGATTATGTTGACTTAGAGTCATGATTTGAGATTATATTGATTTAGCGTCATGATTTGAGATTATTAAACCTAGGGTAGGTTATCTAGGTGTTAGAGGGGAAGTGGCTTACTTTGGAGGCGTCGGAGCCCGAAAGCGGCTACATGGGTATCCTTAGTAGGTTACTTAATCAAGTGATAATATTAAAAAAAATGGGGATTAAAAATAAATTAATAAGATAATGATGCCTCACCCATGCCTTGAGTGCTAGTATAGGCTAAGGATAGGAGTGGGAGAAGATGCTTTCTTGTCCAGTAGTGATGGTGAGTCTGACATCATAGGTTTTCCTCTTCTGCTTGAAAGGACTACTGATCCGCATAGAGTCACTAGGGGTCATAGTACAAAGAGGCTACCAAGTGACTTTAGAGTTGACTCATGTGATGACACTTCCTTGATTTTATTCTAGGTTTCCTACATGTGTTGGTTGCCTCTAGGCTATTATGTGTACCTTTGATTTATGAGTTTGTACCTTTGAGATAGGAGCTTCTAGGATCCTTTCTTAGTCTACCTGATTGTATGGTATTGTTATTCATATGGGATTTGATTTTATCTCCTCAGCACGGTGGGAGTGGAACCATAGGTTTCCACGAGGTCGGGTGGTAGTGATTCTTTTACAATTTGAGACTCTGACATCCTTGTTCTAGTGTTGGATGATCCTAGTTGCACTTACTTCCTTTCCTATCTTCTTGGAGTTCTATTCTCAATCTTGTACTTCTCGATTTGTAATTTGAAATTTATTGTAATTACATACCTTGTGACATGTGCAGTGGATGTTGATGAGTATGTGTATTTTATCATTCATATGTAATTATGATGTAATATGTAATTTATGGTTGTAATTGTATTTCATAGTTTCTATGTGTCAAGGAACCCTTGAGATGTGTAATCTACCTATGGAGATTATATTTATGTTTATGTTCTTATGGACTTTATGTTTTACTTCCGCTTTTTTATTCATCATTGTTTGTAAATATTTAAGAAAAAAAATTATTCTGCAAACTTAGTAACATGTTTTAGGTTAATATCTCTTGGGTTCCCTGGCGAGGGCATTACAGAGTGGGATATGTAGAGATGAGAGAGAGAGAGAGAGAGGGAGAGAGAGGGAGAGGAAATGAGAAGAGGAACGTATTTATATGTATATAAAACTATAGATATGCATATATACAAACATAGACATATATTATATACATATAAGTCTATACATAAATTTAGTGTATTCGTAATTTAGTACCATGTGTTTTGATGTATTCATAACCCGTACATGTTTTGTAAAACATAAATTGCATTTATTTACATCTTCAAAACATGTATGGGTTTTAAAAAATTTGAAATGTACTTTTTTATTTTCAAAACCCGAGCGGGTTATGATGCACACAAAAACCTATACGCATTTTAGGCTTGGAAAAAGGTTTAGTAAACGAGCCTAAGGCTTGAAAGCCCATTTTCCCTCCATTTTAGTCCCTTTACATGTTTTTTCATCTTCAATTATGAATTATTGATTTCATCATCATCGAGTTTACAAATAATCAAGAGGGTATCTCTGAAATTACCACCATAATCTTCCACATCTTCTCATCTTTTTAACCATATAAATTTTTCAATTTTTGGAGAACATTAACATAGTGAAATTTAATTTTCTTTACCAGTATCTTGACAGGCCTCACAGACATATGTCTACCATTTTTTTAATAACTTTTGATCTACTCAACCAATTACAAAAAAAATTACATATTACCATTCTACACTTGAATCTATACACTTTTAAAAAAGAGATTGCATTTTTTATTATTTTGATGCAACTTACGCCCAATGCACAAACATGTACTAGATTTTCAAGATGCAGTCACTTCAAAAAATCATAAAAAAATGGTACTCAAGAAAAAATACACAACTTTTAGATCTCATTCTTACCTACCATCCTACCAAATGTATTTTCAAAATATTAAATCTAACTATATCTTTTGTTGAGCACACAGAAACAACTATGTTATGTTTTTATGAAAAAATTAGGAACATTTTTTCATGCGCGAAGGGTTTGACCCTCTTAAGAATTATCCATTTTTAAAAAAAATTGTTAGTTGAGAAACTAGATTCAGAGTAATACAATTCTTATTCTTTACACATCTTCTAATTTTGAGTGCAAGACCCTCCAATTTCTCTTTCAAGTTCAGGTTTACCTGATTTCAAAAAAAAAGTAGCCGCTTATACCCCCATTTTTGCACATCATTTTGGTGAAATTACCCTATTTCTCCATTTGATCCTTCAATACCATCGGTAAATATGATCTCTTGACATCAAATGAACACTTTTTCAGCAATGACAACATGACAATACACTCATGTCACAAAAATGCATATTACCTTCATCAAAATGCCAACAGGGTAAAGTCTCTATTTGGTGTTACAAAGAAAGTAGAATTAAATGGAGAGGATTATTTTAACACAAGAAATAACTAGAAGAAACAAAATGAAAAGAGGTTCATAGTTGATCATTTGAATGAAGATATTGCCTTGGTATATTTTCAAAGTAACTCTTTAGACATGCATACAGTAACTATTGATGAGTTTATGCAAGAAGAGGAAGAGAAAACAATAGCCTTGGGTTTGAGTTTAGATATTTTTTATGATGATGGTTTAGATAGATACAGGTTGGATAATCATAAAAATCCTTTGGAGAGGAGTGTTTATGGATACATCAATGCTAGTAATTTTAGGAGTGACTCTTTCACAATGGTAACCACTCATGAGGAGGACCGCAAGCACTTTATTTCTAAAAAAAGTAATCATCTTTTTGTTTCATGGGATTTGGGTATGGAGAATAGTATTGATGATTCCAATGAAAGATCTGATGGAGCTAGCTTTGAGAAGAAATTTAGAAAATTTGATTATTTGAATCCATAGTTTACTATTAAAAATGATAATAGAGATGCACAACATATTTGAGATATCTATGGAGTCACTAATGTCAGGAACCATAGTTCAGATTTTAGCATCCATCATAGCAGAAATTGGCTTGGTCTACATAAACATGGCTGGAATAATCAATTTGAGACATGCTCATTGATAACCCATGGTTTGAGATGGGTGATGGGAAGACAAATTATAATCTACTCTTTAAGTTAGATAATGGGACTTGTACACACAAAAGTAGTGCACTTCTATGAATCCTTACATGCAAGAAAACTCAAGAATGAGCCCTCACAAATTGATCCATAGCTCTCTATGCATGGAGTTGCAAGATTGTAAAATTGCTCTCAGCTAGAGCTATGAAGCTAATGACCTTGCTAGTCAACCACACAATGAGAGATTCAAGTGAAGACAAGGGCAAGAGTGCCAATATCCCCAAGAATCAAGTGAAAATGAAATGCAATGTAAGCTAAGAATGAAGATGCAAGCTAAGCTAAATGATAACAATGCAATGCTAGAAAAGAAATCTAATCTATGAAAGGAAAGTACAAGCTAGACTATGAAAAGAAAGTACAAGTCTTACAATCCCTTCTAATTAAGCTATGTGAGACTAATCTATTACATAAAGGAAATATATACTAAGAATGCCATGATTATGCAACTATGAAAGTAAATTAAATGAGATGCAATAACAATGTCTTCAAAGCTTGGATGCAAGGATGTCTTCAAAGAGCTCCAAATGACCTAAAAAACCTGCAGCATAAAATTAGCATAAAAGTGAATGATATATGCAAATGAGGAAGAGAGCTCTCCTTTTATAGGAAATGAGGAGAAATGGACCATGGAGATTAAGAGGAAAAAGCCTTAATCAATAGTGGAGCATCAAAGAGGAGAAATCCATGTGCACAAATATCTTCCAATGAGAAAATAAGAGTTGACTTTTGTGTCCATATGAGACAAAAAGTACTTTTCTTCTTTTTATAAAATGTTTTATTTGTGCAACTTAGGATAAGAGGAAAAGTGGGGGTTTTTTATTTATTAAAAGGAGAGAAAATATTCCTTTTAAATAAATAAAGACTTAGGATAAAATGGTTAACCCAAGGAATAATCGAATAAATGATAGAATTAGGATTTGATCAAGGAAATTGATATAATTGAAAATGTTGATTTTTGAAAAACTAGATTCAGGGATTTGATAAATTGCTAAATGGGGGCCCAAAGTCTAGGTGACCATTTTAGGGTGCATACATTTTCCCCTCTTTGACTAATGTGTGATCATTTCAGGAACACATGCAGTCAAAGAAGAATTGAAATGTGAGATCGATTTGAGATCACAAATCAACCCAGATGTGTGTTCATTTTGGGAACACATCAGGACAAAAATAAGCAAAAGTTGAAAGACAAGATCAACACCATCACTGCTAGGTGCAAATCAAGCCTTAGAAAAAACTATCGCCATCGCTACTAGGCAATAATAAAGTTTGAAAAATCAGAGATAAAATCAAAAGATGAAATCACCACCGTCGCTACTAGGTGATAATCAAGTCTCAAAATAAGAATCTCAAGCTGAGCTGAATGATAAAGTTGAATCAAAGATTAAAGCTGATAGGTACTGCCCCCTCAGAATTGAAATCAAAATTAGGTAGAGGAGGACAAGAAATTGATAAACTTGATCAAAGCCCTAGAAATCATGATCGAAGAATAGGGCAACAAGATAACCATTAGGTAGTGAAAACATGCCCTAGTTTGACCAAGTCAAACTCAAAAAAAAAGGAGTGAAAATGAATGATAGACTAGAAGGTCGAAAGAGATGAGGGTGAAGAAATGAAGATGCCCCAACAAAGATCAAAGGATCAGGCCTCAAATGGTCAGCCAACTGCGTAGATGAGGGTGAAATTTTGAAATGTGATTTTGACTATCAAGGTTAACTCGGATTTCAAATTCAAGTCTGAAAATGGATCCAAGACGTTGAAATTAGCTAGGGGTGCAATTTTTGCACAATTTTGAGGTATTTTGAAAATTAGGTCAAAAAGTCAAAATGCTATATAAGGGGCAAAAAGTGTCATTTTCAAAATCATTTGACTTTTATTGATTTGAGAATTGTGAGAGCTTAGAGAGAGAAAATGGCCCAACAAGCAGGAGTTCCTGTCCACAGGCATCAATTCGAGCGAGCCTGGTTGCACAACCAGCCTCCACACTATCTTGCCCCGGTATGTTTTCAGAAAACGTGCTTGTTTTGAGTCATTTATTGCATTTAATATGCTTTTAGCACATTTTTAAATTTTTAAAAGTTCAAATTTTGAGATTAGGGTGAACTATCACGTGATACTTTAGAAGTATTATGCCCTTTGGGGAGAAACATCATGCGATACTATGCGGGTCCCCAAAGTATCGCATGCATATAGACACCAGTATCGCACGATGACTGGCGAACTATCACACGATACCAGGTGAAGTATCACATGACCAAAGGTATATCACACTGCTATAGAAACAAGTATCGCACGATACTTGTTCCAAAAAGCAGTATCGCCCAAGTGCAAAATTTAATATTTTAAGTATTTTTGAGCAAAAAATGACATGGGTCTAGACAAATTTACGTTGTATATGTATTGTACTAATTTTTAGACATTCATCATGATATGTACTAACATCTGGCTTGGTTTAATGGTTTGCAGGAGCACTTTTCAGTGCTACTCATCAGAGCGCCAAAGGTGGTGGGATAGAAGTGTGCCTGAGATCTTGATGATCTGGGCAAGGCTGACTTGAGAACGATGGGATTTGGATATGTGGTGCGGTTCCCAGATATTCAAGCTGATCATGGGTTGTTGACTGCTCTTGCTGAGAGATGGCATAGTGAGCACAACACCTTCCACCTGCCCATAGGAGATATAGATATGATGATATGATTAACCCCTTATGATATAGATATGATGATATGATTAACCCCTTGTGATGATAGGAATAGGTCATGATGGAAGATAAGGAGTGAAAGACATGATCGAGAAAAGGGAAAATGAGCACAGTTGACCGACAAGTCCATGTCAGATGAAAAAGGAGAGCTCTCTCCAAAATGAAAAACTAAACTATCATGAACCTAGGAATGCAAGCTACTATGAAAAGTGGTTGACTTGCAAGGTCACAACGCTTATAGATATCTAATTATCATCATTAAGCTTTATTGGTAGCATCGTAAGATCATACAATACACACTAGTATGACTATGGGTATATGAATATGATCTATATTAGATAGAAATGTGGGAATCCCACCTAGGCACCAAAGACATGTAGGTCAAGATGACTAGTGCAATGAGATTACCTAGGTTTGCTATAGCGAGATTATGCTTGCATCAGGACACAAGAAGGTCAAGATGGCTATAAACATGCACTCACAAAATAGTCAAGGATAATACCTTGTCAATTCCTAGTGTCAAGTAGGACTAGCATAAATGCTCATGATAGTTAGGATCAATAAAATATACCCACAAGCAGATAAAGAAATAAAAAATGTTCTCATACCCTTAGTCTTCTAGCTATGCATCATTGAAAACTTCTCAGGGAGAGAGCACTCATCAAAGAAATCATCATAGACAACACAAAAAATAAATAAAGTCAACATATCTCAACAATTTGAGGGTTTAAGTGCGTGTGTGTTTGGTCATAGAGTCAAACTTTGATTATTGCATCTGCAAATGAGCAATATCGCATCATACTAGACTGGTGGGTAAGACATCTGATAAGTGTTGAGAAACACTCGATGCTAGGGTAGTGTTGAAAAACACTATTTTTGGGGTGGTGTTGAAAAACACCTATTTGTGAAATGCCCCAAGAGACAAACGCACCTAAAGAACCTATGCGAACAGGTATGCCCCCTAGACAAAAATAAAGATCAATTCTTGACCAAGTCAAATAAGGTCAAGGCATGATGGAGAATGGCTAAGTGTCGAGGACACATGCTAAGAGACAAGGGTGAAAAGGCCTCAAGTAGCACCTATTTCCAGGTTTTCACCACTTGGATATTTTTTTATTTTTTCATTTTTTTGTATTTTTGCTACCAAGGCACCTGTTTCCAGGTTTTCACCAAGGCACTTTTTCTTTTTCTTTTTCTTTTTTTTTCTTTTTTTTTTTTTATGAGACATCAAAGCGTCTATTGCTAGGTTTTCACTAAGATGCTCTTTTTTTAGGACATTTTATGCTTTTTAGGATTTTTTCAGAATCATATATGAATTTTTTTGGTATTTTTTCAGGATCAATAAATATGTACAAAGGATGCCCCAAGACAGAATAGGCATCATGGATAGAACTTCTTGAGGTGCAAAACATTAATAGGATCAGGGAGTTATTCCCCCTGTTCATCAGATAGCAAGTAAGCACCTATCCCAAAAGCAGCAGTAATAATGTATGGTCCAAGCCAATTAGGTTCAAATTTGCCCTTTTGTTCTCGATGTTGTTGGTTCTTAGGATTCTCACGCAAGACAAGATCTCCTACTTGAAATTCTCTAGGGTGAACCTTCTTGTTGAATGATTTGGACATATGCTTTTGGTAGACTCTCATGTGATCAAAAGATGTTCTTCATTTCTCATCAAGAAGTTCCAATTCTTGCAATCTCATGGCATGATAATCTTCATCTATAATCAAACCTTTGAGAGAGACTCTAAGTGAGGGAATCTCAACTTCTAAAGGTAATACTGCTTCAGTACCATAAGTGAGGGTAAAAGGAGTAGCCCCTATGGGAGTACATATACTTGTTCTATAAGCCCATAAGGCTAGATTGATCTGTAAGTGTCAGTCTCGACCATTCTTGTGAACTGTTCTATGGAGAATCTTAAGAATGGTTTTATTAGAGGCCTCTGCTTGTCCATTTCCTTGTGGGAAGTAAATGGAGGACCAATGCTATTTTATCTTGAATTTCTTGTAGAGGTGTGTAAGGTCCTTGTTTTTGAACTGACCTCCATTGTCAGTGATTATCTTAGAAGGTATCCCAAACCGACAAATGATGTGATTCAATATGAACAAATAAATTGTCTTGCCTGAGGCAACAGAGAGTGGAACGGCTTTGACCCATTTGGTAAAGTAGTCAGTAGCAGTAATTATGAATTTATGTCCACCTGATGAGTTGGGATGAATCTGCCCAACAAGGTCAAAGGCCCAGCGCTGAAAAGGCCAATGAGAAATAGAAGGAATAAGCTCCCTACCTGGAGCATGAATTAGGTTTCCATGTTTCTAACATTTTTCACAAGACTTGGCAAAAGCTATAGCATCTATCTGCATTGTGGGCCAATAATACCCTGCCCTAAGAAACCTTCGGGCCATGGCAAGACCATTAGAATGTCCTCCACAAATTCCCTAATGGATGTCAACTAACGCTCGGTCAGACTCATCCTTTTCCAAGCACCTAAGAAGTGTCCCATCTAAACCCCTCCTATACAGATCACCAGAGATAAGGGTATGGCGAGAGGCATTACAGACAAGGTTTCTTCATTCAGATCAGTTAAATGATTTGGGAATGATGCCATCACAAAGGTATGAATAGATAGCACCATAACAAGAAGACTCATGAGTGACCAAGGTACAAATGACATGGCTTTCAGAGGAGTCAAAGATGGGATGGTGTAGCTCTTCCACCAGGAATTCAAATCTTGATTCATGTTGTTCCAACTGAAGGAGTGAAGCTAATGTAGCCATAGCATCTGTAGCCTTATTTTCTTTTGTAGGGATCTATTGAAATGTTATAAATGTGAAATAGCATCACAATGAATCAACTATCTTTTTGTAAGGTATCAGCTTATCATCCTTAGTTTGGTACTCTTCATTTACTTGGTTGATAATTAATTGTGAATCCCCAAAGACATGCAGCTCTGTAATTCCCCATTCAATGGCCATTTTCAATCCATTGGTTAAGGCCTCATATTCAACAATGTTGTTTGTACATGGGAACAATAATTTATAGGACTTGGGAATAGTACACCCATGAGGGGAAACAAACAACACTCCATCTCCTGATCCATTTTGCATATTTGAACCATCAAAGAACATCTTCCATGTTCTTGTAGTCATGTACATCACGTGCTCATCTGGAAACTCAACTGTCATTGGTGCTTTGTCTTGGATTGGAAAATCAGCTAATTGGTCTGCAATGGCTTGTCCTTTTATAGCCTTACGCTCAACATATTCTATGTCAAATTCTGAAAGAATCATCATCCATTTAGAAAGTCTACCCATGAGAGCAGCCTTACCAAGCAAGTATTTTAGAGGATCGATTTTGGCTATGAGGTGTATTGTATGTGCAAGCATGTAGTGATGCAACTTTTGGGAAGCAAACACCACCACAAGGCAAGACTTCTCAATACTAGTATAATTGACCTCATAAGAAACAAGTGTTCAGCTGATGTAATAGATAGCTCATTCTTTTCCAGTATCATCAAGTTGAGCTAATAATGCCCCCAAGGAAGATTTTGTCGCTAAGATGTACAAAATAAATGGTTTTCCTGGGATAGGAGGTATCAAAATTGGAGGATTAGCCAAGTATTGTTTTATTTGATCTAGGCTCTTTTGGCAATTCTCATTCCAAGCACATGTGGTTCCTTTATGCAATGTCTTATTGAATGGTTGTGCTCTATTTGCCAGCTGTGAAATAAACCTCCATATGGATTGGAGTTGTCCTTGAAGACTTCTCATCTGACTAATGTTCTTAAAAGGTGGCATATCTAATATGGCTTGAAATTTTTCGGGATCCACCTCTATTCCTTTGGCTGAAATTATGAATCCTAGAAATTTAACTGAGGTAACCCCAAAGGCACACTTTTTTGGATTCAATCTTAACTGAAACTGCTCCATTTGATCTAGAATTACTTCCATATCTTGTAGGTGTGTACCCCTTTTCTTAGAGTTAGCCAAGGTGTCATCCACATAATCTTCCATGTTTTTATGCATCATATCATGAAATATTGTGGTCATAGCTCTTTGGTATGTGGCTCCTGCATTTTTTAAACCAAATGGCATGACATTCCAACAATAGGTTCCCCATGCACATGTGAAAGCTGTCTTTTCTTGATCCTTGGGTGCTATTTTTATTTGGTTATAACTGGAAAAACCATCCATTAAAGAGTATATCTCATAGCCCGCAATCGTATCCACTATCATGTCTATGTTAGGGAGTGGAAAGTCATCCTTTGGGAAAGCTTTGTTAAGATCTCTGAAGTCTGTGCATACATGAATGGACCCATCATGCTTTGAAACTGGAACAATATTTGAGATCCACTTGGCATAGTCGATAGCTCTAATAAATTTTGCTCCTAAGAGCTTTTCTAATTCAGCTTTAACAAGGAGAGCTATATGAGGGTGCATTTTCCTCAACTTCTATTTTATTGGTTTAATTCCTGGAGCTATGGATAAGTGATGCATAATAAGATTAGTGTCAATCCCTGGCATGTTTGAATATATCCAAGAAAAATTGATTTTCTTCTTTTGTAAGAACTTTGTATATGCCTCTTTTTCTTGCACTAACAAAGACTGAGCTAGATGAATCACCTGTGGAGCCTCTTCTGTATTCAAATTTACTGGTTATGTAGGTTCAATAAGAACTGATGACCTATCTTGGAAATAACTCAGCAAGTTATTAAGTACCCCCATCCTTAGGTGCCTCAAAGAGGTTTTCACCTTCGGATACGTCCTTTCTTTTTACTTTTTTGGGTTTTGACACCGCCACATAGTGGTTTTCCCCATCAGAACCATTTTCTCTTTTTTTTCTTTTCTTTTATTTTGTGACTAAGGTACTTAATATCCGGCTTCGTCATACTTGTTGTAGGTTCACTGGTGGAAGAGACTACGGGTTCAAGAGCATTCAGGTAGCAAGCTATTTTGTAGTCATTATGGAAAGTGAGGAGCTGAGGCTCTTGACAAAGTTGTGACCAATCAATCAAATAATGGTTTACAAGGGGTAGGTCAATGATTGGTTCAACATTATTGATACAAAAGACATTATCTTCGGTGATCGCATAGTTAGGATCTGTCAAGTTTCCCTCTAAGATACCTAAATTAGGACTCATCCTACCAAATGAAGCATCGTCCACTAAGGCAATTCAAGGAGTCCAATCCTCTAGTCCTACACTAGGTTTGTTGGTCGCATCGGGTTGAGTACTATAGGTGTGGACAACATCCATGTCCAAATCAACTGTTGCATCTGAAAGTGAGTCCCATTCGAACTCATGTGAGTTTGTCTCTAAATCAGTATTTGGGCCTCATGATGTAGAAGCCTCAAGGTTGGGAAGGATCTCCCCTTCTCTAGCACTAGCATTGCTACCATCCGTCACAGCTAGGATAGAAACATTGTCCATTATCAATCTAGCATTCATATAGTCACTATCTGTCGCAGCTAGGATAGGAGGACTATCAATTGTCAAATATTTTGAATCTCCCCAAAGGAGAGCTATTGAAGGCACCCAATCATTAGACATGTCTTTTTTATTAGAAAGATTAGGTGTGTAGTCTGAGTCATTGTCACTGTCCGTCGCAGCTGAGACAGGGACGCCTGTTTGTTTCTCATTTTCAAAACCTAAGCCAACTATTGACTTAGTCCTACAACCAAAAAGAGCATGGTTGAGTGGTTCAGCTTTGGCATCTAACCTGTGACTAAGAGGGCCATGACCTAGATAGCCCATGTTGGTGACCAACGTGTATCCTCTCCCATAAGTCTTAGGAGATGGAGAAAATTTTTCATTATGTAGGTACTTTTCTTCTCTGTATATCCAATCTTTGATAGCCACCTC